>CM068964.1:44500245-44511166 GCA_035128595.1 Eptatretus atami
TATCTCTGTGAGGTTCTTTGTCATCATTCATGTCGGTCCAACTATCACTGGAACAACTTTGGCATTCTTCAGCTTCCATGATCTTCTCACTTCATTCTTGTATGAGGTCTTGGTGTTTGGTCATTTTCTTGATTTCTGCATCATTTAGTCCAAAATCACTGCTATTAACACCAATATATGACTATACTATATATATACATATATAATATATTTTATTTTTCCCGACGTTTGACTGTCAATAGGAGGGTTTTTCAAATTGTTTTCTCCTCCTCCTCATCCTCCTCACATTTACGTCATTGCTGTGATTGGTCTGCTCTGATTGTCGCAATTAACTTCAAAGAGCCGACAGACAACATTTTACCAAGGTCTGCAGAAGCGTCGTCAGACCGTCCACGGAATCAGTAACCATTCACAGCTCGAGACACTTCAGAACTCCTGTCAATCATAGAGTTAGGCCACGTCCAGGCACCTGGTCAGTCCGTCTTCACCATATAAACAGTCACACACAAAGAACATGTCTTCATTACATGTCTTCATTAAGATATGGATAGATTGTTGTTCTGTCATCTTAACTGCAATGTCACCTTACATTGTGCAGTCAAGCTGACAGGAATTTGTATCTACACTTATTTTATCGAAGAAATCGACATCATGACATACAAGGGGTGTGGGGGTCTCGCATCGTCGCCATTCTGTTTATTTTTGGTAAATCAGCTATGTAAGTTTATATCAACATCATTTGGTAATCGGCTTTTATTTGACCTCACGATCATTCATGGTATTCAGCTTGTATTGTCTGGTAATCGGCTGTGCAAGTATCATCAACATCATATAGTAATCGACGTTGATTTGACACCCGATCATTCGTGATATTCATTTTCGTTAGTTTTTTTTTATATTGTCTGGTAATCGGCTGCCCAAGTATCAACATCATTTGGTAATCAGCTTTCATTCCATGTCGGGGTCATTCATGGTATCATCGCTTGTTTTTTTTTTTTTTTGTTTGTTTCTTTTTTAATTACCCACATGTCAATGGAAATCACTGTCAGTGGAAGCAGCATTAATCATGATTTGTTGTTCGCTGTGCTTGGCTTTTGTCACAAAAACTGGATTTGAACTGCGACACAAGTTCCAACCCACAAACATCAAGTAATCGTTCATAAATGTTGATACAAGGAAGATTTTTGAAAAGGTTTGCTGGCTCAGGGTTTATCTGACATGCCCTTTCTTGCTTTTGAATGCATGGCGTAGTAAGCGAGCTCATTGCTCTTCATGCCAGCACAGCGTGATGAGGAGGTGTGAACAAGCCGGCTCAACCTGCAAATTATTTTTTCCCTCCTTAACCTTGATATCCCTATATCCAGTACAATGACGAACGTTTACGTGAATCTGCTGAGGGGCTGAAGATGGTGTAACTCGGCATTCATTAATATCCATGAAAAGAAAATAAGAAAAAAATAACAGCTTTTCTTCTTGATCTCTTATTCGACTTGAAACAAAATGGCTTGTTGTGAGGCCTTGTATTTCAAACGAGTGATATTATAATGGCAATGCCCTTCTTTTGCATGATGGGTACACAAATTCTAAAAATGAGTTCGCCCTTGATTCTTCATTAACATCAGCGTCTTTCTCCGGTCAATTATTTATCGGCATGAGCCTGGAGGGTCATGGAAGTAAAGAATAGATTTTGGCAAAAAGGTATCAAAAGTGAAAGTAAAAATGGATGACCATGTAAAAAGTTGTAGATTGCATTCACGCAGAACTGCTATCCACCCAAAAGTTATTGAGCAGTTAACAGCATTCATGCTGTTATTTAATACCTTTAGTGATATGGCCAATGTTGTTTGGTTTTATATTTTAAAATCAATTTATATGATGACTTCCCTTACAAGGAACTTCAACACAAGAGAGGGCCATTAGGCCCATCGAGCCTGCGCGGTGGTTGCAAAACTATGTTTGTTTGTCCATGCTCGATCTTTTTTTAAATGCTGAGCATCAAGCAAGGAAGTAGCAAGTAGCAAAAAATATAACTATTTTTTAAAGTCTTTGGTATGACTCAGCTGCCGTTCGAACCACTGACCTCCCAGACTCAGAGTGGACACTCCAACCATAACATCACCAAGTCTGGTTATTTGTCACAACACAATAGTGTAATGTCTAAAAAACTTGTTGCACTGGCAACATGTAATAATAAAAGATGGCTTTAGCCCAACAGTTGTCCCAAAATGTTAAATCAGACCCATAGGTTACATACTTTCATCCACTTATCCATTCCTCGTTATCCTTCCATATTCAAGCTTTCTATTTATCTCCATCTTCTTTTCCCTTTTCATGCTCATAGCCTGCTCTTCCTTCCAGTCCTTAGAGATGCCACCTCATCGCCATTTCGTGTTTTCCCCAATAACCACACACAATATTTTGGAGACATTGATTTCTTGAAATTGACTTGTATGGAACTGGAATCACTTTTCTCGATGTGGACTGTTAGAGGCACTTCCTCGCCTTTTCTCTGTGAGCTTTGCAGGTATAAATGTTTACAGAATCTTGCTTCTTTGGGTTAAGGAAGTTTTTTTGATGTTGCAACCACTTTCCTTAATTTAAGCTGGAATAGATCATTTATATGTTTTTAACTTTATCCCTCTTGTTTTGTTTACCACTGACTTTGTTCATCCATATCTCCTCCACCCTGTTTCCTTCATCTATCTCACTACCTGATTGTTGGTGCACTGATGTACCACAGTCTTTGAGTCACCTTGAGGTGACTTGACAGTGGGGTAGTGGGGGGGGGGGGAACCACATGCTGAGCTTCAGGTCCTTTAGCCAGGAAAGAGGCTGATCATGGTTGGGTTGAAAAGGACATTTGGTACCCCATTTTCAACCAACATGCTTTTGATAATTCTTTCAAGGTAGCACTGATTTTTGCAGTTACTGCAAAAGTAATCCCACACTCAATGGCTGCAGAAGTATTTCCTGACCTCCAGACGAGCGCGTTGCTTTTTAGTTTCAGTGAATCCTCACTCGTACCCACATATTCTGTTCTTTTGAAAAAGTAACTTCTTTTATAGTGTCTATCTTGTGGAAGATGCAGTAAGTTTGGAGCAGGTTTCCAATGTGTCAAGTTCTCTGATACTTGGAAAGAATTTGGTGGCCCTCACTTTTCTTTTTCCTGTACCTTTAATCCTCTCTAGATGGTGACTTCAAACTTGCATACAATAGTCATCATGTGGACGAACGAGGGATTTGTACAGCTGCATTATTACTTTGTGAGTTCTGTGTGCAAAGTTTTTCTTCGTATCATATCAAGGACTCCAATGGATTTCGTGGCTGCTGAGGCACATTGAAAGGAGGTTTTAAGGGACTCTCCGGATTTTTCCTCTTCAGTATCCTTGAGCTGAGAATTTCCCATCTCATGGATGTGGTGTGGGTTGTTGTTGTAATGTGCATTACTCCACATTTTGCCACACTGCTCTCAGTGCCGTGCAAGGTCTTTGCTCGGAAAATTCTTCAAGGATTCGCCACCATCTGCTTGAGCGCCAGTATCCAGCGCAGTCAGGCTTTACACCAAAGAGGTCAACGATTGACAGTAACCTTGCTCTTTGGGTCCTCATCTAACGCAGACGAGAGTTTTGGCATGGCTGCTTGCAGCCTATGTTGATCTCTGTAAAGCGTTCGATTCAGTGAATCGGGATGCCCTCTGGAGGATTCTTGGTCTTCGTGGGTGCCACCCAATCTGATGTCTGACCTATACTCTGGAACTGAGAGGTGCTGTGAGATGTGGTGATGCCATCTTGACTTATTTCCAGTTGTTGCTGGAGTTTGTCAGGGTGTTGTACTGCCCCCACACTTTTCAGCACTTGTATGGACTGGATTCTGGGAGGACGTCAGAGAGATCAAGCTGCGGTGCATCGTTTGGGAATGTCAAGATCTTTGACCTTGATTTCGCAGATGATGCAGTCATCTTTTGGAGACTCTAGATATCCTTTTGGGGGCCTTTGAGGTGCTGAATGAGGAAGCGGAGCCACTGGATTGCAGGTTTCCTAGGTCAAAACTAAGATCCAGGCTTTCAATGAATTTTGGCTGCTGCTATCCTGTCTGTACCTGTTTGTGGCGAGGATGTTGAGGTCACTGAGAGATTCACTTCCCTTGGCAGTGATATTCATTGTCTCTGCTGGCTGTGAGCCAGAGATCAATAGACGTCTGGCGGGCCTGGGGAGTATGGATTCAATACCAGGTCTCTTCGGAGAATCCTTGGCTATTGCTGGTTGGACTTTGTGTCCAATGAATGTTGCTGTGAGAGACTCAAATGAGATTTGTTGCCTGTATAGTCCGTGAGCATCAGCTGGGACTATAGGACATGTGGCTCGTTTTCCTGACACTGATCCTGCTCACCAGATTCTGTCAGTGAGGGAGCCTCGTGAGTGGAGGAGGTCAATGGGCCGACCACTGCCTCATGGTTGCAGCAGGTTTATCAGCATCTCAAGGAGATGGGGATGTGCCAGGTATCTGCCTGGGGGATGGCCAGACAGAGGCTCCGGAGTCCTGGCGGAAAGTGGACGCACGACGCGTGCTGCTCCAACGCATGCTCCCATACCTGACCTGACCAACACAAATCCACTCAATAACTTTCTTGACAACTTCAGGTGGGTTGTGATGAAGGATTGAGTTCCAGTGAAATCAGCAGAAAAAAAATAACGCAAGTCATCCCAGTCAGCCTTGCTACATTGGAAGACAGTTTGATGGGCAGGTGAACAACAGTTGATGGTGAGGAGTAAGAAATGTGAACTTCGATGTTTATATGATCAGAGTTTCCTATGGGGGGGGGGGAGAATTTTAGCAGTACATTCCCCAGGATTTGAGTACAAAATATATCAAGAAGATACCTATTAATTATTTATCAATAAGTTGATCAGAAATTTGAGTCGGAGTTGAAATTACGTGAGTCCTGATTGAGAGTGACACTGGCCAGGACGTGGGATGGAAGAGACATGATTCCTGGGATGATGGATCTGAAAGCACATGACAAATAGAATGATGGATCGTATGACATGGAAAAGTTAAATGCAATGACAACAGAAACATCTGTACTGTCAGAGTCGAGTAACCATTCTTTGTGATGGACATTAAAGTTTCCAAAGACCATAATATCAGGAGGTGGATGTCGAGAAAGCTCCATCTCAATGATGTCAGTGAGAGCATCAAAAATAGCGCAATTGGGTTTTTGATGAAGAACGGTAAAAAAATACAGATAGACAATGGAATGCAAAAGTGCCAGGCGAAAACACATAAAGTCTTGTGTCGTATTCTCAAAGTCGTGTGGAGACTTGGTGGCGGCCACTGTTGTCTTTATTTTGATTTTTCATACTTCATGTACTTGGAAGTGCTCCACAAATCGCTGGATGCTCCCATTGGAAGGTCCATTATGGGTGTGAACATTGTAATACTGACAGTATTGTCAGCGCACCTGCACGTAGGATTTTGTCTCAAACCACAAAGTCAGGATTTTCACTTTTTGTCCACTGTGAACACCATAGTTGACGTAGGGTCCTACTCTGTTCTGTCTTGCATATGGCAGTTGACTACTGGGTAACTATCATTTCTTGGAAGCGCGGCTGTGTTGCTGATGCTGTGCCCCTCCACCAGTACACTGGTACTCATTTGCCGACCTCAGCAGGATGACAGGCTGAGTCAACCCCACCTGGTGTTAATTCAGCAGCCAATGGGGCTCAAACTCAGGACCCTAAGATCCTAAGCCTGCAACCCTTACCACTAAGCCAACATCAGGATAAGGTCCTACTGACTATTTGTTAAAAATAACATACCACCACCATAACCTGCAAGAAGAAGGGACTATAATTAGAAACGACAGAATATCAGGCTGCAAAAATGTCCACTTTTTTTAAACACCCTGAAGATGAGAGGGTTGTCAGATGGTTCTCTTGGAGGGACAGATTGAGAGTGAGATTTATCAGGATTGAAAGACATATTTCAAGTGTTACACCAGCTTGTGGTTTATCAAGGTCTGCTGCGATGCAGGAGCCTGCTGCCTGCCTCTCAAGGCTGAGCAATGGTCTGACCGAGATGTAGTTGTCAGCAAAAAGATGACGATTTTCCAAAGAGTCAGAAAGATCGTAATAAAGATTAGAAATAGGACTGGGCCCAAAACACTGCCTTGGGGGACTCCAGCCTTAACATAAAGAGGAATTTTGAGAGGATCCCATTGAGAGACATGTGTTGGCTAGAAGATTAGAGGAAGTCAGTACGCCATGTGTGGAGGTGGCCAGTGTGACTGGGTCTGAATTCAAACTGATGGTCTGAGATCAGGCCATTGGGGAAAAGGAAATATTTGATGGTGAGTGCGATGATGGATTCCATGCCCTTGATGATAAAATGGAAGTAAGCTAATTTGGCTGTAGTTAAGGGATCGTTTTGCACCATGTTTATGTAATGAAGTGATGTTGGCTGACTTCCAAGCAGATGTAATATGACCTAGCACAAATGACAGGGTGAAAATGGCAGAAGAGGGATGACTAGCAGAGCAGATTTTTAGGACACGTGAGCTGATGCCGTCTGGACCAGTTGCAGAATCAGTGTAGATGTGTGTCAGAAACTTCTCCATATTCTCAGGTGCAAAAGACACAGTCTAGGAGCAGTTGGTCTGGGTTGGGTGAGTACAGAGAAATAGGGGTTGGGATAAAATATATTTTGAAGAAAACACAGAAATGAGGCATTTGATCTTCTCAAGAACAGAGTCGGCTGGTGCGATTTGAAGTGAATGAAGAGATGGAGGGTGAGCATACTCCAGAGACAGACTTAACAAGGCACCACCAGGTTTTTGCGGAAGGAGACAAGTTTGAAAGTTTATTCTTGAGGTTGGCCATGGGTTGTTTTCTTGCTCTCCTCCTATGGAACCGCCTTCCAGAGACCGTTCTTTCCCACTCTTTCCTCCAGGGCTTCAAGAGGTAGTGTACTGTCACATCGTGTCAAACAACATCCTAACTCATGAACTTTATTACCCCCATTAACCCTTCCTAACCCAACCCTCTTACTGTGTGCTAGTTGTGTTTCTTCCTCTTCTCTCTCTTCCTTTCCTGTGTGGTTATTCCCTTGTTGGATGTGCCCACGCATTGCCCCCACTACCCCACTGTCAATTTAATCTCTGCTCTTCCATGAGCCTCGCTCTTGTAAAGAAAGATTCAGGTAAAAACTGTTACTGCCCCATCTAAATTATCATACATAACAGACAAAAATTACAATACCACTTAAAAACTGTAGGTAGTGCCATGGTGCCCAGACTGCTTATATCTCCTGCAGCTTCGTTCTGGCTTTCGTCTGAAATTTTTGTGCAATGGATATTCAAATTTCATTACCGGTATTTGCATTACGTACAGCATGTGTGATTAATGAAGGCCAATCTCCATGAAAGAAGAAAATGTTTTCGATGAAAGACTGGATAGAGAGAGAGGAGAGAAAGGAGAGAGAGAGAGAGAGAGAGAGAGATAGAGAGAGAGAGAGAGAGAGAGAGAGAGAGAGAAGAGAGAGAGAGAGAGAGGAGAGAGAGAGAGAGAGAGAGAGAGAGAGAGAGAGAGAGAGAGAGACGAAGATGCAGTTACAACCTAATATTTTGAGAATTGTTTGTTGAAGAGTCTGAAGACTTTATGAACTACATGCAATTGTCTCCTGAAAGTGAAACCCTCGATTGCATGAGGTGAGATGCCCATTTGAGAGATTCAATTTCAAACAGCATCTGGAAGCAACACTTATGTTTTTGGCAGATTATCTGCTCCATTCCTATTGGCTCGTCCTTCAAAACTGATAGATGTGACCTTGAAAATTACTGACAGTTCTTATGTCAACACTATTCTTCATACCTGTTCGTTGGAACTGATATTCTCAGTTCCTCAGTTATGAACGTTAGTCTTGACAAGACTGTCAAAATGGAATGCCGTGCAAACAGTTGTTGAGGCAGAATATGGACTGAGACATAGGAAGGTATGGTAGCTGTACAAATATGTAGACAAAGTCATTGGGTTGGCTAGTTTTACATTTTCGTTGAAACAATTGGCTTGTGATATGCAGGTTCAAATACAATGTGCTATAATGTATTTGTCCATTTCACTATGTCCTTGTCATGCTAATTTCACTGACGTACACTTATGTGAACTAATTCTCTCTCCTGCATGTCATTTATGAAGCATCTCCATGAGCCTTAGATCATTTATAAAATACAATGGTCATCGTCTCATGCTGAAAGGAATGAAGGACTTCATCAACACTGATGTGTGGAAAAGGGGAAGATGACAGTGTTTCTGCAACGTATTAAAGGCAGAAAGGAGTATGAACATTCAGGGACCATTGGTGAAATCATCAGAGTTTGTTTCATTCACAAATTATATGAGTTTATTCACAACTAGAATAGCACTTGGTACAGCGCATACCTCCGCCAGGCTAAACAGTTTACGTTTTGTATCCCACTGATAAGCCAGATCTCACCTGAACCAAAATCTAATCGGCTTGTTCTTGTCATCTAACCAACTACTCCACCAAGTTTTGTGAAAACTTGTCCATAACTTTTTGAATTCTCATGCTATATGGTATGTCGTTTTTGGCCTCATCTCTCAACGGTGAAAAATCACTTTTAAAATTAAAAAAATTCTCGGATTTGGATCTTCAAAATTGAAACAGTTTTTCCTTGTCACACACCCAACATCTCCACCAAGTTTCATCCGAATCCGTCCATAAACTTTTGAGATACCATGCAAAATATTTGTGTTTGCCCATATCTCTCAATAGTGAAGAATCGCTCGAAGAATTCTAGTATCCAGATCCGGATTCGGATCTTCACCAAAATTCAATCAATTCTTTCTTGTCTGACACCCAACCTGCCCACCAGGTTTCGTCAGAATCCATCCATAACCTTTTGAGATATCCTCTTCACAGACAAACAGACAGACAGGGGTCAAAACAAAACCTCCATCCACTTTCGGTTGTGGCATGCCAACATCTGTGTGAAGAAAGGAAAGGTTGATGTTTCTGGTGTTAATCTTTTGTTTTGCTCCGACGAAGCTTAATGTCCGAACTATCAGCTTTGCCTTGCTTTCCACTCCCGTTAGCATAACTCGTTCAACGTTCTGTTGATTCCATCCATTGTTCTACCTGTCCACCGACCCAGATTGACACTTGCCTTCACAC
This sequence comes from Eptatretus atami, assembly GCA_035128595.1. Taxonomy (NCBI): domain Eukaryota; kingdom Metazoa; phylum Chordata; class Myxini; order Myxiniformes; family Myxinidae; genus Eptatretus; species Eptatretus atami. The sequence goes on from CM068964.1 coordinate 44,509,435, forward strand.
CGAGACGAGTTCATCTTTTTATTCTGTGACCAACTTGGTGATAGAAACCTGACTGGCTTTCAGTGTTGGAAGGTTACATTGACAAGTTTTAAGCCTCGTCTTAAATGTTTTATGGATCTTAGAACTTTCGATGAACAAAGACACTTTTCAAACATTTTAGCACTTACATTCTTGGTTGTCAACCTCGACAAGTACGATTGTTTTTTTTCCGAAGTTGTTCACAGTGAGAACTGTAAATTCATTGACCATTCTACCTTGCTAGTTTGAACCGCAAGTTAAGAGGATGTCCAAGTTGACAAGTGACAATTTTGACATTACTGCCAAGAATCTAGCTTAAGAAATGAGCATAAGGATGGGGATTATTACAGGGATGGTCATGGGGACCATCTCAAACCTGACAATAATGACAGTTTGCTCTGTACTTACTAATACTCACTGAATCTAACATTGCATATGGTTGGTCTCTCACGTCTTGACAAACATCTATGATGACAATGTTTTAATGATAATTGCTATTATTTCACTGTTGTTTAACACCAGTAAATTAATTTTGTCTGTTAATGCGCGCGCGTGCACGCGCACCACACACACACACACACACACACACCACACACACACACACACACACACACAAACACATACACTCAAACACACCTTTCCCAAGGGACATTTGAGGACAAAAGAAATGATAGAAAATTAAAGTTTATATTTATTTTAAAACAGTAGGACCACATTTAAAATTTGCCTGTTCATATATGTAAATACCTATGTATGTATGAATGTATATATATATATAAATGTATATACAAATACTATATATATATATATATATGATATACAAATACATATATATATATATATATACACAAATACTATCCCTGTGTGTAAGAGGCGACCAGGGTTGCGTCAGGTAGGGCATCCGGCATAAAACCTGTGCCAAATCATTATGCGGATCATAACGGATGATCCGCTGTGGCGACCCTAACGGGAGCAGCCGAAAGAAGAAGAAGAAGATATATTATATATATATATATATATATATATATATATATTATATATATATAAAACACATACTAGCAAATACAACCGTCACTTCGCTGATGGGGATATTTGGGGTGGGGGAGAGAGTAGGGAGGTGAGGGAGAGAGAAGGAGGTGAGAGAGAGAAGGTCAAGAAGGAGGGAAGCTAGGAAGGGGGAAGTGTGAGGAAAGGGGGGGGAGAGGTGGAGAGAGAGCAATGCCTCACCAAATGTTGCTATACACTGTGGAGAGAGGGGTGTAAGGAGGGGGTGAGAGAGAGAGGGAAGAGAGGGGTGTAAGGAGGGCGTGAGAGAGAGAGGAGAGAGAGAGAGAGAGAAGAGAGAGAGAGAGAGGAGTATGAAAAAGAAAAGAGAGAAAGGTGAGGGGTGGAGGTGGGGTTAGTAAAGAGAATGATATGTTATGCTTATGACCGAACACACACACTAAAAAAAAAACTCATGTCAGAACAGCTGTACACACAATGACACAACAGAGTTTATAATGTAATCCGCTGGCACATCTGCACATACTTGACATCCCAGTTCCAGAAATTAGTGGGAACATGAACCAAAAGTAATCACTGAAACATGGAAGTACCTACCGCTCACGTTTGACCTCATGATCCCATCGAGTGTGAACATTGAAAACAGTGTTTGACCCGATACCATACTGAAACTTAAGTACAAAAACTGAAGAAAGGTATTGCTGATTGA
>CM068964.1:44521256-44546465 GCA_035128595.1 Eptatretus atami
AGACAATACAAGCTGAATACCATGAATGATCGTGAGGTCAAATAAAAGCCGATTACCAAATGATGTTGATAATACTTACATAGCTGATTACCAAAAATAACAAGATGGCGACGATGCGAGACCCCCCACACCCCTTGTATGTCATGATGTCGATTTCTTCGATAAAATAAGTGTAGATACAAATTCCTGTCAGCTTGACTGCACAATGTAAGGTGACATTGCAGTTAAAGATGACAGAAACACAAATCTATCCATATCTTAATGAAGACATGTCCAAATGAAGACATGTTCTTTGTGTGTGACTGTTTATATGGTGAAGACGGACTGACCAGGTGCCTGGACGTGGCCTAACTCTATGATTGACAGGAGTTCTGAAGTGCTCGAGCTGTGAATGGTTACTGATCTCGTGGACGGTCTGACGACGCTTCTGCAGACCTTGGTACAATGTTGTCTGTCGGTCCTTTGAAGTTAATTGCGACAATCAGAGCAGACCAATCACAGCAATGACGTAAATGTGAGGAGGATGAGGAGGAGGAGAAAACAATTTGAAAAACCCTCCTATTGACAGTCAAACGTCGGGAAAAAAATAAATATATATATATATGTATATATATATATACATATATATCCTAAACTAATAAATGGCAGTGTGTGTGTATCAATGTGTGTATACATATATGTCTCCTCTATAATTCCAAAACCATAAAACTGAGTAGTCTGAAATTTTGCATGCATATTAAGGGAACTCCAAGGAAGTGCACGACTGAAAATTGGGTGTTTGGGTTAATTAAAACATTCCTTTTGAAGACAATTAACGGACTTATTTAATTATATCCTTTATCAGGCGCATCCTCGGCCACCTCGCTCTTTGAAGTCTTAAGGCCTAGGTAAATTAGCTGGGGTAAGTTTGAGGTCTAGGAAAGTTTGCTGGAGTCTGAAGCCACCATGTTTTTTGGCCTACTCAACCATGCCTTGACTTGGAACAGGCCGCAACTATTTCTTCACTATAAAGTATTTTTTCACTTTCCTCACTGACATTATCGAATGCCTGTTCATCATAGCTACGAATTGCTGTTTTCATCGCTTTTGTACTTCCTATAGTTTTCAAATTCGGAGCTTGGAGCGATTTCATGAATTATACGATACGATTTTTCACAATGTACTCTTACAGACTAATTAAAGTACATCATCGAAATATTATTTCGGTTTTGAGGATCGGATATCATCCAGACTAAATAAGTGTCGAAATCTGGAGTGAAATCGTATAATTAAAGAAATAACGAGTCTTTTAATTGAGCCGATATACCTATTTACTTTAAGCAAGCAAGGCTATGGGCCCTCCTTCTTCATATATATATACACAAGAAAATGTGAAATTTTCAAAGCATTAAACTTATCTTTTTCTACTTTTTGGAGAATTACATTGAGTGAACAAAATTTTTTGAAGAACATGCCAAAATTAACCAGCTTCATTGAGCGAAATGACAATGCATTCACTGCTAAACCTCACACCCTGTACCCCAAAAGGACTGCTTATCCATAATACCTGTCAGATCTGTGTCTATTTTTGTTGGTTTCATGAGGTGCACCACAGAGAATAAAAGCAAATCTGGTGAAAAACGGATATTTCAAAATAAAGTTATAACATTTGCGTGGACCACAAACGACGTACCATGTGATGGGTGAACAGATGAGGAGGCAACATGGCGGATTATCTGCAATGTTTATTTCACGGGTGATTATGCTTTGTGAAGTCTCCAGGGTTGTTCTACATTAAGCAGCAAGTCTTTTGTGGATAAAGACATAATTTAACCAAATTCATTTCATTTCATTAACTGTAGTGTACGAGGTGAAGACCGTCTTTAAAGTGAAAGGGATCCTATATGGTATGCAGCCACAGTCTGACCAGCCGTTCCTTATCAACCATTTCATTGGAGTGCTTTCCAGAGTGATTAGGCCAATTGCCGAGTTCCCTATTGTCGATAGTGGTACTGCGCTACGTCTTACATCATTCTGAGAGAATTGTTCACTCACTGCGGATGCTTTGAGCGCCACATCATTCAGAGCGAGTAGTTCGTGCTCTATCATCCTGAGCAAGTGGAACGTGCTCTGCCATCCTGAGTGAGTTGCTTGTACTCCATCATCCTGAGCGAGTGATTCATGCTCCATCATACTGAGCGATTGGTTCATGCTCCGTCATCCTGACTAAGCGGTTTGAGCTCCATCATCCTGAGCGAATGGTTCATGCTCCGTCATCCTGGGAAAGTGGTTCATGCTTCGTCATCCTGAGTGAGTTGTTCATGCTCCATCATCCTGAGCGAGTGGTTCGTGCTCTGTCATCCTGAGCAATGGTTCATGCTCCATCATCTTGAGTGAGTGGTTTGTGCTCTGTCATCCTGAGTGAGTGGTTCGTGCTCCGTCATCCTCAGCGAGTGGTTTGTACTCCGTCATCTTGAGCATGTCTGGGAGGAGCTTGTCTCAAGATGTGTCTGGATGACATTTATCCCCAGACATGTCTGGATAGTATTTATCTCCGTACGTGTCCGGATGGGAGTTTGTCTCCGAACGTATCGTGGCAGTATTTATGTCTGGACGGGAGTTTGTGTCTGGACATTTTGGACGCGTCTGGGCGGTGTTTGTCTCTGGATGTGTATGGGCGATGCTTGTCTCACACCTCATCATGTCCACAACCCATACGTCATCATGTCCAACCTGGACATGAAACCAGCCATGTCCGTGCCCCAGAAACATAAAAACAATGAGCGCACACACATGCTCTATCCATCCATCCATTGGGACCATACTCTGTGCTGAGTGTTGGTGCTGCCTAAGCAGTCTCCTTGGCTATTGGACACAATCCTGGATGGGTCGCCTCGACACAGTATACCAGCATGCTGGCACTCATTTTGCCGACCTAGGAAGGATGACAGCAGGGTCAACCCCACCTGGTATTAACTCAACAGCCGAGTGGGATTTGAACTCAGGATCATACCAACCACCCTCACCATTAAGCCAACACCAGGCATACACATGCTCACCCACACACGTACAACACCAGATCACATGAAAGTAAAAACAAAGAGAGAGCAGAGCAGCCCATTGATGATGTGATTGCACGTTTATTTTGCTTGAGGTTTGCAAAAAAACCACATAAAACACTCCTCCATTTGACCTCGAGCACCAGCACATGACCGGAAATGAGTGGTCATACCGAAAATAAAAACCGGACACGTGCTGAGGCTCGGGGTCTATTAGCCTGTGGGAGCCTGCTGTGAAGTGGGATGAAACATCACCTGAGAACGGATCTGCTCTTTCTTATTCCTCAAATCAGCAGAGTAGATCTAGCTTACTTTGGTTGGAAGCGCCCTTTTCTTCTTTAAAAATGTATAATCCCAACTGACCAAACATTACACCAAATACATATACAGTATATATTATATATATATATATATATTATATATAATATATATATATATATATATATATATATATATGTATATCGAACCCCCTAATTTAATAAGGTAGCAAGGCAGTGAGGTGGCAATTTATGTGTATGATGTCAGCATCACATCACATTCAGGGTCAGAGTGCTTTTGTTATTGTGTGTGTGTTTGTATATATATATATATATATATTATATATATATATGTATATATATATGTATATATATATGTATATATATATATATCTTCTTCTTCTTCTTTCTTTCGGCTGCTCGCTTAGGGGTGGCCACAGCGGATCATCCATTATGATCCGCATAATGATTTGGCACAGGTTTTACGCCGGATGCCCTTCCTGACGCAACCTGGTCGCCTCTTACGACACAGGGGAAAAAATTGATCATATTACTTAATATTATATATATATATATATATATATATATATATATATATATAAATATATATATATATATAAGTCGCTCAACTGCATTTGCTTTTTTTCATTTATTGATATTCATTTATTTATGTTTTCAGTTATGGAAGCGTTCCGGTGGTTCTGTGATTTTCACCAGTGTTGTGGCTTTGTTGTCCATTGGCAGGCAAAATTTCAGCTTTCTACATCACACGGAAGGTACCGCCTTTTAATATCAGTCAGTGAGTCAGTGAATGAGTGAATCAGTGGTTGGAATGAGCTTTATATATTAGACTAACGGGGTATGCTTACACATTGTAAGCAATAATGAACAGTGCTTCCCCAATGTCTCAAGCTACTCACCGGCATTTGCTTTTTCATTCATTTATTTTCATTTTCTTAAATTTTCAATTCAGGAATCTTTCAAATGGTTCTGTGATTTTTTTCCCAGTATATTGGCTTTGATGTCCATTGACACACAAAATTACTGTGCTTCCCCATTATCTCGGGTCGCTCACCTGCATTATTTTTTCATACTATTTTAATTTATGAAAGCTTTCAAAAGGTTCTGTGATTTTTCTGGGTGTATCGGCTTCAATGTCTGTCAGCACACAAAATTACCATGCTTCCACATTGTCTCAGGTTGCTCGCCTCTAATTTTTCCTGGTGTATCGGCTTCGATGTCTGTCAGCATACAAAATGACTGTGCTTCCCCATTGTCTCGGGTCACTCACCTGTATTTTTATCTTGCCAAAACGAAGTTTTTGCAAGATATGTTAGTCAGTCTGTATGTTTGTTTTTTTTTTGTCTGTAATCACAGAAAAAAAATTCTGCAGAGCACAGTTTTCATTGGAAATTTTGTAACTTCGCATATCAGAGCCTATGGAGGTCCCTTGTAGCGCATAAAATTTTGAAGGTCAAGGTCAAAGGTCAAGGTCACTTTGTCGCAAATCAGGGTAATCGACAAAACCCTTATTTTTGAGTAATTTTGATCGGATCGTCTTCAAACTTCATGGGAATATAGTTCATGGTCTGGCGCTCAGCTGATTAATTTTTGGTGGCGATTGGCCTTGACCTTCATGTTTTTTTATTTTTTTTTTTAATCACGTATAAATCACTCTGCAGCGCACAGTTTTCATTGGAAATTTTTAACTTCGCATATCAGAGGCCTATAGAGGTCCCTTTCAGCGCATAAATTTTGAAGGTCAAGGTCAAAGGTCAAGGTCACTTTGTCGCAAATCAGGGGAGTCGACGAAACCCTTATTTTTTGAGTAATTTTGATCGGATCGTCTTCAAACTTCATGGGAATATAGTTCATGGTCTGGCACTCAGCTGATTAATTTTTGGTGGCGATTGGCCTTGACCTTCATGGTTAGCGCCTAAGGTCAAACATATTTGACCCCAAGGTCAAATTTCAAGTTTTAGGAACCATATCGTGTAGTACCTCAAATTGAACACCTCGATGAGTGCTTTCTAGATATGTCAAGCTTGAGACATTATGACGTCATTTGGTGACGTTATGAGGCAAACGCATATTTTCATGGTTACTCTGTAGAACGATTCTCATCGGAATCTCTCGTAGGCAGAAATTCCTCAAGGAGTCGCTCCTGGTGGATAGCAGCTCTGTTCACCTCAGTGTGACCTTAAAGAAGTCACACGTGGTCACCTTTTGGCAAGATACGGGTCACTCTGCGGGTGACATTGGTTTATTTTTCAGTTATTTATATTTTCATTAATGGATGTGTCTGATGATTCTGTGATTATTTCTGGTGCAATGGCTTCGATGTCCATTAGCACGACAAATTTCAGCTTTCTACGTTACCCAGAAGGCACCGATCTTTAATATCAGTCAGTGAGTCTGTGGTTAGAAAGACCTTTATATAATATGTACATATATATAATATATATATATATATATATACATATATATGTATATCTATACAAATATGAAGACCACAAGGGGAAAACCAGAGATGTCAGGATAAGTCAATTTTGAAGAAACTGAAAAACAAAGTTTCAAGACTTTGGTGGACTGTTTAATAACTGTCATATAGATTTCTTTTCCAGTAAAGGAAGAGTGATCATTGGCCGATCAAATTAAGCATGTAGCATTTGCCAAGCTTCTGTGTTATTTAATTTAAGAGCAATGAACGAATCAATGTTGCAAACTGACATCACTGGTTATTCCCTTGTTTAATAATTGCCATGCAATTTTAACCCAGGATGTGTAGCAAATTCATGCTTGTTGGTTATTAGCATACATTACATGACTTTGGTGATCACAGATTATTTTTTTCAACATTAAACGGTCATTGTTTTTTTGTTTGATTGGTTTCAACGCCATACTCAAGGGTATTTCGCTTATATGACGACGGATTCTCCATTTCTTACTCCGTACTACTTATATGATGGAAAACCGGGAGGAAACCAAGGATAAACCACCCCGCGATAGCCGAAGTCACCTCATGTGACTCCCTCATATAATAAGCAGGTTGATTGGGCGGTGGTACATCGAATGAGGATGGGTACTCACGCGCTAACCATTAAGCCACGGCGTGGGTCCCATAAAAGTCACAATAAAGGTTTGACCAGGCTTGAACCACGATATGCACCAACTACGGAGCCCATGATATAACCAAATAGGCCATTGTAGTGCTCAGAGTTTATGCTGTGAAAGTTTTACAACCTTTCATTTTTTAGTTTCTCAACTCTGAATATTATGGTGGAACAGTTAACATGAATGAAAGGGAGATAACCAGGAGTAAAGTACTGACAACTCTGGGTTTCTACTTGTTCAGCTTTGACACTTGTTTTTTCATTGCACGGCTAAACTTTATACCATATAAATTATGTGACACCCTGGTTTATTGTTAAAGTAATATTGTGAGAGGAAACCTTATGTTGCCAATATTGGCAGGTGCAATAACCCTGAAATTTTATAAAAGTGACATCTCTGGTTTTCCCCTTGTGGTCTTCATATATATGTATATATATATGTATATATATATGTATATATATGTATATATAGTATATATATATTATATATATATATATATATATATATATATATATATATATATATATATATATATGGTGATTTTTTGAATTTGAGAACCCTAATTAATTCCCATGCACTGAAACATATATCAGGAACCTAATATTTTGCGTAAATGTAGCCTAATGTTACAGAAAGATGTGACATGATCCACACAATTCATTACCTTAAATCCACACAATGCAGCTTGTTGTACTGAATGTCTCAGAGATTTCTTCAGGCTTGCTTCCATTCTTTCCTGCACTTAATCCACTTTCTCTGGTGAAACAACACTTGGCTGGCACATGTGCTTTTTAACTATCACACAGCCTGTTTCTCTGAACTGCTTCACCAGTTTCCATATCACTGATTTTGAAGGTTTCATACGAGCATCAAAGTGACTTTTAATTGCAATTTGATGTTCCCTAAAGGATGCATTCTTGATGTAATGTTCGACAAGAAACACGCGTTCTTCCACAGTGAACACCATGGCATGACTGAGTGAAAATTGTTAAACGTCACTGCAGGGACACGTGATAAATTATGTATCGCATGAAACCTGCTAACTCTCAGGATCATGTCAGGTCTTTCTGTAACATTACGCTACATTTACGCAAAATAGTAGATTCCAAACGGATATAGTTTTTAGTGTATGGGAATTATTTAGGGTTCTTGAATAAAAAAAAATCACCCTGTTATCCTTGGGATCAATACCTTTGTAGAAGAGAGTAATGCAGATATATTAAGTCTTATGAAGTTCACAGATGAGAATAGACCTGAAGAATTGCTCATTTTCATTGACAAAGGAAGCAGCAGTGATAATTTTAAATGATATTTTTTTTTAAAGCAATTAGCCAACTTTCACTGAAGACATTAAGCATAAATTCTCCAAAATCTGAAGTGTAACTGTGGGCATTGTGCTGGCTATCTAGATTCATATTGACATGGCTTTGTGTTATGACTGCATGCAAAGTTTCTCTCTCTCTCTCTCTTCTCTCTCTCTCTCTCTCTCTCTCTCTCTCTCTCTCTCTCTCTCTCTCTCTCGTCGCGCGCGCACGCATGCACAACACAACACACACACACACCACACACACACACACACACACACACACACACACACACACACACACGACACACACGACAATTGACACTTTGACCCACCAGACCGAATCTCACCCATTGACAGGGGGAGGTTGTACTTGTCTGAGGGGCGTCGGCGTGGAGTGACTAGTGCTCCGTGCATGCTAGTAGACGTTATGACAGTTGGCGCCTGAGAAAATGCGGTGATGACAGGGCTGACGGCTGGAAGGCCAGCAGGGTGCTGTGCCATGCTGCACGGCGAATCCCCCGAACCTTTAGCCAGGGTGGCACTTGAGACAAGGTTGAGCTGTAAGACATTGAGGGTGTGGGAATAAAATATGGATCAACATTCAGGAATGTCAGGCAGAACAGTAATTGTAAAATTACAGATCAATAAAATAAAAGGTTCTTTACAAGGAACTTGAACAGAGGAGGAGGCCATGAGGTCCATCAAGACTCCGCTATGATCACCAACCTATGACTGTTTGTCCGTGTTCTATCTTTTTTTAATTCTGAGCATCAAGCAAAGCAGCAGCATGTACTATTTTTTTTTTTAGTGTGACTCGGCCAGGGTAAGAATCAAACTGCCGACGTTCCAGACTCAGAATGGATGTTCTCACGATTACGACACCCAGATATGAGAGTCTGAGACATTAAGATTACAAATCCTCAAAGGCTTGATTTTGATTGTTTATGCATCTTTATATACTGTATTAGTACGAGAATAGGTTAGAGACTGCAGAGCATCATGAAGAGTAAGGACAAAGGCTTTTTGGTACAGTGAGGCATTTCCTCCAAGAGTTCGGTCTAGCTCTGTCACAATGAAAAACAGGTTCATCACATCACAGAATTCAAATAAATCAAAATGTTGCCAGGAATGGTGTGAATAGTCACTGAGAACAAATTCAGTTGCACCTGCCATCAAGGGTGAAAGCCATTTTCTGGCCAAAAATCAATTCGTTGTCTTGCTATTTTTAATTGCCCAAGACATTGATGCATGCTGTGGTTACACGTGTCTCTCCGATCTCTATCGTTGCTGTTTGTGCTGCAGTGATATCTGGAAGGTGTTGTATTTGCAGCACATGTGTTCACATGAGCTTTGGCTGCAGTTTTAATGGTTACTTAAATCATCTCTGATGGATTACGACCCACCCACTACTCAGTGATTCCACTTAAATATCGATTAAATTCACTTTGTACGGAAATCTGAGATTCGGGCACAATTTTGCTAGTTTGTGGAAATTATGATAATGGAAGAGAGCTGTGATCTATCTTGGCATAATTATTGCACCGCATTCGAAAATACATTAGCATGCACGGACGTGTGAAATAAGAAGAGAAGAGCAAAGAAACAATCAACTGAAGTGAAATTATCATGTTATTATTTGGCACAAACTTGAGCCTACAAGACCTATTATTGCCACAAATAATAAGCTACTGAACCACAGTTACCATAATAACTTGCAATTAGGTTGTGTGTATGAGTGTGCAATATATATGTATATATATATATTTATGTATATATATATGTATATATATATACATACTTGAATTTATACATATGAATATATATATATACATGAATTTATACATATGAATATACTGTATATATGTATGAATTTATACATATGAATATATATATATATGAATTTATACATATGAATATATATATATGAATTTATACATAGGAATATATATATATATATATGAATTTATACATATGAATATGTATATATACATATGTATATATATACATACATATATATACATATATATATATATATATATATATATATATATATATATATATATATATATATATATATATATATATATATATATATATATATATACAGTATATATGACGATAAAGATGACGGGCGTTAAGGAAGGGTTAATTATTAATTAGTTATCTCATAATGAATAATAGAGTAAGTGTTTTGTCACTCTCATTTGCAACGAGCAGGATCAGGTGTATAAGAAGCTGCTTGATGCCCTCGCCCCTGTGTTTCTTTTCCCGTTTTTCTGTGTAATTAACACTCTTACTGGCTCCCCATTGCTATTTTCGCACCTCGCATACGGCTGCGAATCAAATTAGGGTGGGTTCGCATGTGTGACGTCTGACGCACAGCAATGTGGCAGAACCGTGTGTGCGACGTCCAGTACACTGAGTCAATATGGCGGGTCATGTGTGACGTACCTGACACAGTGGCAACATGGCAGGACCGCGTAAGCAATGTCCAGTGAGGGGCGGTCTGTGCATCAAATGACTTCAGGGCCACAGCTATAAAAAGCAGTGTAGAAGTGTTGCACCAGAAGTTTGACCCCGCATTTGAGGATACGAACCACATTTGAGGGCTGAGCCATTGCAGTAACTGTGATCCTACTTTCAGTCCTGCAGCAGTGGAGCCTCAGTTCAGTCCTCATGTACAGTGAGCCCCAAAAGTGCTGAGCCAGTCACAGAAACACTCCAGCTGCAATATGAATCATGGGGCCACCAGTCTGCAAGCTATTTGGCGCACCACACTGTCTCCCACAAGTATGTTAAGGGAAGCCCTCTGAATCTACCTCATCCATCCTGTCTTATTCATGTGTTCATTTTGTGTCCCTGAAGAAATCTGTATGTGATAAGTTTGTTTAAGTTTTATGCATACAGTCTAGTTAAAGTGTGTCAGTGGGTTTTCCATACAGTCATTATTCATTGATTCCAAAGTGTTTCTTCCCGGTTATTATTTACTTAAAGCAGTTTTGTTTAAAATCATATTCACTGTGGAATTTGAGCAATGGAAAATCCCTCCAGTGTAACCAAATTCTCCTGTAAAACAGAAAGTGTGCAACGAAACTGTTGCCTAGCAGAGATAGACAGAGAGAGAGAGAGAGAGAGAGAGAGAGAGAGAGAGAGAGAGAGAGAGGAGAGAGAGAGAGAGAGAGAGAGGAGAGAGAGAGAGGGGTGGGGTAGTGGTTGTAGTGGGGGTAGGGGAGTTAGCAGAGAATATGTTATTCTTTATGAGCAACACACACACATCTCGTTTTTCACACACGACTGTTCTGAACAATTCTATCACACAATAAAAAAACAACACACACACACACACAATAATTTTTAAAAAAGGATATTAATAAAAATATAAAAAAACAACACACACAAACACTCACAACAAACACACACACCCAAACAAAAACAAACACACACACCTAACACACAAACAAAAACAAACACACTTTCCCGACCGCGTGGATCATCAGCTGGGCACCGTTCTTCCTTGAGGTTTTGATCCTTTCAGCCCAGAACCTCTCCAAACAGTGGATGCACAACCTTGGTTACGGATCCACATCAGTAGATTATCTACATCAGGAGATCCACAACCTCAGTTTCATCCAGGAAGTCAGTCAATACACAAGAATCAAATAAATATATAATAAACATAAAAATATCAAAGAAACAGTGCAGTGGATTTTCCACCAAAAGATAATGACAAATCATGGGAGAAGCACACACCAAAAGAAATGCCAATATTCACACACATCTCTCGTTTATTCTCACACAACTGACCGTTCCTAACAATTCTATCACACCACAATAACAAACATACAAAAAAACACACACACACACACACACACACACACACACACACACACACACAACACACACACACACACACACACACACAACACATCCACACAAACCATCGTTTGCGGTGGACAGGGTGGAAAAGGTTTGGCTCTGTAATTGAGAAAACTCATTAATACAGTGAACGGCTCAGAAATCGGGTGTTAGCAAATGTATTTTGCTTTGAAACTCACAAAGAGAAAGCATACAGAATCATATAAAATAACCAATTGCTTTAGAAACAGTCACGAGGAGAAAGGAAAACATAATTGCTCGTACGATGCTGAACTTGAGAATTAAAACCTCCAAGATATGGGATGAAACTTTTCCACCGCGACACCCATGTAACCAAGCATGCAGGCATACACACACACCCGCGGAGAGTCCCTAAATTACAGATCCAAATATACCCATATATGTACCTCCACCGTGTAGCAATAGTGACTGTACATCCTTATCGGGACATGAAATGTACCGCCGTCCACTGTAGGTTGCTCAGAAAGTGGTTTAAGCATTCAATTAAATGGTTGGCAAGCAATAGCTATGTCCGAATGTCCAAACTATGTCCGAATTGGACAAATGAACACTTTTCTTTTGCAGTCAGAACTGCTGCTAAGTTCAATTCTGGAGCTTAAATTTTGTAATTCGGCATAGTTTAAGAGTTTCGAGTTTATAGCATGCGCAGAAATGAAATAAAGCCACAAACACCGGCGTCTACGGGTGTTTATAAGCATTGCAATATACCCAGTGATTCGTAGCTATGATGAACAGGCATTTGATAATATGAGTGAGGAATGTGAAAAAAAAACTTTATCATTGTCAAGTGTTCCTCTACATTTCCATAAGCTAAATGCCCTCTTTTTATGCTACAGAATACAAATCTATCAGGATTAAGGGTTAGCTTTAAAAATGGTAAAATTTCAGTCGAAGATCACCATGTAATTGTGTTTCTGAATAAGGAAAAACTTACAGTGAAATAGCTTGCACCTCTCGATTTTCAATACAATCAACAAGTACAGATAAACATCACAAGTAATTAATAAGCACAGGACTGGGAAGACCCAAAAACCTGAAGAACAAAATTGAGCAATGAAGATAGTATTCTTAAAGAATGGAAAGAAGATAAGTGTTGAATTGACAATGGGAAAGCACAGTAATTTCGCGTGCCGATGGACATCGAAGCCAATACACCGGGGGGAAAAAATCACAGAACCATTTGAAAGCTTCCTTGATTGAAAATATAAATAGATGAAAATAAATGAATGAAACAACAAATGCAGGTGAGTGGCCCGAGACAATGGAGAAGCACAGTTTATTATTGCTTACAATGTGTAAGCATACCTTGCTGGTCTAATATAAAAGCTTTTTATAACCACTGACTGCCTCACTCACTGATTGATATTAAAGATCGGTGTCTTCTGGGTGAAGTCGAAAGCTGAAATTTTGCATATCGATGGACATCGAAGCCAGTACACCAGAAAAAAAACAATCACAGAACTGTCAGAAAATATCCATAAATGAAAATATAAATAAATGAACATAAATAAATAAATAAATAAATAATGCAAGTGAGCGACCCGAGACAATGGGGAAGCACGGTAATTGTGAGTGCCGAAGGACATCAAAGCCGATACATCGGGAAAAATCACAGAACCATTGGAAAGCGTCCGTAAATGAAAATATAAATAAAAGAAAAAATAAGAGAAAGTGAATGAATTAAAAATCAAATGCAGATGAGCAAGACAATCGGGATGCATGGTTTGTTGTTGCTTACAATGTGTAAGTGTACGACGCAAGTATTATATAAAGCTCTTTCTAACCACTCACTGACTGACTCAGTGACTGACTAATGATAATGTTTGGTACCTTTCAGGTGATGAAGAAAGCTGAAATTTAACGTACCAACAGACATTGAAGGTGTTACACAAGGGAAAAAATCACAGAAATATCGGAGAGCCTCCGCAAATGAATTAAAATAAATAAATGAAAAAAACTAAATGCAGGTGAGCGACCAGAGACAATGGGGAAGCACGGTAATTATGCATGCCGACTGACATCAAAGCCAACACACCACAAAAAAATGACAGAACTGTCGGAAAGCATCCATGAATGAAAATATAGATAAATTAAAATATAGATAAATGAAAAAAAAAATGAACAAATAAAATGGAAGGGAGTGACCTGAGACAATGGGGGAAGCACAGATTATTTTTGCTTGCATACCCCGCTCGTGTATGTGTATACGTATATATGTGTAATATATATATATATATATATATATATATATATATATATTAGGAAGGGGAAAAATAATTTGTGAGAGTTTAACAGAGTGAAAAAGGTTCATGAGAATAGAAAAGATCTTGGATCGACACAGATTTAACACAAGATGGCAGTGCCTCGCTGCTTTAAGAATAGAAGGAAGAGCAATGTTTTAAAGACTTGCATCATTCAATGCATATGCATAAATATTGTGATAGAACAATAGTTTAACACTATTCTCTGCTTTATTATGTTTTGCCAAGTTTTGGAAGACCTAAATCACAATCCTGTCTCAAATCTGCAGATTTACATTTCAAGGACATTGTGTAGTTTTGGAAAACCCTGGGAGTTACATCCAACATGTACAGGATCATGGAGTTGAGATCTTTCATTGTGATTGTCTAGTTAGGTTACGCATCCCTCGTACACGTGGACAGGGAAAATGTGTATGTGTTGTGCGCAGGTTCGAATCACTTTGGAGTTTTTCCTTTCTTTAAATCCCCTCTCTTTTTTTATCTCCTCCATCATTACATTGCATTACAAACAAATACTAATAAAGTAGGCGGACCAGGGTAAGCTGTGGCTACATAGGCGACCTAGGGCAGCTGAACAATGCGCGCGTGTGGGCAGGGGCTGGAGATCGCCTCCAACAGAGGACCACCGATGCAGCCACTGAGAGCCATATGGCAGCAGGCACACTCAATGAGGAATCTCCGTGCTGAGGGTCAAAGAGCACTTAGGGCCATCAGTCCGGAGATCATGCCTCACCTAAGGCATATAAAAACCCAGGCATAAAAGGGTGAGGGAGCTGTGCTGTACATCCAGGGACCACAGTAACTGGATGGAGGAGCACTCGAGTGAGTGGTGGATAACAAACCTCTCTGCGGAGCAAATGAGCTGGTTCCGCAGAGTGAGGTGGATGTGGCCGCAAAGCCCTTTCCATGGATGCACTGGCTTTCATACACTACTTACACGATCTTCCCTTTGCAACCACTTCATCTAATCATTCACTTGGAATGCACTGAGCATTCAAACGATTGCCCCTTGACTTGTCAGGATGGGGTTACTGATTTTCACTTCATGATTTCCACTAGTGTATACACCAGCATCCACCCACATCTGTCCCACATGCTAAATCGCTTTGTCCCCTTCATATTTTTCTCCCTCCCTGCCCCCCACTTCACGTTGAGACCAACGTGAGGCCAACCAGCTCACGTGCGGGTGAGAAAGGGGCCACAAATATACCCCAACTTGTTCTGCTTCCCTCTGTCATCACCTTTACTTGTGTCTGCTCCCAGAATGAATGTTGGTGCTCATGTTCCTCTTCTTGTCCAACCTCGCAGCACATAGATCAATCCGTGATGCAGTGTCTTTTCTGAGTCCGTACCATGCTGTAACACACTTGTTTTCATTTCTTGAAGAGCTCTTTTACAATGCAAAACGAAAGTGGTAAATTTCACTTGCAGAACTAAGGACAAAATTCCCGTGTTTTTGAAGTAGTCGAGAGAATGGGAGCCGAATGCTTGGTATGTAGAGCTGGTACGGACGTCTCTGTGGCAAATAAAGGTGTTATTTTGATTTACAATCTCCATGTGGACTTGGACAAGCACAATATTACCAGTAAAAATTCAGTATTTGCCAAGTGCGGTTCTCTTTTTCAAAGTGTCCCTCTCGCAGAATGTTTTTTAATTTTGAAAATTCAAATATGGTAACCCAAAATTTGAAGAGAGCAGTTTGCCCCTACTGTTTCACCACATTAAACATCAGCCAACATTTCTGCTGACGTAAATCGCTTAACCTTCCTAAACAATAAATAGTGGAGGTATTGAGAACACAGACCTTATCCGGGTTGACAAATTCACCAGGGAGGTAACACGTGATTTGGACACGAGGACCATACCAGAATTAGTCATTTCAGATGGCGGCCTGTCAGCTTCAGTGTGAAATGCCAGAAAGTGGGTAGCCCTTGTGACCCAGCCAGCAAACCCGAAACAATATGTTCATTTGATATTTAGCTCACATACACTCACTTGAGCAATGTATATTTGTCTACAGCAAATACCACCCATCGCTTCGCTGACAGAATACTAAGTGGGGGGGGGGGTAAAAGAGGGAGAAAAGAGAGGGGTGGGGAGCAAGAGGGAGGGGGGAAGGGAAGTCAGTGAGAGGTGAGATGAAGGGAAGGCAGACATGCGGTGGAGCGCGTTAATTACGAATATCTACTGTCTCGTCAAAATGCTTTTGCATAGAATAACAGTAAAGATGGAAGCAAAATAATGTCTGAAATTCATTTTGTACCAGTCATACTATAAATACCGCCCAGAGACAAACATCACCCCGAGCTGTCCGAAGATGAATGCAGAACGGAGCTAAACTGTCCAGAGACAACACCACTCTGAAACGTCCGGAGACAAAACTCCCATCCGGACACGTCTGGAAACAAACTCCGCCTGGACACATCGGAGACAAACAGCACTCGAGCTAAGCTGTCCGGAGACAAACAATGCCCGGACAAGTCCAGAGGCAAGCTCCGTCTGGACAAGTTCTGAGGACAAACGCCGTCCAGACACGTCCACGTCAAGAGCCATACACCACCCGCAGATAAACACTGCCAGACACGTCCGGAGTCAAATACCGTCTGGACATAATCACGTCCGGAGAGAGGGAGGAGAGAGAGACAGACAGACGAGAGAGGTGTGGATGGTGCTGCTCTGTATTTGGCGGCGCAGAGTGAGGATGGGACACAGAGACAGAGAGAGAGAGTATGAGAGATGTGGGTGGGGGGAAGGGAGTTAGCAGAGAGAAAATGTTTATGCTTATGTACCACACACACACACACACACACACACACACACACTGTATTAATTGCTTGGCTGATATTGGCAACTCTTCAGGATCGGCAGATTGGAGTCAGTGTGATTAACGACTCCAGTCGTACTGTAAACAACCTAAAAACCTTGAGTACCTTTCAACCTTGTTTGTGGGAATTTCAATAAACAAATTATAGAAACAACTTGCATTATGGACATTCAGGGAAATATGCATAAACATTAATCTTTATAAACAGCTGCCAATCGTCATTTGACGGGTGTAAAAAATTTCGCTCTTTATTTTTATAAAACAGGTAAATAGGCATCGGGCTCAGAAATCGGTGTTTTATCAAATATATTTTGCTTTTAAACTCTCAAAGAGAAAACAAAATATCTTTGTAAATCATTGTACCTCTACTTTGTAGCAACTGCCGACTGTACATCCCCATCGGGACACGAACTGCACCGCAATCGACTTTAGGGTGCTCGGCAAGTGTTAAGCACTCAAGCAAGCACAAGCACAATTAAATGGTTAAGTAGATGGCTGGCCAGGCTGTGGCTGCATACCATATAGGATCCCTTTAACTTTAACACCTGTCTTCACCACACCAGCAGCAGTGAATAAATTAAATGATTTGTTAAAATTCTGGCTTTATCCACAAAAGCATTGCTGTTTAATGTAGAACAACCCGGGAGACATCGCAAAGTTTAATCACCTTGAAATAAACACTGCAGTTAACCTGCCACATTGCCTGCTTGTCTGTGCATGTGTCTGTGGTACATTGGTCCATGCAAACATTGTAACTTTTTTTAATAACATCCGTTTTTTCACTAGATTTGCTTTGATTCTGTTTTTACTAAGCAGAACACCTTCACGAAAACTCTGAAAATATAGACACAGATCTGGCAGATGCTATGGATAAGCATCCCTCTGAGTGACAGGGTGTGATGTCAAGCAGTGAATGCATAAAATCATAAAGCTCAATGAAGCTGGTTAATTTTGGCACATTCTGAAATATTTTATGCACTCAATATAATTTCCAAGCCAGTATAAAAAGATCAGTTTAATGCTTTGAAAATTTCACATTTTCTTGTGTATATATGGAGAGGAGGGCCCATCGACTTGCTTGCTTAAATAAATATGTACATCGCCTTAGTTATAGACTCGTTATCTCTTTAAATTATCAGATTGCACTCCAGATTTCGACTCTTATTTAGTTCCGGACTTATCTGATCCTCAAAGCCGAAATAATATTTTGATGATATACTTGAATGAGTCCGTGAGAGTAGATAGTGGAAAATTGCATCTATTTTTGTGCATAAGTGCATGAAATCGCTCCAAGCTCCTAATTTGAAAACATTCGCACTTACAAAAGCGATGTATACAGCGATTCGTAGCTATGATGACGAGGCATTCGATAATGAGTTAGGAAAGTGAGAAAAAAAAAAACTGTCGTTAAAAAATCTCTGTGGCCTTTTCCAGATCGAGCATGGTTGAGCAGGCCAAAAAACATGGTGGCTTCAGCCCCAGCGAGGTTACCCAGGAAACGCCTTAAGACCCCATAGAGAGCGGTGACCAAGGTTGCACCTGATATATGATATCTATCGATAATTCCAGCAATGTGTGGTGTGTGTGTGTTGTTGTGTGTGTGTGTGTGTGTGTGTGTGTGTGTGTGTGTGTGTGTGTGTGTGTGTGTTTGTGTGTGTCTGTATGCGACCGCAGTTTCTCAACGACCGCCGGTCCCGATCGGATTGAAACTTGCCAGGAATATTGCCGGGGCCCCGCAGATGTGCTTTTCAAGGTTTGATGTCAATCGGACGAGCGGTTCCCAAGTTACAGCCATTTATCTGTCAACCAATGACAAGACACGGTGCTATGACGTCACAGAATGACGTCACAATTAATGTTCATTTATTTGTTATTATTATTTTTATTTTTTTGCACGAATGACGGTCCGATCTGATTGAAACTTGCCAGGAATATTGCTGGGACCCGCGGATGTGCCTTTTCGAGGTTTGATATCAATCGGACGAGCGGTTCCCAAGTTACGGCCATTTATTCTGTCGACCAATGACAAGAGACGGTGCCTATGACGTCACGAATGACGTCACAATTAATGTTTTTTTTTTCCACGAATGACGTCACAATTCATCTTCTTCTTTTGGTATGACGTCACAATCGATGCTGGGACCTGAGTATGTGCCTTTTCAAGGTTTGATATTAATCGGCACAGCGGTGCCCAAGTTATGGCCATTTATTTACCAAACCAATGACAGGACACGGTGCTATGACGTCACGAATGACGTCACAATTAATGTTTATTTATTTTATTTGTTTTTTGTTTTTGTTGAATACATTTGTGACTACATTACAGAGAGAGGGGCGAGAGAGGAGGGGGAAAGAGGGGGGAGAGAGGGTGAGAGAGAGGGGGCATCACAATTCAAGAAGGGGGAGAGAGGAGGGGGCGGGAGAGGGGGGTGGAGAGTGGGGCGAGAGAGGAGGGGAGGACTAGGTTTGATATTAATCGATAAGCGGTTCCCAAGTTACGGCCATTTATCTGTTCAACCAATGACAAGACACGATGCTATGACGTCACGAATGACGTCACAATTATGTTTGTTTCTTTCTTTCTTTATTTATTTATTTATTTTTTGCACGATTGACGGTCCGATCTGATTGAAACTTGCCAGGATATTGCTGGGGACCCGCGGATGTGCGTTTTCAAGGTTTGATATTAAGGTTTGAGAGTGGGGGCGAGAGAGAGGGGCAAGAGAGGAGGGCGGAGGGGGGGCAAGAGAGGGGGGTGAGAGAGGGGGTTGAGAGAGAGGGGGTCACAATTCAAGAGAGGGGGAGGAGAGGAGGGGGCGAGAGAGGGGGTGGTTGAGAGTGTGGGCGAGGAGGGGGGGTGAGAGAGTGGGGGCGAGAGGAGGGCGAGAGAGGAGTGGGAGAGAGGAGGGGCGAGGCTAGGGGGAGCGAGAGAGAGGGGGCGTCACAATTCTTCTTCTTTCTTCGTTTGATATGACGTCACAATTGACGCTGGGGACCTGAGTATGTTTCCCAGGTGTTTCCCAAGTTTATGGCCATTTATGATACGGTTGTCCGATCAATTGAAAAAATGCCCCAATCCAGTCGTCGTTTACGAGAGCGAAGGAACAAAGCTGCACATACTGGCACCCTCACCCATGAGAGAGGGTACTGGCACGAGAGAAGGGGAGAGAGGTGGGGGCAAGAGGGGTGGGGGGGGGGGGGTGAAAAAATGCCCCAATCCAGTCGTCGTTTACGCACCTACGGGCACGCACCTACGGGCCTGCACTAGTAATTAAATAAGGCTGTTAATTATCTTTAAAAGGCCGTTTTAATTAACTGAAACACCCATTTTTCAGTCATGCCTTCCTTGGAGTTTTCTTCGGATGCATGCAAAGTTTCAGCTGCAAGGTTTCATGGTTTTGGAGTTATGGTACACAAATACACACACATTGACATTTATTAGTGGAGATTATTAGGTTATATGAAGAATTGCTGTGGCTAATAGCACATACAAGTCGTTATGATAATTCAGATTGAGCAATGCATGCTTCTGTTAGTTCATAGGTTTCACAGTCCTTTTATGATTATACAAAAAATGGATTTATGTCATTTAATGGAATAACATATGACATAATTCATGAGTTGAACGCAGTTCAGTGTTGTGGTACAACCCGTCGCTTCACTGATGGGACAATAAGGGGGCGGGGGGGTGGGGGAAGGTGAGGAAGAGAGAGAGGAGCAGGTGTAGGGTGAGAGGAGGTAGGGAGCAGGGAGAATGAAGAAGGGTGAGCTCAGAAGCAGGAGGAGACAGCGAGAAAGGGGTGGGGGGGGGGGTAAGAGCAACATCTCACCAAATGTTGCTATTCACTGCGAGAGGAGGGGTGCATGTGTGTGAGAGAGAGGGAGAGAGAGGGAGGAGAGAGGGGGAGAGAGGGAGAGAGAGGAGGAGAGGAGGGGGGGAGAGAGAGAGAGAGAGAGATACTGTTACACACACACACACACCACACACACACACACAGGACTGCATAATATAACATAACTCGCCATAACAGCAGGAGGTGCAACTGATGTATAAATGACGAATGTGGTCATCATTGGTAAGATATTTGGCAGTATATGCATCCTCATGAGGGCAAATAAGCCCAAAATCTGGATAGGCAGCTCTGGTTGATGATTAGTTGATGTTGACCATTTAATATTTGTCTGTTTGACAGAGTCGAGTGTTGGCTTTAATAGTTAGGGTGGTGGGCTTGGGATCTGAGGATCCTGAGTTCAAAACCCCCTTCACTGTTGAATTAATACCCGGTGGGGTTGACTCTGCCTGTCATCCTTTAGGTCGGCAAAATGAGTGCCAGCTTGCTAGTATCCTGTGTCAGAGTGCGACCCATCCAGGATTGTACCCAATAACCAAGGAGACTGCTTAAGTATCACCAATGCTCTGCACAGAGTCTGGTCTCAATGGATCGATGGACAGAGTTGCTGGGATAAGCCTCTGGGTTGGAGGTGATGCTTTGGTGTAGGACTATGTTCAAACAGAGATCGGCAGAGTGCATGTCACACTCCACTTGTTTCGATTTACCTGCTGATCACATATGTGCCTTCTGGTTGAATGGTTTGCATTAGTGGGAACCATCATCTGTGTGGCAAGATGGATGGTTGGTCTTTGCAGATTACGCTGTTTGACCGTGACAAATAATCCGTGGCGATGCTCACCATAACAGTCAGGAGATGCGTCTGATGTATAAATGATGAATGTGGAATCGTTTGTTATATATTTATTGGTATGCTGTTCTGATGAGGGTAAATAAGCCCAAAATCGAGATAGGTGACTCCGCTTGATGTTTTACTGATGTTGACCATGTAATCTTTGTCTGTTTGATGGAGTCGCTGGGCTGAGGCCTCTGGGTTGGAGGTGACGCTTTGGTGTGGAACATGTCCAATGGGGATTGGTGGAATGCTTGTCACACTCCACATTTTTTGATATTATACATATATATATTATATATATGTGTGTGTGTGGTGTGTATTATATATATATTATATATATATATTTTAATTTTTATATATATATATATACACACATGACTGGTCAAAAGTTTTAGAACACCCCAAATTTTCAGTTTTTACTGAAATTTAAGCTGTTGAAGTCCAGTGAATAACCTGAAATTGTACAAAGCTAAGCGGTAAACTGCCAGAGGTTAAAAAAAGTTAAGGTACCAAAAACTGAAAAATAATGTAATTTCAGAGTTGTTAAAAAAAGGCCCTTTTCAGAGAACAATTCATGGGTTTGCAACTGCAGCTGTTCTGCAGCAATGGAAGTAAATTAAGCCTTGAAAGTTGATGCAAACAATTCCTGCAGGTGTCCCAACTTTTGTTGATGAGTTACAAACTATCTGTCTGTATAAAAGCAGTGTTGGAAAAGACTGTGTTGCGACACCATCTGAAGCCTTATTTGGACAATATTGCACTGCAGGAAGTAGTATATTGCTATCATAATGGCAAGAAAAGACAATTACCAAACGAAAACAGAGAAACCATGATAACCCTTAAAAGTGTCGGCTTTCCTTTAGAAAATTGCAAAGCGAGCAAGGTGTCAGTGAGTAGAGTTTTCTACACCATCAAAAGGCATTTGGAAACTGGAGGAAACTCTGACAGGAAGAGGTTTGGCAGACCCACAGCCACAACACAATCAGAAGACAAGTTTCTGAGAGTCAACAGCTTGCGTGATAGGCGGCTCACAGGACAGCAGCTTCAAGCACAGCTTAACACTGGTCAAAGTAAGGAAGTCTCAGTTTCAACTGTGAAGAGAAGACTTCGAGCTGCAGGTTTGACAGTCGAGTGGCAGTAAGAAAGCCATTGCTAAGATGGCAAAATATGAAAAAGAGGCTTGCCTGGGCCATGAAGCACCGCCAGTGGACTACTAAAAACTGGAAGAATGTCTTATGACCGATGATTCAAAATTTGAAATCTTCAGTTCATCACGCAGGGTTTTTGTACGCCGTCGAGTAGGTGAAAGGATGGTTCCTCAGTGTGTGGCCCCAACTGTCAAACATGGAGGAGGAAGCGTGATAATCTGGGACTCTTTTGCTGGATCCAGAGTCGGCGACTTTGCACAGAGGACTGGTACCCTGAACCAAAAGGGCTACCACAGCATTTTGCAGCGCCATGCAATACCCTCTCGTCTACACCTAGTTGGTCAGGGTTCATCCTACAGCAAGATAACGACCCAAAACATACCTCCAGGCTATGTCAGAACTACCTTGGAAAAGAAAGAACAAGACGGTAGACTTCAAATCATGGAATGGCCAGCACAGTGTCCAGACTTAATCCCATGAGCTGGTTTGGATGAACTGGACAGAAGGGTGAAAGCAAAGCAATCTACAAGTGCAACACATTGTGGGAACTTCTGCAACAGTGTTGGGAAGAACTTTCCGAACAATATTTGATTTCCATTGTAGAAAGAATGCCACGAGTATGTTCGGCTGTTGTATCAGCAAAAGGTGGCTACTTTGATGAGTCCAAAATTTCGATTAAATTTTGTTCAACAAAACGATTCCATGATTCTTTTTTATCTGCAATTGTTTATTTTTCTTGCTCTAATTTCAGAGTACATTGAAACACTAAACTGCTTAAATTTCAGTAAAAACTGGAAAATGGGGGTGTTCTAAAACTTTTGAGCGTGCATTGTGTGTGTCGTGTGTGTGTGTGTGTGTGTGTGTGTGTGTGTGTGTGTGTGTGTGTGTGTGTGTGTGTGTGTGTGTATGTATACATATATATATTATACATATATAGTATATACAGTATATATGTATATATATGTATATATATATGTCATGTATATATATATATATATTATATTATATATAATATATATATTATGTTATATATATATTTATTTATATATTTATATATATATGTATATATATCATACACATATAGTGTTACGGATCTGGAAACCATATGCATTCAACATACAGATGTCCCAAAAGTCAGTTATGTTGTTAAGTATGTGTGTAGTCAGATCCCCTTCCTTTTGTCTAGTGGAGAATCAAAGGCGTGTTTGCGATTTATTTTAGTTAGGTATTACATCTAACAAGCCATCTAACAACCATCCCATCTGCATGACCCTCGGCCCATCACGATCCACCACCAACCAGCTGCCTTCTCGCACCCTGACGTGCCAAGGCAAGATCTCGCGGTTCCGGTTTCTCGGCTCCCACAAACGTTGTAACTCTTTCACGACGACCTTTGCAATATTGATACTGTGGCTCATCAAGTATGAACCCGCGTGGAAGAGTGGCTGGGGTTTCCCGGCAGGGGTCGTTGCAGCGTTGTACTGTTACGCGTCAAGTATGAACCCACGTGAAGAGTGACTGGGGTTTCCCGGCAGGGGCCAAGGCCCCGCCCGGAAGGGTGGGCCGTAGGACCCTGCCCAATCAAAGGTGGACAGCGAGGTGTGTTTTCACCAAGGGCCCCTCCCCGTCGAGGGTGGTTAAAAAAATCCCCGAGCACTCTCCGAGAGCAGAGTTTTGGTCGGTTTTTGGTGTCATGAAAGGGGTTTTTGCTGTTACGAAGGGTTAAAGAAGGCTGTTACGAAGGGGTGGTAACAGTGGTTGTTACGAGGGCTGTCACGAGGGTTGAGCTGAAGGTCGTCAAGGCGGCGAAGGTGTCTCTGCTGGCCCTCTACAAGAAAGAAAAGAGCGACCCCGACCCCCTCCGTGGACCCTGGCCATTCACCACCCGAGCTCGCCATGAACACCGAGTCCCACACGTGCGACTGGGGACCAAACCAACGACCTTTGTCAGGTGCCGCATCGCGGAGCACCCCCTTCCTCCGACAGTCAGTACCCAGCCGGACTCTGACCCCCAGCTCGTCCTCTCTCCTCGGCTGCGAGGGTCCAATAAAGAACTCTGGGTTTATTTTCATTTGTTGTGTGTGTTCTGCGTGTGGGCCCGTCTTTAAGTAGAACTGAAATAAGTGTTTTTGGATCATTGTAAATATTCCTTGCTTGCATATTCGCGTTAAGTCTTGCTTTGTGTCTTCATTTTACTGGAAATAAATCATCACAGAAATGTTCCCAGTCCATTTCCGTCCCTTCTTGCATTGGTCCAGCATGGTTCGGATCTGAGTTTAGGCGGGTTTTATCCCCGGTAACGGACAATTGTAGCCGGGACGTCCTGGCAGGCCCGCTCGACCGCATCGAGCCGGAAAGGTGAGTGGCAGAGTGGTAGTCGGTAGGTGTAATTTTACCACTGCCGGTAGAGTGAATCCGGTCGGCCAGGCATTCCGAGAGTGTGGATCCCCGGTAGCTGAGACCGCGTGGTTACTTAGGTACATTGGATCTAGACAAAAAACCCTATGCCACGCGGTCGAGATATTGGCGACCACGGTTGGGTTAAACGACCCACCAGCTCGTGGAGTTTATCCGAGCGACGGCCTACAATTCCGGGGAGTCTGGGGAGACGACGTAACCTCCCCCACCTAGTGGTCTTCTCGCCACCGACCTCTGGCCTGCAACAATATATAAAATAA
>CM068964.1:44556004-44576334 GCA_035128595.1 Eptatretus atami
TCTCTCTCTCCTCTCTCCGGACGTGATTATGTCCAGACGGTATTTGACTCCGGACGTGTCTGGGCAGTGTTTATCTGCGGGTGGTGTATGGCTCTTGACGTGGACGTGTCTGGACGGCGTTTGTCTCAGAACTTGTCCAGACGGAGCTTGCCTCTGGACTTGTCCGGGCATTGTTTGTCTCCGGACAGCTTAGCTCCGAGTGCTGTTTGTCTCCGGATGTGTCCAGGCGGAGTTTGTTTCCAGACGTGTCCGGATGGGAGTTTTGTCTCCGGACGTTTCAGAGTGGTGTTTGTCTCTGGACAGTTTAGCTCCGTTCTGCATTCATCTTCGGACAGCTCCGGGTGATGTTTGTCTCTGGGCGGTATTTATAGTATGACTGGTACAAAATGAATTTCAGACATTATTTTGCTTCCATCTTTACTGTTATTCTATGCAGAAGCATTTTGACGAGACAGTATGAATCGTAATTAACGCTCCACCGCATGTCTGCCTTCCCTTCATCTCACCTCTCACTGACTTCCCTTCCCCCCTCCCTCCTTGGCTCCCCCACCCCTCTCTTTCTCCCCTCTTTTACCCCCCCCCCCACTTTAGTATTCTGTCAGCGAAGCGATGGGTGGTATTTGCTGGTAGACAAATATACATTGCTCAAGTGAGTGTATGTGAGCTAAATATCAAATGAACATATTGTTTCGGGTTTGCTGGCTGGGTCACAAGGGGCTACCCACTTTCTGGCATTTCACACTGAAGCTGACAGGCCGCCATCTGAAATGACTAATTCTGGTATGGTCCTCGTGTCCAAATCACGTGTTACCTCCCTGGTGAATTTGTCAACCCGGATAAGGTCTGTGTTCTCAATACCTCCACTATTTATTGTTTAGGAAGGTTAAGCGATTTACCGTCAGCAGAAATGTTGGCTGATGTTTAATGTGGTGAAACAGTAGGGGCAAACTGCTCTCTTCAAATTTTGGGTTACCATATTTGAATTTTCAAATTAAAAAACATTCTGGAGAGGGACACTTTGAAAAAGAGAACCGCACTTGGCAAAATACTGAATTTTTACTGGTAATATTGTGCTTGTCCAAGTCCACATGAGATTGTAAATCAATATAACACCTTTATTTGCCACAGAGACGTCCGTACCAGCTCTACATACCAAGCATTCGGCTTCCCATTCTTCTCGACTACTTCAAAAACACGGGAATTTTGTCCTTAGTTCTGCAGTGAATTTACACTTTCGTTTTTGCATTGTAAAGAGCTCTTCAAGAAAATGAAACAAGTGTGTACAGCATGGTACGGACTCAGAAAAGACACTGCATCACGGATTGATCATGTGCTGCGAGGTTGGACAAGAAGAGGACACATGAGCACCACATTCATTCTGGGAAGCAAGACACAAGTAAAGGTGATAGACAGAGGGAAGCAGAACAAGTTGGGGTATATTTGTGGCCCCTTTCTCACCCGCACGTGAGCTGGTTGGCTCACGTTGGTCTCAACGTGAAGTGGGGCAGGGAGGGAGAAAAATATGAAGGGGACAATGCGATTTAGCATGTGGGGACAGATGTGGGTGGATGCTGGTGTATACACTAGTGGAAATCATGAAGTGAAAATCAGTAACCCCATCCTGACAAGTCAAGGGGCAATCGTTGAATGCTCAGTGCATTCCAAGTGAATGATTAGATGAAGTGGTTGCAAAGGGAAGATCGTGTAAGTCAGTGTATGAAAGCCAGTGCATCCATGGAAAGGGCTTTGCGGCACATCCACCTCACTCTGCGGAACCAGCTCATTTGCTCCGCAGAGAGGTTTGTATCCACCACTCACTCGAGTGCTCCTCCATCCAGTTACTGGTGGTCCCTGGATGTACAGCACAGCTCCCTCATCCTTTTATGCCTGGGTTTTTATATGCCTTAGGTGAGGCATGATCTCCGGACTGATGGGCACCTAAGTGCTCTTTGACCCTCAGCACGGAGATTCCTCATTGGAGTGTGCCTGCTGCCATATGGCTCTCAGTGGCTGCATCGGTGGTCCCTCTGTTGGAGGCGATCTCCAGCCCCTGCCCACACGCGGCATCTGTTCAGCTGCCCTAGGTTCGCCTATGTAGCTATACCCTGGTCCGCACTACTTTATTATTGTATTTGATTTGTAATGCAATGTAATGATGGGAGGAGATAAAAAGAGAGGGGATTTAAGGAAAGGGAAAAACTCCAAAGGTGATTCGAACCTGCTGCACAAACATAACACATTTCCCTGTCCACTGGTACGAGGGGATGCGTAACCTAACTAGACAAAATCACAATGAAAGATCTCAACTCCATGATTCCTGTACATGTTGGATGTAACTCCCCAGGGTTTTCCAAAACTACAACAATGTCCTTGAAATGTAAATCTGCAGATTTGAGACAGGATTGTGATTTTAGGGTCTTCCAAAACTTGGCAAAACATTAATAAAGCAGAATAGTGTTAAACTAATTGTTCTATCACATTATTTATGCATATGCATTGAATGATGCAAGTCTTTAAAACATTGCTCTTCCTTCTATTCTTAAAGGCAGCGAGGCACTGCCATCTTGTGTTAAATCTTGTGTCGATCCAAGATCTTTTCTATTCTCATGAACCTTTTTCACTCTGTTAAACTCTCACAAATTATTTTTCCTTTCCTAATCTGCCCATATTTGTGCTGTGCATATCTATATGTCTCCATCGTTGTTGTTCTGGCATTATTATGTTTGTATCTTTTGTGATCCTTGTTGACCTCTTCCTTTCTGCTCTGTTCTTTGGTATGATGACCTCTTGCTCTCTGTTGTATTGTTTGACCATTCAATATGTCAAATCATTTTTGAAATCAGAGCCATCTACAAGGGGAAAATGTCAATTCATAAGCTTAATTTTATTTTGTGGCATGCATGCTGCTGCTTAGAACAAGTCAATTTAAGAGCAAAGAAGCTGATGAACAATGAACAGAATACGAGAAAATATTATTGAACACATTAGCGCACGCACACACACACACACACACACACACACACACACACCACACACACACACACACACACACACACACACACACACCACACCACACACACACACACACACACCAAAACTTGAGACTTGGAAGGCTCTGTTCACCTTTTGAAACCCACATATGGAGATAAAAACCAACAACACACACATTCGTGGAAGTGAAATATGAAATGAAATTCGAGTTTCTCTTTAAAACTTTAAAACATCAGCCTTCCATACAACTATGTTATCCCTAACCTGTTTTTTGTTTTCTAATTTGCCATTTTTCTAAGGCTCATTTGGGGAGCTTGTGCAGAAATCACATGCAGGTCAAAGGTATGAGTAACCAGGAGTGTACCTTTGTGTGAATTGCACCATCAGTAAACAATGGACAAATACAAATATGAAGTGTGATTTCCATGTAAGTTCTTATGAGCATAATGACTGAAAGGTTCACAGTAAAAATGCAAAACCAGTACATCTGCTTGCAACAACACCCATCCTTCCCCCTCCACACCGACTCCAATAATTGAACCCATGGTCTTTGAGATATCAGAAAAGTAAAATCATTTTTTTGTGTAATCAGATCCATCATTTGATATCCATTTTCCAAATTGAAAGCACACAAAAAAGGAGCAATTACACCTGCTTGAAAATGATGGAGGCCACAAATTAAATTAAAACAAAATCTTTCAACAGCTGAAAGAAGAGGGAAAAGGAAAAGACCATTGGCAACACGTGAGCAGCTGTATAGTTGAGAGACCTTTGTGCACAGCTAGTGACACTAAATCCGAAGTTGTCAAGCAGGCAAGTGAGACACAATAATCTATATTGTATAATGATTTTACAAGTCACCATTTAAGCAGACAGACATGAGAACTGGATGTCACTGTCAGTGTTTTTTTTTTTAATCCTCGCTCGAAAAACTCACCGATCACAACCGCCCACCATGGAAGCTTACTCACAACGAAAAAAAGAAAAAGAAAAAAAAATCAAGTGATGCGTAACAGGATGGGCAGAATATAAAAGTCTCATTTTGAAAGGTGTGCACTTTATTTTTAAGTGTCACACAGACATGTAACACTAATAAGCTGGTATGTAAGTAATCTTCTCTCCGCTAATTACACCACAGATCTGTGGTAGCTCGAGCTTTAATTATGAAGATGATATTTTTGAGGCATTTTAATGATCAGTGTGCTGCATTCAGGCCTTATACTTCCAACGCGGGCTTTTTTAGCAAACTCCGTGCAATCAAGACGACATTTTTGGGATGCGAGACAGCAAATAAGAAAGGCAAATTTCAGGGCATTCTTAAATTAAGAAGAACAAGGAAGCACTCTCACATTTTGTTCTCATGCTGTGTGACTACACCAGATTACTCAAGCATTTGAGAAAGGAAATGCACCAAAGCACAGTCTCTACCATATTTGAAATGCGAGACGAAGTTGAACATTCACATACATCCTGAACAATAATAACTGGTGTCACCCCGGAAGATTAACCAACGTCGGGAGGAAAGTTTCACACAGTTCTGTTTTTCAAAGTACGTGTCAAATGTAGCCTTTTGAATATGTCACGATACCCAGCAAACGGGGCCAAAAAAGTTTATTAACCACTAATTTAACAATCTGATACCATAATGGAGTTGCAAGAATCTGCTTTGAACAGTGGAACCAGTGTTCAGTAGACAATCTGACAAACTGTGTTTTTGTCCACAGCAGTGTTGCTCACTGAATGAAACCTTTGCTTCATGGATGGTATTGTATCAACAACAGTCTTTCCTTTATGCTAAGAAATGTTCTAAATTGTGGTGAGTTGAATTCCTCTCCCTGTCATTTATTCGGCCAACGTCTGATAGCATGGTGTAGAAGGAGCTCAATTACTTTTGAAATGTCTAGTTTGGGTATGATTCACAGTCCAAACATATACTGTCAGGGTTGCGCTTCACCGGCAAGGAGTTGCATCAATGAGTGTGCCATCCGGTGGAAGGATTTTTCAGCTGGGGACTCATTTGCTAGCATTACGTGGTGGACATTGGAGGTCACACATTTTATTGGGTGAAGAGATGCCAAGTTATTGACAACAACCTAGTCCTGCCTATGAAGCCCAATTCAGACAGTTTATAGTCAGGTCGAGAACCCAGAAGAAACAACCCGATGGTAAGTGGGCTACCTCTGCACCATTCTGTCTGAATGACATTCTCAGTTATATATACATAGTCGATTATATATATATATATATATATATATATATATATATATATATATATATATATATATCTTTCTCACTACTGTTTCACTGACTGATTCACTGACGATATTAAACATCGGTACCTTCTGGTGACGTATAAAGCTGAAATTTTATGTGCCAATGGACATTGAAGCTGGTACACCAGTAAAAAAAAAAATCATAGAATCGCGGAGAACATCCATTTTTGAAAATATAAAGAAATGAAAAAAAAAAAAAAAAAGATGCAGGTGAGCGACCCGAGACAATTGAGAATCATGTAATTTTGTATGCCGACGGACATCGAAGCCAAAACACTGTAAAAAAAATCACAGAATCATAAGACAACATCCGTAAATGAAAATATAAATAAATGAAAAAAAGAAAGAAAATAATAACTGAAAAATCAAATGCAGTTGAGCGACCCGAGACAATGGGGAAGCAAGGTTTGTATGCTCACACAATGTGTAAGTACACCTCGCTGGATATATATATATAATATCTTTATATATGTATATATATATACATTATAAATAAATATATATACATAAACAATATATATATATTACATAACATAATATATATAACATATATATATTACATATACATATATACATATACATATATATATATATATAGATATATTTACACATATACATACATAAACATATATACATATATTATTATACATATATACATATATATACATATACATATACCATATATATATATATATTTATATATACACATATATACATATTCATATTGTCACAGCTTCCTCAGTCTATAAGACCCTGCGTCTCGGCACGTATCCGGTTTTTATTTCCGATATGACAGCTCATTTCCGGTTATCATACTACCCGGGCCTTCCCGAAAGGATTGATAAGATAGTACGGAGCACATGGATTGGTGTAGCCTACAAGCCTCTATGCACCATCTGCAATATCATTGAAAAACTAAAGGACACAATATCAACTGGTGAGATGTCTGGAGTTGTTTACCATTCATCATGCAGAGACTGTGACCAATACTACATTGGTGAAATGGGAAGAAATTTAAAACAAAGGCTGGATGAACATGAACGAGCATTCAGGCTAGGAAAGGTGACACAGTTGGCTATTGCACGTCATTGCCTGCAATCTGGCCACAAATTTGACTTTGGGACCCGTGTTCGACAACAATGTCCAACAAATGACACAGGTTGATACTGGATATATATATATATAGTATAATATATAATATATATATATATTATATATATTATATATATATATATATATATACAGTCATGCGCCGCTTAACGACGTTCCGGGCAACGACGGATCGCATATACGACGGATCTGCCAGCTCTGAAAAAAAAAAATTTTTTTTTAAAGAAATGTAACTGAAAAATTCCTATCGCCGAGTGATGTAGCCTCGTATAAAAATAGCACATACAATTATGTACACTGTACAGTACATAATACCTCATAATATATTAAACGACAATGTTGCCCTGTTATAATGCGATATAACTCCATAAAATGTCATCGCGAAAAAACAGGGTCGTGCAAATCGGGATTCAAGGAAATCGGCTTCAAACTGAACCAATGTTTGCACGTTTACCTTCTCGCAAGTAATTTACCTTTGAATTGAAGAATTCCGCGAATAAATCGTTGTTCTTAGTCGACATTAAAAACACAATTTATTTAGTGAAGCTTTTTATGTTGTTAAAACAATCGCACTGTTCCGAAATATATATCACAATTGACAGGTGCTCGTTTCTTCATTTGAAATTATAACATCGATGCAATGATTAGGTATTTATAAAATCCAAACGCTAATTATAATTCACCTTTCTATATAATCGATGCGAGAGGAGATTGTAAGCTGCTGCTAACAACACCGATGGCCGTCATGAACAGCACAAAGGTAAAACTAACGTGTCTTCCGTCTCTCTTGGATGTGTGTACAATTGCCGACAGTATTCAGTACAGTAACATGCTGTACAGGTTTGTATCCGAGGAGCAATAGGCTACACCATATAGCCTAGGTGTGTAGGTTTGTGTAAGTACGATGTTCGAAACGAAAACGAAAAAAAAAAAAAAAAGATGTTCGCACAACGACGACGTCAGTTAACGACGCGGTTCTCAGAACGTAACCCCGCGTTAAGGCGCACTGATGATATTAATAATAAATGATACACTAGTGGGGTGTGCGTCCACATTGTGTAAGCGTATGAACTGTGCTTCCCCAATGTCTCGGGTCGCTCACCTGCATTTAATTTTTCATTTATATGTTTTCATTTATGGATGCTTTCTGACGGTCCTGTGAATTTTTATGGTATACCGGCTTCGATATCCGTCGGCACACAAAATTACCATGCTTCCCCATTGTCTCGGGTCACTCACCTGCATTTTTCATTTATTTATATTTCCTTTTATGGATGTTGATTCTGTGAATTTTTCCGGTGTACCGGCTCCGATGTCCACCGGTATGCAAAATTTCAGCTTTCTTCATCACCTGGAAGGCACCGATCTTTAATATCAGTCAGTGAGTCAGTGAATCAGTGGTTAGAAAGAGCTGTATATATTAGATATAGTTATGTCCTGGTCAAGTAACACTGACGCTGGACAGATGAGTAAAACTGGCTTTTTACTCCCTCAGACTGCATTCAATTAATGGCAAGTTTGCGTGCGTGAGAACTGAAGAGAGACACGAGAATCTTAGCTCTTGTAAAACAAATGGGCTCATTTCCCGTAACCCAAACAAAAAGAACTCGGGAAAGATTGACCCAACTAAAGGAATACAATGGCGGGTTGGGAGGGAAAGAAAGAAATGCAATTGATGAAGAATTAATTGTACAATGAGAATAAAATAAATCTAAAGAAACCAAGGTGCCTCACTCTGGACACAATCACAGAAGGGAAAGGGACAAAACTGGGGGACTCAGCTGCTGTTTGACGAGCAGGCAATTATGAGGCAAGCAGATGATGGGGAGACGAAGAGGCGGTGATGTCACACAGCAGGATCCAGGGACGACGAACTGGGTGGGGCATGACGAAAACAGGCAGAGGCAGGCAGAGGCAGGCAGAGGATCTCCTCAGAGAAAGCTCTCCTCCTTCAGCACTTGTTCTCCTCAGTCACTGTTCTCTTCATGCTTAGCTCTCTCAGACTAGCTCACGATCCTTTTTAAACTCGTTCTCCTCAGCAGTATTTTCTCATCCGACTCAAAGAAACTCTCCTTCTTCAGAACTCCATGGTCCTCTCTCACACATGCACCACCTCCGCACGGTTTTCTGCTCCTCCCTTTTCTCCCTGGGAAACATAGCTCTGCCTCTCTCTCTTGCAAAGTCTCCCGGCACCCCCGGTACAGGTTTACATAGGGGTTATATGACACAATTTATTTTACCATAATCCCGAACTAATTATTGCCACGTACCACTCCCTGTATGGTGCACATTCAAACAAGACGATCCTTAAGCTGATGTGTCCCTACTTACTACATCGAGATTGGCTAACTACTCATACACAGACCATGCTACTCTCTACATTCTTGAGGTGAGGAGGGCAGATCGCAGGAACCCACAGGTGCACATATGAACTTTAAAAAAATAACTTTTGATGCACAACAGAGAGAAATAAACCATAAATTATGCATGAAAGAACAATTCATCAACTTTGAAGACAATACAGTTCAATGTTCTTCGGTTTCAAGAAAATGTCGTCTGCCATGATACATTTTTAAATCCAATTTTCTTATTCCCCAAAAGCATTCTCCAGTTGTTGCTGAGTGATGTCATGAATTGGCTTTAGGTTCCTCCAAAGAATGAGGTTTTGATGAATAAACAGTAGTTTTCACATGGTCACATAAAAAGTCCAATGGGGACAGGTCAGTGGAACGAGGTGGCCAACCAAGCAAGAGGTCAACATCTACCGATCCACTTCTCAGGGAAGATAACGTCTAAAACCTCACACCCCACCAGCAAATTGGCAAGAAGCTTGCTGGAAGAAGGTGCTGTCTTAAAGGGTCAATCAACATAGTTCGGGGATAAAGAAATCCTGAAACATTTTCTTTTTTCAAAAAAAGAATGGACCAGTAATATGTGAGTTTCTGAGAGTGTAACAGACATTAACCTTTGAGGAGTCTCTTTCATGTTACCAAATTTCTGAATTTCATGGCGACGCATGTTGCTGCTTAGAACAAGTCAATTTAAGAGCAATGAAGCTGATTAACAATGAATAGAATAATAGAGAAATAT
This sequence comes from Eptatretus atami, assembly GCA_035128595.1. Taxonomy (NCBI): domain Eukaryota; kingdom Metazoa; phylum Chordata; class Myxini; order Myxiniformes; family Myxinidae; genus Eptatretus; species Eptatretus atami. Next base: position 44,565,469 of record CM068964.1, read on the forward strand.
CATTGAACACAATTAAAAAACCCCCCCAAAACCCCCACACAGCTACACACAGCCTTAATTTTAAAAATATATTGTTTTAAATATTTTAAATATATATTTAAATATATATTTTGAAGATGGTGATTTGTTCCATGAATGTTTTTAACAGCTCACTTGATACTTCCAGATATTTTGTCACCTGCAAATCAACCAACTTTGACAGGCCAGGTCCACGCAGATGCTGAGGCTATTGTTCTTTTTCCCTAACAATCAATAACCTCCTTCTAATCTACATACACAGCTATCCATTCATCCATTCCCTATTTTTTCAATTAACCCCAGGACAGCCCAGAAGTTACGGCCACATCTTACCTTATGGTAAGGCACAAAAAAAGGAAAATCTTTTACGAATAAATATCTGTCTCAGTTTTTCACAAAGAGCAGCTCAAAAGTTGAAGCTGCCTCAAATTGTTTTGTGAATACAGCCCAGAACCCTAAACAAGACACTAATGGCAGTAGTTCCCACAGTATTCCTGCATCACAACTTTTTCTCAAGGCCAGACAGAGTGTAAAATGGGTATATTTTGCCAAATAGATGCTGGGAGATTACATTTCCCTCACAATGCATCCTGAGAAACTAGACATTCATGTAATAAAATAGAATCAATCTTTGTGAGCATATGTTTCTGCTCAGTCAAAGGAAGAATTCATTCTCAAGCTTGTTTACACCATATCATTCAATTTCCAACAGGATAATCATGAATTTACTTTTACATCTGCTTTGAACTGCCGTGAGTGGGTGGACATTTGATGGGCAAGATTCACCCGCTCAGATACCTAGGGTGAAGTTGGAGGTTTAGCGAACTGTGGAGGGACTTTCCAGAAACCACGTCAGCATCATCGTCCAGTGTGATCTCCATCACATTCTAAGTGGTTCTTTGAATAGCTCTTTCTTCCATCAAACAAGATCATTGTGTAGCTCAAGTAAAAATGAAAAAAACTTGAAAGGTTGTGATCGCCATAAACCACAGAGTCATTCACCCATTTACCTTTCCAGGCAGGAGGGGGCTCTGTGAGAACATGTCAGGTCACATTGGTTGTGTATCGTCTCAATGAAAATCAATCTCCTCCTCGACTGTAGCTGCACCATTGCATGGGCCATCATGATATGGGGTTAGTGGGCCTCCAGTGTGTACCAGTATGGGGTTTTACAAAACTTTTATTTTTTGTCCTACAAAACGAATAGATAATGTCGAAAAAGGAGAAGAAAAGAAGACGTCATTTGGCTTGATTGTGCTAGATGAAAGATATTAATAATTTTATCATTATTTGTTTGGCATTTTCTCCCTGCTTGAGTGGAGTATGTGATGACTTGATTCGTGGATAACTAACCTGTTAATAGGCAATGGTTCTCTTTTGATTGTGTTTATGGATGATGATATCATTGGTGGCCAAAGTAAAGGTTAACTATGAGCTGAAAATAATCACACGTTTTAAAACAACTTCTACAAGAGGTTTGTAGGAGTCAAGCAAGTTTACATTATAGAGCGCTTGCCAGATTGAAATATGAGTACACTATTGTTTCTTTCCTCATTCATGGAGAAAGCACTAATAGTGTCGATTATTTGAAAAAAAACAAGATTCATGGTTAAGTATCAGGAGCGAGTTGGAATGAAGGAAAGAATCACCAATACGGGACTTTCCAAATGATTTACGAATGGAAACGAGACCTTTTGCATGTGTGAGATCTTTTGCGCATGTGCTGTGTGTGTTTCATGGACTCGGTTCTGCTCGCCAGGTACTTTTAACTTGCCATTGCTGGCAGTAATTCTGTACTGTAGTTCAAATGGTCTTTTAAACATAATTCTCAACATTTAGATGAAGGAGTGGCAGTTTCAGACTGGTTTTAAACCATAATTGTTCTGTTCCTAAGTGCAAATTGGACTCAGGGAAATATAGGAATACAAGAAATATACGTGGATGATGGGTGGCGGGTTCGTACCATATATTGTTAACTTGCAAAGGTACCCGGTGTTTCCGGGTAATGCCCGCATGCCTTCTCCCACCCCTTCTAGTCCCTCATTCCACTCTACCCCCCTCCAGACTCCCACCCCGACTACTCCCCCCCCCTCAGGACTCCCACCCCACCCTTCCTCCTCCCACCTCCTTCCCCCACCACCACCCTCCAGAATCCCACCCAACTTCTTCCCACCTCACACTCCTTCCCCTCCTCCTTCCATCCCACTCCCCCCAGTCTAGACTCCTACACCACCCCTTCCCCTCTCCCTCCTCCGCACGGAGACAAACAACGTCTGAAGATAAACAAAGCCTGGATACGCCCGGAGACAAACTTTGTCATGAGACCAAACTCCGTCCAGAGAATAACACCTCCCAGAATCGTCTGGAGACAAACATTGCCGAGACATAAACACCACCTGGATATGTCCGGAGACAAACACCAACCGGATATAAACACTGCCCAGACACAAACACCATCCGGACATGTCCAGAGACAAACACTGTCCAGCCATAATCACCACCTGGACACATCTGGATACAGATGGAGAGAAAGATGGAGAGAAAGATGGAGAGAAAGATGGAGAGAAAGATGGAGAGAAAAGATGGAGAGAGAGAGAGAGAGAGAGAGAGAGAGAGAGAGAAAGAGAGAGAGAGAGAGAGAGAGAGAAGAGAGAGAGAGAGAGAGAGAGAGAGATGGGGGAAGGTTGTTAGCAGAGAGAAGATGTTATGCTATACATATATATTAGTGCTTGGCTGATATCAGCAATTCTTCAGGAATCAGCAGATTGGAGTCAGTGTGTTTCCCGACTACAATATGAACTGTATATAACCCAAAAACCTTGAGGAGCTTTCACCCACGTTTGGCGGGAATTTCAAGAAACAAAAAATCAACTTTGCATTATCGACGTTTCAGGGAGATGTGCATAAACATCTGCGTGTGACATGTGGAAAAAAATTTGGCTCGGTAATTTTGAAAACATGTTAATATGGCAAATGGCTCGGAAATCTGATCTTATCAAATAAATTTTGCTTTGAAACTCACAAAGAGGAACTGTTTAACCTTTGTAAAGCACACCCAGATCATATAAAATAACCAATTGCTTTATAAACAGTCACGACGACAAAGGAAAACATGATCGCTTGTATGCTGCTGAGTTTAAAAGTTAAAACCTCCACCAGATCACCCACCATCATCGCCATAACATATGGGATGAAACTTTGCCACCATGGTGCCCATAACCAAACACACACACCCACGGAAAGTCCCTTTACAGATCCAAATCTAACCATATGTATCTCGACCTTGTAGCAACTACCGACTGTACATCCCGATCGGGACATGAATTGGGCACTTGGCAAGTGGCTTAACCAGTCAAAAAAAGCACTCCAATTAAATGGTTGATAAGTAACAGCTGGCTTGGCAAGCGATAGCATGGTGATTGGTAACAGCACATACCTGCAAAAAAAAACAACTAAACATCACCGATTTCTTAACATTTTCAGATTTCACTTCAGATTTAGAGTTATTTCGTCCACATAATCCAATACTCCAAACTCAAATTGTAATTCCATTATATACTTGAATTAGTCCGTGACAGTAGATCATGGAAAATCGCATCATATAATGCATGAAATCGCAATAAGCTGCTCATTTGAAAACTATAGCACTTACAAAAGTGACATATGTAGCTATTTGTAGGTATGCAGATGAGGCCTTCGATGAAATGAGTGAGGAAAGTGGAAAAAAAAAATTTGAGCACTTTATTGTTAAGAAATCGTTGCGGCCTGTTCCATCTCAAGGCATTGTTGAGCAGGCCAAAACAAATGGCACATTAAGACCCCATTGAGAGCGAGGTTTCTGAGGTTGTGCCTGATAAAGCTGTTAATTATCTTTAAAAAAGGGTGTTATAATTAACCCAAACACCCAACTTTCACTCGTGCACTCCCTTGGAGTTTCCTTATGGTATGCATGCAAAATTTCAGGGTGATAGGTTTCATGGTTTTGGAGTTCTGGAGGACACACACACACACTTATAATATATATATATATATATATATAATATATATATATATATATATATATATATATATATATATATATATATATATATATATATATATGTCGCGAATTCGCGGGCCGGCGTGCGAACGGCACGTGACTCGAATCGCGGCACGTCTCGCCCACCGGCGGACAATTCAGTCGTGACCCTCTTGGAACTATGCCAATGAGCTAGTCACGGGTGGGGGTTTAACTCACCACAACCCAGTCCGCATTCTACCCGCGCGAAATAGGGTGAATCGCCGAAAGTCGATATACCTAAGTACTCGCACGGGTAACCTACCGAGGGTTGTACCATGCCACAGGTCGACTCCGGACACGAACCGCTTAAGCGGCTCGTCCGTGCTACAGGGATAACCGAGCGGAGTTATCGTCGACCTTGACGGTTCAGATTAATTATCGGGCGTATCAGGCCCACTACGAACCCTTTTACGCGAAGCAAGATGGAGATTCAACAAAGGAAAGGACGCAGCGAAACGGGGAACAAGTTCACACACACGGTTTAATTCCCAAAACACGTAAAGCACACATACAGCCATACAGTAATCACAAATGCACATATAGCAGTTAAAACAATAGAAACAATGCAGATTTACTACCGACTAAGACCGACACACGGCAACACTTAAAACAATACTACTTGACAGACGGCGCCACCCACACACATTTACACAGAACCCAAAAGAAATGGAAGTGCGACTTCCCTGTTGGGCCGTCGAGCCCCTCTCCTACGTCCGTCGACGTGGTCCCGCCTGGCCGCGACTCCGTGCCCTGGCGTGGTAGGCGAGTCCTCTCCTGCGTGCCTCGCGCCTGCACGTGTTGACCACTCAACGCCCCGGACCGAGTGTTCGGCGCTATCCCAGCGCGGATAGAGGGGGGGGGGAAACGTGGATGCCCGAATCGGGAGAGGGAATGGCGGACGCTCCTTCCCGCCAGCGGGGTCCTGCAACTCCCACCGAAGACCAGCAGCGGCCTCCAGAGAGCGAGCCGGAAGACGAGAGCAGCCAGAACAACCACGAAGCAAGAGCATCGACAAAAACCAGAGCGTCGACCAAAACCCAGAGCATTCACCCCCCCTCCGACTCTTATACCGGCTCCGCCCTCCACTCGCCCCCGTTTTCGGCTCCACCCTCCTTCGAGAGGGTTCTCGAAGAGGGGCGTTCCTCCTCCCTGGCCACGTCACACCCGCATTCACCAATCGAGCGCCAGCTGCCCTCCCCTCGCTTCTCTCGAATCTGGCCGTGGAAACCAGGCGAGCCTTTGTTGGTTTTTGTTTGAAATAAAAAATAGAAAAGAAGAACGCCTAACTCAAAGGATCGCAGCCCGAATGGATCACATAAATTCCCTCTATACAACGGGTTTGGGGCTAACTATACATGTACTTAAAAGATACCTCACCTACGGGACCTCAATGGTGGTTTTGCGAATTTCCACAGCCGTAACAATATATATATATGTATATATATATATATATATATATATATATATATATATATATATATATATATATATATATATATATGTTGTTCATCTTTCGGCTGCTCCCTTAGGGGTCGCCACAGCGGATCATCCGTTATGATCCGCATCCTGATTTGGCATAGGTTTTACGCCGGATGCCTTCCTGACGTAACCCTGGTCACCTCTTACGACACAGGGATAAGGATTGGTTTCGCCATGATTCTGGGATGCCTACATCCTCTCATAGCGCGGCCCAGCGCAGAGCTCCCGTCCTCAAGCGATCCTCCAACCCAAGCTCCGAGTAGCCGGATTACAGGCGCATGCCACTACGCCCGGTGTGCATATATATATATATATATATATATATATATATATATATATATATATATATATATATATATATATATATATACAGTGGGGAGAACAAGTATTTGATACACTGCCGATTTTGCACGTTTTCCCACTTACAAAGCACGTAGAGGTCTGTAATTTTTATCATAGGTACACTTCAACTGTGAAAGACGGAATCTCAAACAAAAATCCTGAAAATCACATTGTATGATTTTTAAATAATTAATTTGCATTTTATTGCATGAAATATAGTATTTGATACATCAGAAAAACAGAACTTAATATTTGGTACAGAAACCTTTGTTTGCAATTACAGAGATCAGACCTTTCCTATAGTTCTTAACCAGGTGTGCACAGACTGCAGCAGGGATTTTGGCCCACTCCTCTATACAGATCTTCTCCAGATCCTTCAGGTTTCGGGCTGTCGCTGGGCAACACAGACTTTCAGCTCCTCCAAAGATTTTCTATTGGGTTCAGGTCTGGAGACTGGCTAGGCCACTCCAGGACCTTGAGATGCTTCTTACGGAGCCACTCCTTAGTTGCCCTGGCTGTGTGTTTCGGGTCGTTTTCATGCTGGAAGACCCAGCCACGCCCCATCTTCAATGCTCTTGTTGAGGGAAGGAGGTTGTTGGCCAAGATCTCGCGATACATGGCCCCATCCATCCTCCCCTCAATACGGTGCAGTCGTCCTGTCCCTTTGCAGAAAAGCATCCCCAAAGAATGATGTTTCCACCTCCATGCTTCACGGTTGGGATGGTGTTCTTGGGGTTGTACTCATCCTTCTTCTTCCTCCAAGCACGGCGAGTGGAGTTTAAACCAAAAAGCTCTATTACTGAACGGCATTACAATAGTCTCACAACCCCTTCGGCGTGAGACATACATATTGTAGACTTCAACAGCAGAGTAGGATCAAACATAGATGCTTGAAACATATATGTATGTTTGTTTGTATGTATACATGTATGTATGTATGTATGTATATATATATATATATATATATATATATATATATATATATATATATATATATACTATACCAGTAATTGGCACCGCACTGTTGGTGAGCAGTAAGGTCCGAAACGCACCCGGGGCAGCATGAACTATTTGCTGCTCAAGCACATTATCTTTCCTCATCGGACCCTATCAGGAAGTGTTGGAGTCAGATGTTTGTGATATTAAGGCAATTTACAGGCATGTCGTGACTCTTTAACGCCACGGCATCCTTCTTTTGTTGTAAACTAACAACGCATTTCACCCTGACTGCAATCTATCATTTCAAATGGCGAGTGACACCAGTGGCTGAAAAGGTGAAACTACCAACTGTTTTCGGCCTTTGTTGGGCCTAATCAGGGCAGTGTATTACATTCTGATCTACTGAAAGTGACGATTTTTGGTTATAAGACAGTCTTCGATCTGTTCAGTGGTTTCAGAGAAGATTTTTCAAAAAGTTTTTTTTGTTCAATCAAGAATAACTGCCAAAACCACTTGACCAATGACGTCATAAATTTAATTCTTCACTTACATTAGGTCGTAGATCAGATATATGAAAGTACAGATTTTTGGATGAGGATTTCAATTAAACCAATTATGCCTACATTACCATTTAACTGATGTCATTGTTATCATCGTATACACCTCCTCGCACCTCCTTCCGATGTCTGAGGGAGTTGATGACGGCCAAGTTTCAATTTCTTTTGTTGAATGGTTTTGGAAATGTCCAAATATTTTCCTTTAATCCAATATAGCTGCCACACCATGTGACCGACGAGTTATCAATAAAATATTCTCCATGTGGAGTTCCTCCTAAATTTAAAGTTTCACATCGATTGGACAAGCAGAGAAAAATATAATTTAAAGTGAAAAATATATAGACGTGGACACACAAAGGATGGTAGACAGACAGACAGACACGGCATTACAATAGTCTCACAACCCCTTCGGCGTGAGACATACATATTGTAGACTTCAACAGCAGAGTAGGATCAAACATAGATGCTTGAAGCATAGTCCATGGAAAGTTTGGTCGAGGGAAATGCAACTCAAACAGGGAATTGTTGCTGTTTCTGTGCAGAGAATTCGACCTTGCCATTACCAACACATTCTACATTCTTGGAAGGATCTGGCAAGTGGTTCTACTTGTGGCAATGCCAACGCTCCAAACAACGGCATCTAATTGACTATGTCATCACCAGGCATTGTGACTTCCACGAGTCATGCACAGCACGTAGGTTATGAGAGGAGCTGAATGTTTCCCCGATGATCTGCTCATCAAATCACGTTTCAAGCTGCATCTACACCTCAGAATGGCCAAAATAGCTCCGAAGCACAAGAAGATGAATGTTTCACTTCTGAGAAATGTGAAGGTTAGAGGAATTGTTCGACAGGTATTTGACAAATGTGTAGATGTGAGCAACTCAGAAGCACATAGACTGGTTTGATCAGAATGATGATATCATCCAGGACCTCCTATATACTATGTCCATGTGAAGGAAGAACCACCTGCTTGCAATAACCTGATAGTATCATTGCAAAGCTGAACCTCAAGGAAGTGAAAGCTATGCTCAAGCAACAAGTTAGATTCATGCAGAAAACTTGACTCCAAGGCAAATGATCTGGAAGAACAAGCAGACAGGAACAATGTCGTGTTTCTACACTACCCCGAAGACTATCTATGGGCCCGCTAGTGTGTCAACCTGTTCAGTAATGTCTGCTGATAGGAGTAACTTACTCACGGAAGAGACAGAAATTAGTGGTCGGCGGAAGCAACTCTTTGAAGTGGTCCTCAACAAACCCTCTACAGTAAGAGATCACCTCCTGCAGTTAGTGGATCAACACCTAATGCAGGATGATCTATGTGACCCACCCATGATACAAGTTGCTGGAGTTACCCCTCTCACCCTACACCTGCCTCCTCTCTCTCCCTCCCTCCCTCTTTCTCCCCCCCCCCACTATATTGACCCATCAGCGAAGTGACAGGTTGCATTTGGTAGTGTGTGTATATATACATGTATAATATATATATATATATATATATATATATATATATATATATATATCAAAGGGGGTTGACTCAGCCTGCCATCCTTCCGAGGTCGGCGAAATGAGTACCAGTTGTACTGGCCCGGTGTATGCCCCGGTTAGAATAGGTGTACCAATCCCTGTGTGTCGTAAGAGGCGACCAGGGTTGCGTCAGGAAGGGCATCCGGCGTAAAAACGTATGCCAAATCATTATGCGGACAACAAAACGACGGTTGATCCGCTGTGGCGACCCTAACGGGAGCTAGCCGAAAGAAGAAGAAGAATATATATATATATATATATATATATATATATATATATATATATATATATATATATATATATCCATGGAACCATACTCTGTACAGAGCGTCGGTGCTGCCGAAGCAGTTTCCTTGGCTATTGGGCACAATCCTGGATGGGTCGCCACTCTGACGCAGGATATTCGAATGACTCGATCATCCCAGCAAGCTGGTACTCATTTTGCTGACCTCGGAAGGATAGCAGGCTGTCAACCCCTGGTGAAGTAATTCAGCGGGCAACGAGGCTTGAACTCAGACCCTTGGATCCCAAGCTGCCACCCCAGCCACTGAGCCAACACCAGGCATATATATATATATATAATATATATATATATGTATATATATGTATATATATATATGTATATATATTACAGATATATTATATATACACATATATACAGGTAGCCAAAAAGTTACTTTACCCCTGATAAATTTCTCGCACTTCCCTCCGTCCCTTCCCCTCTGCCCTCGCCCCCTCGCCCGCTATGGTATGCAGAAACACTGACTCAGAAGAATGATGAGCACATACAGATACAATGACAAATTATATTGTAAGTACTGTACAATAAAACCTGTATATTAAAATATTTCAAGAACAATGCTTCACTGGGAAGGGGAAGGGTAAAGTGACTTTCAGGCCACCCTGTATATAGACATACACATAAAGGTATATACAGTACACATGAAATGTGCAAGTTGGTTATAAAGGATATGAATATTCGTTTTCATTTCAGTTAATAGTGAGAATAGGATTCATACTCATTGAGGCAACTTTATTTGTTCATTAGTGTATGCATGCATATTATACTGGGAGAAAATTGAGTTTCGTGGCAGATGTGCATCACTTTCTGGGGGTTGTGGTTATGCTGCCAATGCAGTGCCCCCTATGGTATTGGGAAGGTACTTGTCCATCACAAAATGAATTTTTTGTTTCATTGAATTGAGATCTAATCGGCATGCAGGTGTCATTCAAACTTATGTTTATTTGGCCGAGGCTGAGCAAAGCGAGGTCGTGGCCATTTATTCCTGATATGTGAAACACGCTGCAACGGCCAGACCTGCAGAAAATGGATATTTTGGAATGCCGACCGCATTTTCCATCCAATCATCATGTAACTTTGTTAAAAAAAATTATCCATCAGTATGCCTCATGTTGGCTTAATGGTTAGGGTGGTGGGCTTGGGATCCTTGGATCCTGAGTTCAAATCCCCCTCAGCAGTTGAATTAATACCAGGTGGGGTTGACTGCCTGTCATCCTTGCGAGGTCAGCAAATGAGTGCCAGCTTGTTGGTATCTTGTTTCGGAGTGGCCAGGATTGTGCCCAATAGCCAAGGAGACAGCTTAGGCAACACCAACGCTCTGCACAGAGTATGGTCCCGATGGGTGGATGGGTCCATAGGCAGGCTATGTTGAAAGCTTCTTGACAATCACTGAAATGGTTGCGGAGAAAACTACTTCAAAAGCAAATAAACGTGAAAAAGTGAGCGTGGGGAAAAAAGGAAAAAGTGAGTGACCTGGCTGACATTCCACAACATGGTCAATGATGGTTGTGGACTCCTATTACTTGTATAAAAGACAATGCGCAAGTGATACATCAAACACTCTGGCAGGGCATTGTACACAGCAAAGCAACCAATTGGCTTTTCTTCTCCCCCTTCTCCATATATATATATATATATA
>CM068964.1:44576344-44596997 GCA_035128595.1 Eptatretus atami
TATATATATATATATATATATATGTAAAAGCGGACCAATACTATTCGTGAAAGTCACTCTCTGTCTACAACCTACTCTCAATTACTCGGTGGTTCAATATCCAGAAACCATTGAAACTGCTCATCAACACGAGATGGTTCAACATCTGGAAGTAACCAGAAACCTCCCGAACTCTCAAGATCTTTCCACACAGCTTAAAGTCGAACTTTAATATTAATCTACTCAACTTTTAGAATAAATATCTCAACAAACATTACAGTCATATGTAATAAACAATTCATATTGAATCATAAGCATATGTGTGTTAACCACGGACTGAAATGATACACCGACGACCAATCACTCGTAAAGAATGTGCAACATTGCAATTTGGCCATTGTGCTGGTGATACCTCACATACTCTTCAGTCAAATCAACTGCAGGATTTTAAAAGTCCACCAAATAATGCACACAGACAGGACACCCAGCACAAGGTCCTTCTCATGGATGGGGCACCCATTAATATGAGACGAGTACCCAGACTAGACTGCTCAAAGACAAGTCCATTTCCTCTGCACAAGGTCTAGTCCTTCCATTCATCACAAATTCTGTACAAAATGCATATTTAACTAGATTGTTACAACTAAAACCAGAACAGATGTCCACTCTTTGTGTCTGCTCCAAAAACAAGTCTTAACATGGGTGAAGCTACCTTGGTAGCTTCCTGAGAAGACATTTGTTTGTGAACTTTAAAGCAATCAAGCAATGATTAACCAGAACGATTATATCCTCAGACATTTATTTCACCTTAAAGCTGATCCCTGGAGGAGAAGTCTCAGCAAGACACAGGTTTGTGTACCTCATCAAACAATGGTGCACTATTGAAGAAGAAATAAAAAGGCATCCGTGCTGTGCATTAATCCTGAACGGTCTTCTGGGAGATGGTAAATAAAAATTTGTGCACAAGTATGCTAGCAATGCTCAGCCGACTGAAAATCCAGCCAGGCACCCTTTCACCTCTGCCATTTATTGCCAATGATGGATAATGGTGCTGACACTTCTGTGTAGGAATTGCATTAATTATGTGTAATCAGAACAGTTGAAGGGGGAGGGGCCAGGGAGATGAGGGGAGGGTGGGGGGGGGGGGGGGGGGGGTTGGAAGTCAGCCATTTTCCTGGGAAGGATGAGCAAGCCAGCCTGTGAGAGGATTGTGCATGCTTTGCTTCCTACTGTTTGTCAGTAATGGCCATAACTCTAAAGAATCCTGACAACACAGCATGCGTAGATGAGTGATAACAAGAGATGATTTGTGAACATGAGGAAGGAGGGATTTTGGTGAGGAGAGGGGGATTAAAATGGGAAGAGTAACATGTAAAAATAGAAGATGTAGGGTGGTGGAGGAAGGCCTAAGGTGGAAGGAGGTTGCACCTTGAGTTCAAAAAAGAATCCACACGTGGGGATGTTGTACCTCGAGTATGACAGAATAAAGTACTTGCCTGCTAATCAAGTGAGACCCATTTGTGGAGCTTTGCTTGGCCCACCGACAAAACACTGCAGATGTACCCTGGCATGTTAAACCACCATGACAGCCTTCCTTTGCGTACAATCACTTAATGATGCTGTATAATTGAGGTTAAAGCTTCGCCTGGCATTCATGTAGTGATAGCTGAAGCCACTCCAGTGATGGATCTCCCGAGTTCATTTCACCTTGGTTATAAATGCGTACTATTAATATTCATCATATGTGAAGCCATCCTAGCTTAGAGCCTTTGATTGTGAGGGCATAAATCAGGAGGTATCACATCAATTATATTCTGTAATATATTTTTTTATGCACCTCAAACTGCCCATTTGAAAAGTTGGCCTGACGCTGTACTTTGCTGCGAGAATGTAGAAAAGTTTCCCCAGATGTGGGAATGCCATCTTTTGAGAAAGATGTAATGCCAGCAAATTGTTCTTTGTGCTGGATGTTGTGCTGGATTGTTATTGGTTGTATGTTGTGATGGAGGTGGTTGTTTTGGTTGTATGTCTTTCTGGTGGTGGTAAATTTTGTTGTATGTCATTGTGGAGGTGTTTGTTTTTGTTGTATGTCAGCCTTGAGGTTGTTATTTTTGTTGAATATTGTCCTGGAGGTGATTGCGTATGTTATACGTTGTCCTGGTTGTGGTTGATTTGGTTACGTTATCCTGGTGGGGGTGGCATTTGTTGAATCTTGTCATGGAGGTGGTTTTTATGTTGCTTATGTTGTCCTTGATGAGAGTCGTTATGGAGTTACATTGTACTGGTAGTAGTGGTTTCTATTGTATGTTGTTGTAGAGGTGGTTGTTTTTGTGTGTTGTCCTTGAAGTGGTTGTTTTTATTGTATGTTGTCCTGGAGGAGGTTGTGTATGTTTTTTGTTGTTCTGAGTGTGGTTGTTTTAATTGTATGTTGCTCCGATGGTGTGTTTTGTTGTATGTTGTCCTGGTGGTGGTTGTTTTTTTCATTGTGGGAGGCTTTTAAAGCCTCAGAAAAACCTAATCAGTGTTACACCCATACAAATATTCCATGTTGTGAATCATTCGGGATTTATTTGATGCAATAACAACATTTAAATTATTCTCAGGCATGTCTACGCCTCGCAGTGAGTGGAATCTATCTCAGTATGTTCCTTGGACATGTAAATGGAAAACGTTTGGCTATTGTACTCAGCCCTTGGAAGGAAAACACAACAAAGGAGGAGGTGATGCCTGTTTTGGCATGCCCCTTGGGAATCTCTGAACTCCCCCCATCCCAGCCAAACAGCTGTGCACAAAGAGCCTTTCACTAGTTCACTCCTGCTTGTTTTAGTGTCGCGGAGATGCACAAACAGTGAGGGCTACACGACAATGCTGAAAACGTGGACACAAGGACATGCTTTTCTGTGATATGTCTTTGAGCATACACATTATATTTGCTTTTCCAAAACAGCCTTGGTTGCCCTGTATGGCAAACAAAGTGAACTGCCTGGATTTCGAGAATAGGTCTGACTATGAGGCAGTACTCCTTGAGTGAATACTCAATATCATGTGATTACCACAGTATATTAATTTATGCATAAATGGAGGGGGTTAGTTGTTGAAACGGAGTTCTGGAGTTTGTAGCGTGCTGGGAGTTGTATTGGGGGGAGCGGGGCGAGGGATGGGTGGAGTGTTTAACTACTCACTGGCAAAAGCGAAGGTTTGGGCTCAGAGGGGCGCATGTGAAGATGGGCCATCATGGCTTGTAACCTCTCACGCTCCTTCTCAAGCTGCAGGAAAAGGAGATCAGAATTATGCTTTAAAGCTGCCAAAGGGCACTGTATAACAGTCATATCAAGAGGATACAGCTACAGATCAATGATGCACCGATGAGAAGCATTATGCCATAAAGGGTCTGATATATATATATATACTGTATATATATATATATATATATCTCAAGGAGTATGGTAGTACTCAATATGGAGGGATGATATGGGAAAATATGGCCACTCATTAAAATGTGTACACAATGATACGCTTATAAACTACTCTACAGTGAAGTCATAAGCATTTCAAAGCCATAACTTTTATTCTCGAGCATTTTCTGAACGATCAAGACTTAAAAAGATGCCAAAATATATCGCAAGAGTACCAAAACGAGAGACTGCTAAAATGACTATTTGTATTTCTTCTTCTTCTGCTTCTTCCCCTCAAAAACAATGTAAAACTGTAGCTCAACCTACCTCAATAACTGCTGAAGCCATGATAGTGATTCCAACATGAGGAAGTTGCCTTGTTTCTGGGCTAGTGCATGCAACCCAAAAATTTAAAATATACAAAACATTAATCGTTTTATTACGAAAATAAATCAAACGTAAATGTGGACTCAACCAAACCAGGCCATGATCGTGAGAGTTAAATCGAATTGTCTTGTTATTGTCACCAAACCAACTCATCCACATGGTTTATTCATAACTTGTCCACAACATTTTGAAATATCATGCCATATATCGTTTTTGGCTCCATCTCTCACTGGTGAAGAATTACTTTATAATTTCTAGTATCCAGATCTGGATATGGATCTTCACCAAAATCATTTCATCTTTGTCATACACCCAACCTCTCCATAAAATTTCGTCCAATCCATCCACAACTTTTTGAGATTGCCTGTTCACAGCAGATAAACAAACAAAAAAACACCAGACAAACAAACAGACAGACAGGGGTTGAAAACATAACGTCCATCCGCCTTCGGTGGCAGAGGTAATAACATCTAGTATACAATGAACAAATATAAATGAATCAGAAAATAAACCCGTTTATCCCTTAGTGCCCTCAAACAGAATCCTTAAACAGAAAGGAAAATCACAGAACCGTCGGCAAGCATCCGTAAATGAAAATATAGATAAATGGAAGAAAAAAGGAACAAATAAAATGGAAGGGAGCGACCTGAGACAAAGGGGAAGCACAAATTGTTTTTGCTTGCATACCCTGCTCGTGTGTGTGTGACTTCCGATCTAACACTGCTATCACTGCTTGTAATCTGCTTAGTCCATGTTCCTCTAAATGCTGCAAATACCCTATAGAAATTCTATTACTCGCGTATTGTCTATTTGGTGCATGCGCCAGTTTTAGGTTTTTGGCATTCTTGGTTAGTTATATCTAGGAACATTACAATGTACATGGGATAATGGTGAAGAACACATTTGGCAGTAAGTAATCATTATATATGAGGGCCTATGGTGAATTTGGCCAAGATGTCTAGATTGTTTTGTTGAATTAACCTACTTTTTGGACTTTTAGTGACTAAAAATCTTGCATAGCTACCTTTTAGGCAGATTCCTTGTTTAATCTATTTCACTGAACATGGGTAGTGGTAACACTGGAGAGATTGTGCCAGAGCAACAACTTATAACGTTTCAAATCAATTGTAATGTGTCATGTCAATTTCATGAACTTTGTTCTTCAAGAACAAAAGGATTTGCTGGTCAGAAAAATACAGATAGTGCCATTGAGTTAATTTTAATTGGCTAACAGATGGCACTTCAGGTGTCCCTGTTGAAAAAAAAAGTCAAGAAAGAGAAGAAGGCTGTTTTGACTTCAAAATGAACTCTACTGACCTTTAAACAGACCAAAATGTCTTACATTGAAAGAAATATTGCATAGCCTTACTAGTATAAATTGAATTAAACTGCAAAAAAAATGTTAATTAAATATGAGCGATTATATGACATTCATTTTTGAAGTTGTTTTTTGGCTAAAAAATGGCGTTTTCAAAGATGGTGTCAAATTCTGTTATTGCACCATGCTCAGATACAAATAATTCACACTTTTAGCATTTAAAATGGACTTGGACATTTATTAACTTTCCATTTGAGTCCATTCTGGCTGAGAAATTCCCATTGGTAGGTGATGTAGGTGTTTTTTGGACGGATGGCCAGATTTTAAGCAGGGGTCAAATTTCATTGACCTTTTGACCTCTGGTGGACTTTACTTAATTTGCATATTGGCATATAATAGATATAGATGTGGGAGAACATAAAATTTGCAACATTTTGAGTGGTTCATTTGTAGCAATCGGTCATTAGTTTAAAAATATCACAATTATATTTCCCCTACCCCATAATTTTCAGGTCCTGGGTCCGGGGCCCGGTCCTCCATCTTTAAGATGGTGTTACTAGCACTAAGCTACCGTTCCAAGCTTGGTTCAAGTTTTTTTCATCTATGGTATATACCTTCAAGATAACACAGAGATTTTTCCACCCCGGGTGTACCAATCCATGAATTTCTTGAGGTTGCTCATGGACTAGTGATTTCTCCACACTCAGAGCCATTGATTGATTCTTTCTTTCTCTAAATTATAGTTTGTGGAACTTGTTACCACCACACCTATGCATGCACACACAGACTTACAACACAGATACAAAACACACACACCACACACACACACTTGATGTACACACTGACATAACACACTGACACACACACATTACACATGCAACAGAAAAACCGACCAAAAATACAATTCAGCAGCTACAAAACAGAAAAAAGCAGGCCAAAAAATACCTTTGGGGTAAAAGGTCACCAAATATGTCACAACAAATGCACAAACGATTACCAAAGAATACCTGATCGAACAAGGTGGATCCTGAAAAAAACATAACTCTTCCCCTCGAAGCAAAATCAAAGCATAAACAACTCCCTTACCAGTGTTCAATACAGAGTTGAGAAATAATATTGTTTGCGGTCCTGGGACCGCATGCATCAAAGATAGTGGTCCCAGACGGGTTATTCGCATAAAATATACGTTGTAGATAGTCCCTTCCCTTTTGTCTAGCGGGAAACAGGGGCGTGCGTCGATGATCTCATAGCGAGTTGCTTACATCATTTCTTCTTCATTTCATTTCACTCTTCTTTTCTGATTATTCCTGAGGTAAAATCTGAGCCACGTGAGCCCTGCGCTGTAGTGGTCCTCAGCAAAGGCCAAGCAGGCACTACATCCAACCCGTAACAACCTCCATACAAACACAGCCTGCCAAACGCACTCACAGCGTAATTCCACCCGATGGTGTTTTCCGACACAGGAACACACCCAGCACGACACCCACGCTGCACAGAACGCGAACCGAGGGCCGATAATAGAAAGGCAACCTCACACCACGTTGTGCAGGATGCGAGTGTGCCCAAGGCGCAAAGGGCGCATTCCTTTCAACATTTCAGAACTAATTTATCGAATCAGGTTTCGTCTCATGCACAAGATAACAGAATCGGGCAAACGCGAGTGGCTGGCCACGTGTGTAAGGCAGATCCACCGCCACTGTACGGAACGTGCTCGAAGGCAGACCCGTGCCGCCGCTCGCGACACTTTGTTATCGTATAGAGCCAGGCACGAAGGACACATGTTACTGGTCTGTTCGCCATAACATCTTACTTCTCGCCTCTATGGCCAGCAAAGCTGCCGATCGGGCGGGGCATGTTACAGCTCGGGCCACGTGGCGCACACAGACCGGGCGCGTTGTCCAGCCGCCCAAGCGGTGCGACGAGACCGTCGCTGCCCTCGGCGGTCATCAGGGCACGCCGGAGGTTCGCTGGCAGGGGATTCATGGTGCGGAGTCGGGTGTGGGCGATTCGGTGTCATGTCGTGGGGTCGGAGCGAGACGGTCCCACAGCTTGGGGTCATCTTGCCGGAAATTGGAGTGTTGGCTTTTCGGGCCATTGTGACCGGCACGGCAGGGTCAGGGCAATCAGATCACCCGGTTTGGAGTGACTATCACCGAGTTTCGAGGTGGCCCCCGGCCCGCGATGCGAGGCCTATATCGTCCCGAGCGGGCCTTCCTCTCTCTTTCTCTTCTGCTGCCCTGCCGCTCAACCTTTGGACCTTGACTCCGCCCTTTCTGTCATCATCACTGGATTTCCTCCTCCTCTTCCCCGCCCAACACGACACTGACTCCACCCTCCAACTCAAAAGCCCCTCCTTTCACACCCACGGTCTCTTCGACACTAGCTTGCTCCGAAGCAGGAAGACGACGGCGAGCCAGCTACCAGGGGGGTACCGCGCCATGGGAGCATTTCCCCCAAACGTATTTTTGTGGCGTGTTCGGGCACCGTGTATCATTATACAAAGGTGCGAGAGACCGTAGCTCAAAACTTCCTCTCCTGTCTGCTTCAATCCTTTCATCGGGTTTCTGTGTGCGTGTGTGTGTGTCCGGGCACCTGTCTATATAAGTAAGCCTGCAGAAAGATCGTTATTATTTTGGGTTAGGTCTGCTCTGTGTCCGCTTTTATAAGTTGGCTTTGTTATTGCTGCACCACATCTGCTCTCCCCTATCTTCTGCCAACAAAAACACTCCAATAAATCTTGATCGTAGCCACATACCTTCCTCGCCCATTGTAAATAAACTTATATTAGAAATGTTCCTGCTCGTTTTTGTCTTTTCCTCATTGAATCCAGCATGGTCCGAATCCTAGCCTTGCCGGGACTTTATTACCACACCCATTCCTTTTAGCCGTACGTCCTTGCAGCGGTTGCGCTTGCATCCGATCCGGTAAAGTGGATCCGGTCCGTAAGGTGAATCCGGTTCGGACAAGGGGTCGAGGGCTGTTCCCCGGTAATTAAATACATGGTTATTTTTTAGGTAAACGGATTAACTAGACGGGGACCCTAAGTCACGTGGTCGAGTTATTGGCGTCCACGGTCAGTAAGCGACCCGCCGTTGTCACTGAATTATCCGTGTGCGATTGGCGACAATTCGGGGAGGCTGTGGGAGCCGAGATAGGCTCCACCCCCCCCCCCCCCCCCCTCCAGTGTCTTCTTCACCTGACCCCCGGCCCGCAACAATTATAATGACCCCGAATTGGACAATAAACAAACTACATATAAAAACAGGAACTTTCTCACTATTCCACAAAATGTCGACAAAAATCAGTGCATTCTGAGAATGACCTGCCGAGACGAGAAGGAATTTAGTGGCCTGATGGAACTCAACCAGAGCCACGGTGACAACAGGACTGTCTGAGTTAGGGAAAAATTCAACAGACTACCGAATCCAATTGTATGCTAACAAAAGACATCAAACCAGAAAGGGTATTCCCTCCAATCAGAGCTGTTGATTGATTCCTTTCTCTCTAAAGTTATTAGTTGTGATGTTCACCAACCACACTACCACATGCACGCACACACAATTTTTAGATCCTCGTGGAGGATCTCTAAGTCTTACTCACGTTGTTGTTTCTTTCATTCTTCTTCTTGTGACTTTTTTTGTTTCAACCGCCTACAGTTTTCATCGAAACTTCCTGAAACTTGGCATATATATGTAAAAATACCCTGCGCAGACAGTAACCATCTCCGATTTTTTGAAAATTCCTCCTAGAAAAACAGTTTGAACGTCAAATATCTCCGCTAATGGAAATCGCCTAAAAAATTATCTCGAAACTAAGGCAAGCTTTTTGAATTCTGTTTGCGGAATCAAACAGGGCATAGCAGAGTATGAATTACCGCACATATGATACAACACTAATGACGTCGCATAATCTGATTTATGACGTCATTCCTTTTTTTGAACATTTTTTGTTTCAACCCAGAGTTTCATCGGATCTTCGTGAAACTTATGCCAAGTACTCTGCAGAAAACCCACGCGCCAGGGCCAAGTAACCATCTCCGATTATTGGAAATTCTTCTGGAGAAAAAAAGTTGACGTCATAATATCGCCACTACATGAAATCGCCTATACCATTATCTCCGAAATTAGGAAAAACTGTTTGAATTTGTTGCGGGGATCCAGCGGGCATTAGCACAGATTAATTTATCGCAAACCTGATACAATCACAATGACGTCATATTCGTTTTATGACGTCATCATTAGAGGACCGAGGATATTAGCTCATTTGAGCTTGTTTTTTCCAGACAGGTGCGAATAGAAGATGTACACCAAGAAACGGAAACAGCAATGAATACAGCCCCGCCAAATTGAAAAAAAGACAAAAGAACAAGCTCAATATGAGCTAGATCCCTCGTCTTCTATTCAGGTTCCTAATGGGGCAAAAAAAGTCAAAAGTTGTTATGCTATATATTATGTATTTATATATATATTATATATATATATATTATATATATATACACACACACACACACCACATATGTATTACACACATATGTATATTTGGATACACCACACATGGGAGTCAAAAGTAGACGCCCGATTTCTGTTTTTTCGGCTGGCAGATTCTTTCTGGGAGTCCAGTTGTTAATAATTGTCTCTTGCAGATTATTAATTTTCGTAATTATTTATTTTTGATTTTGTTTTGCAGGTTTATTGCTGCGAGTTGGAAGTTACTGAATTTGCACAAATTGGTTTAATGGCACAATTAACAGACACAATTGTGTCTTACTGGGCTGCGAATAACCAAGAGTGCCAGGTTAAAAGGAGGTAATTTACCTGGAGTGCAGTTTTGGGCAGCCTATCTAATTGGATAATTGGACCCTTTTTCTTTGAGGGATCTGTCACTGCAGAACTTACGCTGGATATGCTGCAAAACCTTCTTTTTGGCCCAGGGACAAGATCAGGCTGTTATTTCCAGGCTGATGGATCTCCACTCATATGGACGTTATGTTCGTCAGTGGCTTGATGGAAAACTTTCCCAGAAGTGGCGATCAGCACCCGCGGTTCCCCGGTCGAGTGCCGGCACGCTCCCAGACTTAACACCTCCAGATTTCTTCTTTGGGGCTCAGAAAGACCTGTTTATCGTAAAAGCCTCGTACGCATTCGGGAAATTGAAAGCTCAAATCACTGCAAAGTTAGGAAACGGATATCGAACTCTGCAGACGGTGTGTGCCGCTCTGTGCCTGCCTCGGCTACAATTGTGCCATCGATCACGAGGTGGCCACTTTGAAAATTGCAAGTAAAACAGCTTGGTACATCCGTAATAAATTTTTTCTTGAAATACAATGGTTAGATAAACATGTCATTCATTTATTTCTACCTTCTTGTACACTGTATACAACATGGCAAACAAACAATCAACTGACAAAAATCTGGCGCTACTTCATGACTCACCCTGTATAACGTCATATGGCTTATATAATATATATATATAGAGGTACAGAGGTACCCAGGAAATGCCTTAAGACACCAGAAGAGCGAGGTGGCCTAGTTCCCTGATACGATAAATTAAATAAGGCTGCTAATTATCTTCAAAAGAGGGTTTTAATTACCCAAACACTGAATTTTCACATCTTGCACTTCTTGCCTTTTTAGTATGCACGCAAGTTTCAGGCTTTCGGTTTTCTGGTTTTCGAAGTTATGGAGGACACACACACACACCACACACACACACACACACACACCACACACACACACACACCACACCACACACACCACATTGGCATTTATTAGTATACATTATAAAGTGTGTGTATGAGTTGGACAGATTGGACAAGACAAGAGGACTCATTGCAATGGCTCAGAAAAGGTCAGCTGCAAACTGGATGGAGAATGAAGCAAATAATATAATCAAAGACAAAGGACAGTATAACCAATGGTTTAAGAAAATGGTCGGGTTGGTCATAAGACAGGTGTAGATTTTGCAAGATAGAAACAGATGCATGAGGAACTTCCTCTCAGGATGTAAAAAAAACCCTCAATGGCAGAAACAACTGTACAATCAAAGGCACAGAAAGTATGTGGAGTAATCCGCTGCCACATCCGCAAAAACTTCAAAATCCCATTCTCAGAAAAACTCATGGAAGCATGAACCAAAAACGATCATTGAAAACAAGGACATAACGCTCACCTACGACCTGATAATCCCATTGAGCATGAACATAGGAAACACAGCAATGCAACCAAATATATTGCTTGTGTACAAAAAAAAAAGACTGCATTGCTAATTGAGGTGTCGTACCCAGCGATTTTGGCCTAAACAATGCAGAAAAAAATGAATAAATTCATGTGTGGGGCCAGTGTGAAAAAATCCTGATTCAATCTGGGACTCAAACCAAGGACCTCATCACGAAACCAGTGACAGCCAGCCACTCAGCTCTTAAGTCTTTGGGATAACCTCAGGAGTTTCTCACACTCTAAACTGCAAGCTTTATTAATGGCTGACGTCTTCTGTGGCCGACGTCTTACTTAACATTAAATCCTGACTCAACCCAGGTCTTGCAGTGTTAATCTTTGGACATGGCAGACATCTTGTATGCCTTATAGGCAGACCCCGAATGTGTGTGTGTACGTGTGTTTTTGCTTGACCAAAATAAGTGTGTATACTTACAATGTTTCATCTCCCTGGTTTAATACACAGTGCCTTCAGAAGTATTCACACCCCTTTTGTCCATATTTTGTTGTACAGCCTGAATTTAAAATGGATTAAATTTAATTTTTTTCACCGATCTCCATAAAATACCCCTTAATAAAAAGTGAAAACATGTTATTAGAAATTTTTACAAATTAATTTAAAATGAAAAGCTGAAATTCTTGCAATCAATAAGTATTTCAACCCCCTGAGTTCAATACTTGTAAGAAGCACCTTTTGCAGCATTTGCAGCTTCAATTCTTATTTGTACATCTGTATCAGCTTTTTACATCTAGATTTGGGGATTTTCTTCAGTTTTTTTTTGCAGATTTTCTCAAGCTCTGCAAATTGAATGGGGAGTGTCGGGTGAACAGCAATCTTGAAGTCTTCACAGATTTATCAATGGGATTCAAGTTTTGCTTGCTGGGCCACTCAAAGACTTTCACATTCTTGTTCTTAAGCCTTTGAACCCTGAGCTCCTTGAACTTTAGCTAACCCCACTTGGGTGCCCTGGAGAAAAATCCAGCCGCTCGGGTAGATGGAAGTTTGAATAGTGGCTGTTTAAAACGGCTGCCAGGAATCAAAGGAATAAGCCGTTCCAGCGTTGCTTTGGCTGTATGCTTGGAGTCATTCTCCTGTTGAACGTAATCTTCGCTTCAGTCTAAGTCTTTTACACTCTGGAAGTAGGTCTTTCCTCAATGATTTGCCTGTATTTGACTGCATTCATTGTTCCCTATTGAAAAAAAATCTCCCAGTCCCTGCCGATGGAAAAAGCATCCCATAGCTTGATGCTACCACCACTATGCTTCACGGTATGGGATGGTGTTAGATGGGTGATGAGCTGTGGTCGGTTTCCTCCAGACCATACCATGGTGCTTTGCATTCAGGCCAAAGAGTGTAATTTCCATCTCAGACCACAGAATCTTTTGCCTCATGCTCTCATCTTTCAACATGCCTTTTTGCAAACTCAGGCATGCTGTCATGTGCCTTTTATCAGGAGCGTGCTCCATTGGCCACTTCCCATAAAGCATAGATTTGTGAAGTGTTGCAGAGACTTTTGACCTTCTGACAGGTTTCTCCCATCTCAGACAAGGAAACTCTGCAGTTCTGTCAGAAGTGGTCATTGGGTTCTTGGCCACCTCCCTGATCAAGAACGTTCTTGCCCGTTTGCTTAGTTTGATGGATGGCCAGCTCTAGGAAGAGCCTGGGTAGTTCTATATTATTTCCATTTCGAATGATGGAGCTCACTGTGCTCTTGCGAACCTTCAACACTCTAGAAATTTTTTACACCTTTCCCCAAATCTATGTCTCCTAACAATTCCATCTCAGAGTTTTACGGACAGCTCTTGGACTCCATGGTGGAGTTTCTTGCTCTGCTCGCACCGTCAACTGTTGTACCATATATAGAAAGGTGTGTTTCTTTTATATCATGTCCAATCAATTGAATTGCCACAGGTGAACTCCAATCAAGTTGTAGAGACATCTCAAGGATAATCAAAGGAAATTGGATGCACCTGAGCTCAAATGGAGTGTCATAGTAAAGCTGTTGAATACTTATTGACGGCAAAACATTTCAGCTTTTCGTTTTTTCATTAACTTGTAAAAATTTTCTAAAAAAAATGTTTTCACTGTCCATTACGGGTATGTTTTGCAGAATGTGACAAAAAAAAATTTTTAAGTTAAGTGTGTGTGTGGTGTGCGTGTGCATGTGCGTGTGCCGTGTGTGTGTGTTATACATTATATATATATATATATATTATATATGTAAGTATGTATGTATGTATGTATGTATTATATGTATTTGTATATGTATAATGTATATACACACATACATACATATTTCTAGAAATATGCAGAATGTGACGAGCATTTCCCTGATCTCCTCTGATATAAAGTCCGACACCAAAGCGTCGCCTGCCAATCCGGAGGCCACAACCCGCAACTCTGTCAAAAGACAACGATTACATCGTTTAACTGATGTAGACCATGTAATCTTTGCTGTTTGACAGGAGTCCCGGGCTGAAGTCTCCGGATTGAAGGCGATGCTTTTGTGTCTGACTTTATGTCATTGGAGATAGGGGGAGTGCTCATCACACTCCACATGTTCTCGATTTGCCCGCCGGATCACATCACGTGCCTTCTGGTTGAATGTTTGCTTTAGCAGGAACAATCGTATGAGTGCAGATGGATGGCTGCTCTTTGCGGAATATTGGTTTGCTGTGTGAAATATAAAATCTGCGGCGATGCTCACCATAACAGTCAGGAGATGCGTCTAATTAGTCCGGGTCAATTATGACAAACAACCACCAAACCCACAAAAAAATTGCAACAAAGGTTTCTCAGTGGTTTTCATTCTTACTGGATATACTGATCAATAGAAAAAAAGTCTACCCAATCTGACATCCGGAAATGGGTATTAAACAGTCATTTTCAAGATGGCCGCCACCGGGCTTTTGAAATAACTAAAACAGCTATAACTTCTTCAATAATTGTATAAACTTAATTGTTGGTTCTGGTCCATGGTTTTAATGGATCAGCAATCCACTCGTGTCAATAAAATTTAGATCTGATCAGTATTTAACCTGAAAATCCAAGATGCGGCAAAAAATGAAGGGCGGTAAAATCAATAAATATGTCATATAATCAAACCTCTGTTAGGCAATACCCAACATTTATCAAATTTCTAACAAAAGGGTTTTCAGTCTTCTCTTACCAGTAATTATATGTGATTGTATTATATGTCAGGGGAATGTCCCTGGCTCTGATTTGAGTAGCCTATCCTTTCTTCGGATAGCCTATCCCTATCCTATCCTATCCCTTCCCTTTATAACAGCATAAAAGAAGCAACTGGTGCCAGAATTGAAAGACATGCATTCGACCTCTCGAGATAAGCACAAAGCTGAATGATTTTCACCTTTCTCCTCTGATCCTACATTGAGAAATATCATAAATGGTATCGTGGCAAGCGAAGACATCAACGTGCATGAATATGAAGCTGTTTGGAACAAAATCATCGAGAGAATGATTGGGACAACCTGTGTTTCCTTCTCCATCAAGAGGACAGAGAAAGCAAAGACCCTGGAAAGTCTAAAATCTCTCCAGGTTGCTCCTCACAGAACCATCGACTCTATGTGCTATTCCAGCGATTCCTGGTGGTATCCCAGATAGGTGATTGTTCACTTGAGGACGTGATGATTTTGAGCTCAGTCCACACCCTCCATCCCTCTTTGAGGACAACAAGATCTTGAGGAAGGCCGACAACCTCAAACTCGCTCAAGCCGTCAATGACCACTGTACTAAGGCACTGGCATGTGAAGGAGTACCTGACACCACACCTTCAGCACACTTAAGACTGAAAGGTATGTTCTTGATGGTGGATCCTTACTGCACAAGCTCAAGTGGAAGAAGGGAGATACATATGGCAAAATAGCCAGAGCATATACGGACTTCACAACAAAACACTATGGGACAGCAACTGTTGTCTTTGATGGCTATGGTGCAGGGCCCTTCGATAAAGGATAACACTCAGCAGAGACGGGGACAAGCCAACAGCTATCCGACTGTGAACTTCACCGGAGAAACTGAATTTGACAGAAAGAGAGATGAATTCCTATCTGTCGCAGTAACAAGCAACAGCTGATCACCTTAATAGGTGATCAGCTGAGAAGAAAGTGGGCTGCGCAGTTATTCAGGCAGAAGGGGACGCTGATGTGGACATTGCCAAGACAGCCGTAAACAGCACATTCTGCATTCCACCACACTAATCGGAGAGGACACAGATTTGTTGATGCTTTTGCTCCATTACTGTATACCAGATGGAAAACCACTATATTTCAGATCAGACAACCAGTCAAGAAGCAATCTGAAAAGTATATGACATCAATCGGATGAAGCATCTTCTTGGGAATAGTTGTGCACTCAACTATTATTCCTGCACGCCTTCACAGGATGTGATTCAACATCTCGTGTGTATGGCATTGGGAAAAAATCAGTCTTTCAGAAACTCGTGGAAGATGATCAAGGCCTCCAGTTGTGTGCAGATACATTCACTCGAGAGGCGTCAGCCACGCTGAAATAAAGAAACTTGGCAGCCAAGCGATGGCCGTTATATTTGGTGGGAGAGAACAAGTTCTCTGGCAGCCATGCGTTACAAGATATTCACAAAGAAGGTCGCTGCTGCTAAGTCTTTCGTTACCTGAACGTCTTCCCCCAACGGAATCTGCCACCCAGTTTATTGTCTCCGAGTGTACTACCAGGTCATGGTTTGGATGGGGATGGAGGGGACCTCGATCCTCTGGACTGGGGCTGGGGACTTGAAGACAATCGATTTGTACCTATCATGACTGCCATGAAGGCTGCACCAGACACTCTTCTGACGATGATACACTGCAACTGCACCACAGCTTTGTGACACACCCCGTTGCAGCTGCAGAAAGAATGGGCTTCCGTGTACGGTGCATGTGGATCATGCCAAGTGACATTTTGTGACAATCCACTAAATCAAGCCTCTGAGGAACTAAGAGACAGTGATGAGGACTGAAATTGTAAACCTAAACTGCCATTATGTAATGTTCACAAATAAATGTTCAGTGGCACCAGGTGTTCAGTGATTTTTGTTCAGATGGAAAATGTATTGATTTTTGCACTCTTGAATTTTGCCGCCATCTTGGATTTCAGGTTAAATACTGATCGGATCTAAATTTTATTGACACGAGTGGATTGCTGATCCATTAAACCATGGACCAGAACAACAATTAGTTTTATCACAATTATTGAAGAAGTTATAGCTGTTTTAGTTATTTCAAAGCCCGGTGGCGGCCATCTTGAAAATGACTGATTTAACCCATTTCCGGATGTCAGATTTTGGTAGACTTTTTTTCTGTTGATCAGTATATCAGTAGGAAGGAAAACCACTGAAAAACCTTTTGTTGCAATTTGTTGTGGGTTCAGGTGGTATTTTGACCAGACTAAAATGTATAAATGACGAATGTGGTCATCATTGGTTAGATATATTTTGGTATGCCATCCTGATGAGGGCAAATATGCCTGAAATCTGGATAGGATGCTCCGTTTGATGATTACCTGATCTTGACGAGCTGTTAGGGTTTGACAGAGTCGCCGGGCCGAGCCTCTGGTTAGAGGTGACGCTTTGGTGCAGGACTTGTCTAATGGGGATTGGCGGAGTGCTCGTCACACTTCACAAGTTTCGATATCTATATATATATATATATATTATATATATTATATATAATATTATATATATATATATATATTATATATATATATAGATCAGGTCAGGCCAGATTAGATCTGTGACTTGCTGCAGGTGTCATGTAAACCTGTACTAACCTGTTCCATGGTCGGGTTGTCGGCGACTAAACCGTCTCCCCCACCAGGTTTTTTGGTGAGGAGGTGTTTGGATATGGACACCCACAGGATTAAAAACAAACCTGTCAAAGGGCAGAGGAGCTCCTTGGGAGCCAACGGCCATCCATATATTGTACCCAACTGTGTCTGCGGACGTCCTCCTGCAGGTGGGTTACTTCTTATTAGGAGGTTGGTGGCAGATTTTGCACTCCGGCCACCGTAAAACCCTTCATTCCGCAAAACGCAAAAACGCAAAGAAATCTGAAAACCCACTCCGTGGAGTACCTCCTCTGCAGCTTCCCTTCGCAGGGCAGCTCACCGGATAACGGGATTTGGGCAAAGCCTTCTGGACCCCCACATACATCTTTGATGATAGGGGAATCACGGGTAACATTCCCGGACAGATTGCGGAGAGTGTGTCGGAGTGGTCTGAGGTGTCGTCCACCAGACGGCGGTCTCCTTGGGTTAACCTGAGGCGGTCCTTTTGGTGTGCCTGGAATGTCCTATCCCGAAGAGAGGTGATCACCTGTCTCTGTTATTCATCTGAGCTCAAGCGTTTGGACATTGTATTGCAGCACTCTCTGAGGTTCGGAGACCGGATTGCGGTAAGATAATGGTGGGTGGTTACACCTACTATTGTCTGGTCGCTCTGATGGTTACCATTCCCAAGGAGTTGCTGTAGCTGTGTCCAATAAGCTGACTCCAATGAATTGAGGTACACCGGTCAACGAGCGTATTATCAGACTAAGGATTCGTCACTCCCTTAGGTGTCATTTCCCTGGTCTCTGTTTATGCTCTGACTGAGGTGAGTGATCTCACTGTGAAGGATGCATTCTATGCCACGCTCGAGTCTGTGGTTGATCAGCGCCCCAGAAGAGATACACTTTTGTCTTGGGGGATTTAATTACATCGACTGGAGCTGATAGGGATGGTTATGAGACGTGTGTTGGTCCCCATGGATCAGGAACTATGAACCGAATAGCACTAAGTTCCTTGACTTTGCAAGAAGTCATAGACTGAGGGTGGCCGGTTCATGGTTTCAGCGCCCACAAGCTCATCACTGGACTTGATATTCCAACGATGGCGGTGTGGCAAAGGAGATTGACCATGTCCTCGTTGATGGTCGCTGGAGGATGATCCAGAACTGCAGGGTCTAGCGAGTGCTCAGTTCCTCAATACTGACCACCGGCTTGTTGTAGCAACTCTGAAGTTGCCCTTAAATCCAGGAGAATGGTACCATCCCAGCCTCGGCTGGATGTTGGCAAGCTCAAAGATGAGAGGGTAGCTGAGGAGTTTGCGAACAAGCTGAGTCGAGATTTGGGGGGTCTGGGTGCTTTGGAGGTCCTGAAGAGTTGTAGAGTGCCTTCAAGACCACCGTCCTTGATGTTGCCGGTGGATGTCTTGAACTCACCGCAGGGCAAAGAAGAATTTTGTCTCTCAAGGGACACTGGATACCATTGACCAGAGTTGCAGGGCCAGGCTGAATGGCAGAGCTGAGCTGTTCAGGGAGCTGAGGCGTAAAACTGTTCATGCGCTAAGGGTGGACAAGGAGGCTTATGTGCGAGGAATCTGTGAGGGGGTAGAGCATCACCTGTGGTCAAGTGATTCTCGTCCTGCTTACAGGGGAACTTGCACATTGCATTCATCCAAGCCCGTCCTCGGTTGACTACAGTTCGAGCAGAGGGTGGTAGGCTCTTGACAGAGGAGTCCAAAGTGAAGGCCCGCTGGGCCGGTTACTTTGAGCGTTTGTACCAGGCTGATCACCAGCTGTCGAGTTGGACGTCAGGGGTGTTACAATCCCTGTTGCTGACCCTCCAATCAACTGTGGTCCACCTTCGCTTGTGGAAACACAGGTTGCAGTGACCGGTTGAAATGGGATAAAGCTCCAGGGATCTGTGGCATCATGCTGAACTTCTCAAGGCTGGTGGAAATGCTGCACTCGTGTCGTTGCATGCAGTTCTGTGCTCTGCCTGGAGCACAGGCATCATCCCAACTGACTGGAAGAGGGGCCTTGTTATCCCTCTCTGGAAAGGGAAGGGTGATCGCCAAGACTGCAACAACTACCGAGGGTGGATGCTGCTCTCAGTGCCGGGCAAGGTCTTCGCTCGGATAATTAATTATTGTGGGGTTCGCCACCATCTGCTTGAGCACCAGCGTCCAGAGCAGTCAGGCTTTACACCAAAGACGTCAATGATTGACCGTATCCTTGCTCTTTGGGTCCTCACCGAACGCAGACGAGAGTTTCGGCAGGGACTGCTTGCAGCCTATGTTGATCTCGGTAAAGCGTTCGATTCAGTGAATCGGGATGCTCTCTGGAGGATTCTAGGTCTTCGTGAGGTGCCACCAAAACTGATCGATCTGATGTCTGAACTCTACTCTGGTACTAAGAGTGCTGTGAGATGTGGTGGTACATCTCTGACTTATTTCCAGTTGTTACTGGAGTTTGTCAGGGTGTGTACTGCCCCCACACTTTTCAGCACTTGTATGGACTGGATTCTAGGGAGGATGTCGG
The DNA here is from genome assembly GCA_035128595.1 of Eptatretus atami. Lineage (NCBI taxonomy): Eukaryota > Metazoa > Chordata > Myxini > Myxiniformes > Myxinidae > Eptatretus > Eptatretus atami. Next base: position 44,595,972 of record CM068964.1, read on the forward strand.
AGAGATTAAGATGGGTGCATCGTTTGGGAATGTCAAGATCTCTGACCTTGATTTCGCAGATGATGCAGTCATCTTTGCGGAGACTTTAGATATCCTTTCGGTGGCCCTCGAGGTGCTGAATGAGGAGTCAAGCCGCTGGGATTACGGGTTTCCGTGGTCAAAACTAAGATCCAGGCTTTCAATGACATCTTGGATGCTCAGTCCTGTCTGTGCCTGTTTGTGGTGAGGATGTTGAGGTCATGGAGAGATTCACTTACCTTGGCAGTGATATTCATGTCTCTGCTGGCTGTGAGTCAGAGGTCAATAGACGTCTGGGTCGGGCCTGGAGAGTATGGATTCACTGGATAATGGGGTGTGCACTGACAGTACCTTTGCGAGAGGACAAAAGTCCGACTTTTCAGGTCCTTGGTGCTTCCAGTCTTGCTCTATGGATGCGAGACTTGGACTCTGACCAAGGATCTGAGACGGAGACTTAATTCCTTTGGTACCAGGTCTCTTCGAAGAATCCTTGGCTATCGCTGGTCGGACTTTGTGTCCAACGAGCGGTTGCTAAGAGAGACTCAAATGAGATTTGTTACCTGCATAGTCGTGAGCGTCAGCTGCGGCTGTATGGACATGTGGCTCGTTTTCTGACGCTAATCCTGCTCACCAGATTCTCTCAGCGAGGGAGCCTCGTGAGTGGAGGAGGCCAATGGGCCGCACACGTGCCTTGTGGTTGCAGCAGGTTGATCAGCATCTCGAGGAGATGGGGATGGGCCAGGCATCTGGCTGGGGGATGGCAGACGGAGGCCCTTGGAGTACCGGCAGAAAGTGACGCAGCGACGCGCTGCTCTGGCACATGCTCCATACCTGACCTGAGTATATATATATATATATATTATATATATATATATATATAATATATATATATATTATATATATTACATATTATATACATTATATATATACATATATATATACAATATATATATTAATATATATATAATATATATATATAATATATATTTAATATATATATTATATACA
>CM068964.1:44634520-44645035 GCA_035128595.1 Eptatretus atami
GTGATACCAGATGAGCAGGGCAAATTGATGGTCTATCCTGACAACCTTTCCATGTCCCAGCTGGTGCAAGAAAACCAGAGGCTTAAAGAGGAACTCTTAGCTACCAAGCAGAACACCTAAATCAGAGCACATTTTCACATGATATTTGACATTTGTCGGTGAAAGATTTTATATGAACACAAACAAATTAGCATCTTCCATTTTTGTGTATTTTGGGCTAAAAATGGCCGTTTTCAAAGATGTGTCAAATTCTGTTATGTACCATGGGCTCAGATATAAATAAATTCAACACTTTTAGGCATAAAATGGACTTGGACACTTATTAACTTCCATTTGCAATTTTGCTTGTGACTCTACATACTATAAATGAAGTCTTATATGTCTTCAATTGGCCCCTACCCAAGCCGCTTCAGATATAAAAAAAACCTGCTGCGAGAATATGGAAGAATCGGAAGAAAAAAAAATTCAGACTGATCATTACATGACAATTAATACTTTAATGTGCAAGCAAAACAAATGCTCATCACCAATAATTGCTAGAGACAACCCAAACACTGACCCAAACAGGCCAAGTCCTTGTTGGGAATGATTGCCAGACTTGGCTGTTATGAAGTATGAAAGGACCAACACAAGGAAGGAAACTGTTTTATTTTTTTACTTAGTTATTTATTCCTATCCAACCAACCATTGGTGTCTCAAAGGTCCGAGTGACTATCCCATGTTCTTGCAAAGGCCAGTTCTTATCTGCTCAAGGAAGGATAGCAACTGTTTGTGGTAACGGTATTACCAGTGAACCACATGGTACATATGAAGAAGAAATTGCAGAAAAGTATCCCACAGCCAACTTGCAAACTTCAGGTGCCAGGAGCATACTTCACTAGGACAAGGAGAATGAAGGAAATGCATCCCAAAACCAGGACCAGGCAACCTGAGTAAAACACAAACCATGAATTTGCAACTCCTGATTATCTGCATGGTAAACATCGAAAGTGCGGGTTCTGTAGTTGTTTAGCTCTTCCACCTGAAGTTGGGAATGTGATGGATTAAAAAACAACTAATAGTAAGGTGAAGGCTTAACAACCATACATCCGCAAGTCACCCAGGAAGCAACGTAGCAATCAAGTACAAAAAAGTGCTGAGTTTTTTTTTTCCAAGCATCTTCAATAAAAATGTTTTGAGTTCGTCAAACCATTTCCCAAAACTCGACCAACTCCCAAGTTGCCACCAATCCACAAGATGTCACTATACCAGGGGGGGTCCATTCATTTCAACCCACAGTTCATCAAGAAGCGGCGACTGCACTGGATAGAACAAAGGCTACGGCCATGACAGCCATCTCAGCTATATTGCTTTAGATCTCTGCTCTCCAGACTGGGCTTGCCCCTCTGACAATCTGTCCATATCCTGCGTTCCACACTGGAATTTATTCAATTTTCGCGGAGACTTGCCCACATATGTCCTGTGCACAAAGAATTGGACAAGATGATCTCTCCAATTATCTTCCCAATTGGCATCATGCGCAAATATTTACAGTGTTTGGGAAATCAAAGCATCAAATAGGATTATCCAGGAAAGCAAAAACTGCTTTTTTTGATGCCAAAATTAAATTTTCTGTCAAAATGATTCTTCTACATCTAATAGCAGCCCTAATGCAAACATTGACACGGCAGATAATGTCAAAGAAGAGATGAGTAAACTGTCTCGACTCCAGGCGGCATTCGATCAGTCTTCCACCAAGGTGCCCTGGTAAGCTGTGATCAATGGGAATCGAAGGGACAAATAGTCACAACACTAAGACTAGTTAGCTGCAGACATTCATCAGAGTAATGTCCTTGACCCAACCTTCTGTCCTTCATCGTTGACTTCCTCTATCTAACGGTACAGAATGTCACTGAGGACCTTACAGTCTACGATTCTCCATTGTATTAACACCTCTATTAATATTAAAGCTTACATTTGTGCCTGCCTGCAAGCCAATGCTACCAGCATCCAACTTGGGATGATGAAATGCAGTTACATTCACACCTGTGAAGTGTCGGGTAATGACTATCTCCCAACAAGAGAAATCACAGGCATGTTCCCTGATTTCCAATGGACAAACATCCAAGGGTTTTCCATTGTTAACATTCTGGGAGTCACCATTGACCAGAAGTTCAACTGTGGCGGTCACATAAACATTTCATCTGCAAGTGCAGGACAGAGGCTGGGTACGATGTGGCAAAGTGTGACTCGCCTCTTGACCTCTCGAGACCTTTCCAGTATCTACAAGACTCAGGTCAGACTCTGAAGTGTGATCGAATGCTTTCCTGGATGAGGGCATCTGAAACAACATTTTGGAAGCTTCTCGCTTAACAGCACAGGACAGAGCCATTCACTTAATCAGCTCACCATCTCAAATCAACATCCATTTCGTTTTCACCAGATGTCTGCAGGAGCAATGCATACTATCCACAGAAGGAATTGCAATGATTCGTTCTGTTTGCTCCAACAATCTCTTCCTGCCCCATACCCTTTACCCTGAAGAACCTTTACCCCATACCCTTTAACCCACGTGTGCAGCATCATTATGGGACCACACACAGCATCTTTAAGTTCCACTTCAAAATACAAGAGCATCATGACTTATATAGATGTATATCGCCGCTCGTTCATTATAGCTGTATCAAAATCTGGGGATGTCCTACCAAGTGCTACCATAGCAACTGCAATGGTTTAAAGAAAAGGCCATATTTTTTCAGCCCAACTTGGGATTGGCACCAAATGCTGCCTATGTAATCAAGGCGACCCAAAATTCCACAAGGAAATAACAAGAACGGAGTTTATTCATCTTTTTTAAAGACTATTGATTTTCAATTATCCAAATACAAGAATGATCATCTCGCATTTCAGTGAGGGGCAGGAGGCAATATGTTGTGACCAACGGTTGATTGACATATATGCAGAAATGTTGCAACATACAGATGTGGCAGGGTGAGATGAAACATAATACTCTTTGGATTAGACAACGGTGACAATTTTGTGCCTCTGTTTTAAAAAAATAAATGACAGATCACCAATTTTTGCCAAAATGGTGAATTATTACCAAAAGACTATTCCACGCATGCATGATATTCCATGCGTGTTGTACAATACTATGACATCAAAGCTGGAGTCTGTAACTGGCCAGACAGAAGTCTGCATATTGAGGAGTTCCTTTGTGCCATCCGAATAATAAAGAGTCTTCCGTGTTCGAAAGTATCGTGCGTCGAGCAGGTGTTTGAAACGGAGCATGTCTCTTTTATTTCCTCTTCCTCTCTCCGCCATTTGTGAAGATGAAACGGTGCGCCCCCATTTTCATGAAGAAGAAACCACTTGACTAGTGGAACATTAAAATGCATTCAAATTTTCAAACTGTTTAATGTTACACCATCACATTAGCAGCAGGGCATAATAAAGCTCTAACATGAAAGGGCATTTGCAACTCAGCTCAAGCCGCACATTAGGAATGGATTAAATGATGGATGAAATGCTACCCTGAGGAGCATTTTCAGACGGTAATCCCGAATAGGGCTGATTAAACCTTGCAATCCCATTTCCTTCCGTTTTGCACTTATATCTAACTCCCCCTTTTCATAAATGTAGGAATCGGCACGCATGCTCTGTCGCTTACTCAATAGTTTATTGGCTGCACCGAAAAGAATGGTTGGCCGCAGCGTGAAGTAATCGTGTGTAATTGTATTCGATAATTCTTGGTCCAGACAGGTTCCGTCTGATTTATTCGTGTTGTCCTTCCTCCGTGTCTGGCTCCGCTCGATTGCCGCTGCCTTGTAATGACATTTAATTATCTCGCAGCGACTGCTGAGTAGGGAGGATATGCCAAGGGTGAGTGGCCAGCCGTGCTGTGGGCCAGGAACAGACCGTAGTAGAGGGTGACTTCTTTTTTTTTGACGATCTATGTGTTGGCAAAGAGGAGAGATAAATGCTGAAAGCGGGTGCATTTGGTGCGTCTTCAGCCTTCACCTCTGTTCGTCTGTTTAGGCTCGTCAAACGAGTTACCCGTTCTCCCCTTCCAGGTGAATTGCCGTTTGTTATATTAGACATCGAGCCTACATGGTTCATGGCATAAAGGGCCATCCTAGAGTCCAGTCACGCGGCATGCAGGACATTAACATATAAGGCATACTTCTCGGTGAGCTTGGTGGCCTCTCGAGCCCAGTTCGCTTGTAATTTTTCCCACATTGTTCCTCTTTGATTGCTGGCACGTGTGACAAATGCATCGCTGCTCATTTCCTCCTACTAACACTCCACGCTAGGCCACTGGCACCAAGCTCAGTCGACATGGTACTGAATGCTTAAAGTGCCTGCCTTATGACCCACTGGAGTAACTCTCCCTCTTTTGCCTTCAAGTTGTGTTTGTTTTGCTGTGAGCAGACATGTAGCACATGATGGGCACCCCGATATTACAAAGGCCATGGAGCTGTGACCATGCTTTATAGGCACTAACTTTGACCGTGCTAACAGGCAGCGCATATAGCACAGCAGGGCAGTGGGGTAAGATATCGAGATCCAGCGCCACTATTATTATTACATTTATTTGCAGCAAGTCTCAGAGGTAGTGAAATTGTACCAGCATGTCCACAGTAGCTTGCGCCAAAGGCTGCATAAACAACGACAATCGGCCTGAATTGTCACTCACTACATGAACAAACAATCTGCCCTTTCGGTAGACATGGTGAAACTGCATTCACCTGTCACTCCAAGCTTGCAAGGTGCAGACTATTTGAGTGTTTTTTTTTGTTTTCTTTTTTCTTTTTTACATGTCAGCCTGTACACAGCATATAAATAAATTCATGGTCTCGTCTAGACCATCGTTTCCAAATGCCTTTGTGTAGCTGTCATTGTGCCTATCCTGCAATTACAAAGTTTCAAGGCCTCATTCTTTGCCCAATGCCGTTTTGTCAGATGCTATCTGCATCCTTTAGCGTGGTGCGCATGCCAGGTTTCCTCTGTGGCATTGGAAGCTCGCTTGATAAAGACGTTTTGCATTTCGCCATCACCCTAACACTAGGCTGTCAGACCATTTTCTTTTGTATACCGCAGTTAACACAGGATACTGGGGAGGGAAAAATGGATATTTTCATTTAAAGAAGCAAGGTGATTGCTGAATGAAGATTTGGAGAATTTAAATTCCACCAAAAAGTGTCAGGCCTGCATTAAACAAGAAATCCACTCTTGCTTTGCTTGTCCTGCCCAGAGCAAAGTAACCTGACATCATCTATCGTCGACCATGACCATCCCGAGTTCTGAGGCTCATACGTCACCCAAGAGTTGAAAAAGCATTTTTTGGCAATATACACAAAATAATTGCCCTTTTGTGGGACGTAACACGAAGGAATGATGCGATGCGCTCAATTTCTTTATTTCAGATAGTAACACCAAATTGATCATCTAATTCCACTTTGTATTGCCAGCACGGGGTGAGGTGAACTCTTTCCGGCAATCTGGCCAAATTCCAAATTCCTGTCCAACCTACATGGGTGCACCTCCAGAGGTGCATTGCCAAGCCCCTGCAAGAAATCATGCTAACCTGCAGCCACGTTCTGCATACGAATGACGATGATGACGAGCATGGGTCAAGTTGATATTCACGGATGTAAATGAGTGCAGGTACATAAACACCTTGAGGTTTATTGTTTCGTTACACTATACATCATTGATTGCAATGTAGTAGTTATTCCTTGTCATAATGCATGTTTGTGAAGTAGCTGTATTTGGATTTTTGTTTCCGTGAGGCAAAATGATCAAAGTTTATGGTAAAAATAATTGTTATCATGACACGGCAATTACTACGATGTCTGGTTACATGTGTTCCTTCTTTGCTGTTGCTACCATGTTGTTTTATAGAAATAAATTGATTTACATACGTTCACAAACCATCACTTTGTCGAGTACTTGGTGATGTTGATGGTCATTCTTGTTTTAGTGTTGGGTTATTTGTTGCTCATGATCTAACCCCGGCATCCTCATTTTCTCTCAACTTTTTAACCCTCCCCATCTCGATCCCTCTCCCCCACTTCCCAACTCTTGGATCCATTCCCTTCCATCAAGGCACCTGAATAATGAGCACGCGCTGGATGACGGAGCACAGCGCAGTGTCGTGTCCAGATGCAGGTGTGCAACAACTGGAATCCAGGTACAGAACGCTTGAGGAAAAGAAGAGACTTTCAGGAAAAGTTGAATATTTTTTAATGAACCAAAAACGATGAGGTGCTTGGTGGCTGTTTCTTTAAAACTCAAGGTGAGGAGATTTGAGGTACGACCCAGGGTACTTGGACCGTGCAGCAGGTGGGTTTGAAGCTACCAAAAAATCAATTTCAGCAAGAGTGGGAACCTATACAGCAGAGGACTTCCGCATGTTCTCAACACCTCGTGCTTTTGAATTCCGTCTGTTGTTTTCGAATGACGTTGTGCAGCTTCGAGCCGGCCGGCGGGTAATTGGGACTGACGGGAGACTTGTCAGGATGCCTCGCTCCACTGAGGGGGCTGTTTGTACCGCTCAACTCACACTCTCTTTTGTAGCAGCCTGCACTTTGTTGCTCATTTCGCTTCATTCTGTCATCAAAATCAAATGAAACCCAGGCTTATGTGTGATTCTATTTTGGCGATTTTGATTTTTTTTGTTTTTTTTTTCTGAAGGAAAGGGGGGTGGGGAAGAAGCAGGTATTTATTTTAATACAATACAGGAAACCTAATTAGGGTAAACGCTGTTGGATATAATATGTTTACATTATTTAGGTTGACAATTTAAGATAATAACTGCAATTCTGTAATGCAATAAATAATATGTTGATAATTTGCAACATGAGAGTAATTTGGTAATGAAATGCACGAATCTGGAATGCACTACAAAGATGTGCCTCGGGCTTGTATATAAATAGGCATGGGTGCCTGTAGGGGGAGGGTTGGGTTATATCGCTATTACTGGACTAAATGCAAGCTTGTAGATAAATACCTACATATGATATTTATGAATCACCCAGAATTGTTCTTATGTGAATTAGCTTCCTTAGCACCAAATACAATAGAACAAAGGAAGTCTTTTGTAATTTGAAGATGTAATGAAAATACTGCACTAGTCTTGGTGAAGGATAATGTAGGTCTACATCGGTGTGCAAATCTAACGAGAGCTCCTTTTTGCTCAGATGGTTAACATGCTGATCAGATTTTCGGTGATTATATACTTTTTGATTGTAAGGTTTATCAGTAAGTCCTCAAGTCGAAAACAAAGTTTATCGTTTTACGAAAATTGTTTTTTTTAACTGTATAAAGGACTAATTTGTTCGGAAGGATAGCTCATGAGTTAGGGCTTGCTTGCCTCTAAGATGTCTTGGTTCTCAGTTTGATTCCTTATTGGGTCGGAAAAATGTTTTCACCTTAAACTCAAGAACTGGTGCAGGGCCCAAAAGCGGGTGCTGCATCTCACAGCACATCATCATTTCGATGTCGACTTAAAGCCAGCCATTTTCTTAAAGCCAACTTTAAAGCCAGCCTGTTTTCTGCATTTACGCCATAGCTGTTTGAAAAACAACCCTAACCTCTCAAAAACCTCACCCTAATCCACATCATTTTGAATAATGTTAGATTGACAAGTGTGTGCCGGTATCTTGGCAAATCTTTTCCGCTTTGAGTGTGCTACGCATTTAGTAGTCTCCATAGTAGGTGGACATGCTGGGTGTGGATTATGGCACGGGCCTTTTTGGGCCAAATGCCCTTCACCCGCATCTTAATTACTTACCTGTGCGTATTTAATTATGCTGCCGTGATAAGTCTCACTGGTAGAATTTTTTCAGGATATGGACTTGCTGATCAACCCTCATCTAATTAACAACTGCTGGAGCTGTTTACCTTTGCCACACCACCCAACTTGTGCTCATGGTTCACTTAACCATCAGAATACAGCGTTCTAGTGTTTCCAGAAAGAAAAGACTGTATATAATACTATTAATTATCGAGAATAATGTTTTATTTCAAATGCTCACCTCATCCCCCCCCCCCTTTCACTCACCCCTACTCTCTCGTTTTTTCCCCCCATTGCAAATCATTGAAGGCCTTCTTATCATTATAAGGTTTTTTTTGTATCGTCATTTTGTTGGACCGCAATTTCACAAACTTAACTCTGTTTAAACGGATCAATATGTCCACAAAAACACTGTGCCAAAATCATTTAAACCAACGAGAATGATGAACATCAAATCGCACATTGTCCGTTCCGTCGGGGAGATTGACCCTTTTGTGTGAAGTTTCACGTCCCACCTGCAGATTAATATTTGTAATCTATCCTATAAAAACAAGTAGCCTTTTAGACAAGGTCTAATTAACATGGTCATTTCAACTATTTGGAGAAATCTGCAGGTGAGTCAGTTTCTTTGAAAGGGGCATTTGTGTTGAGATATGCGATCTAAAAGCGAGACCATGTTAGGTACGGACTATGTGTCTTGCAAATCAGAAAGCATGCACAGCAATTCTGCTCCGGCCTTTAAACCCCACATCAGGACTTAACGTAAATCAAAAGGAAGTCTACTTTGAATGTGTTGTTTCTGCCATGTTCCATTTCGACATGGCTGCAGACATCCACGGCCTGGTACCACCGTGGGTGCGCTCCTTACTTCAACCACTGTGAATGGTGCTCAATATAGTGGGTTGCACTTTTGACCAGTTCATGTTCACAATGCAATATCAAATTAGAAATTACAAATGCTTCCAGTCATTCCAGTGAGTTACCAATCATGACGCAAAATTGCACCTGTATCCAACTCGGGTAGAAATCAATATGGTCGTCCAACATCGTAGATTCACCAGTTCAAAGTGAAACAAATTGTTTGAATCAAAAAATTGGAGTAAAACGAATTAAATCTTTTTCACTGCTGTATGATGGCTTGTTAAAGTTCTAAAAAAAGAAATCCATGGTTGTCGGCCCATGCTTGCATGCCTGTGGTTGTTAATGTGTACTTTTCCATACTGCTGGGCATTGACCTGTTTTTCCCCCACTCCTGTGATTATTACCTTCGCAAACTTTGTTGCGAAGGTTATGTTTGATCGCTTGTGTATTTATTTATTTGTGAATATGTTGTGTTTGTTTGTTTGTTTGTTATTCGCATAACTCCAAAAGTATTGAACTGAATCGCAGCAAATTTGGTGGGATGATTGGTTATTATCCGAGGACCATTTGATTAGATTTTGGAACGATCGGGTCAAAGTTCAAGGTCATGAAAGGTCAAAATCGTCTTTTTACCATAGCGTGGTCAATTTGTATCCAATTTGCATTGCAACTATGCCAAAAATGTTTCAGAATTCAATGCCCCATCTTGTGATATGTGACATGACACAATGACGTAATAACCCTTATTAGCGGTGGGAGTCAAAGTCAAGGGGGGTCACGACATTGCAAAATGTGCGGATTAGTTCATAACACGGTCAATTCTTATCCGAATTTGCATGAAACCAACACCAAAATGTTGACTGTTCTGTTCCCCCACACTCTAATACCAATTACAAAATTAAGATACAAAGGTCAAGGTCGAGGTCATGAAAAGGTCAAAATCGTCATTTTGCCATAGTGCGGTCGATTTTTTATCCAATTGCATGCAACCAATGCCAAAATGTTGTGAATTCAATGCCCAAATCTTGTGATATACCGATATGACACAGGAAATTTAATGTTTTTAACCATCATAACACATATGATATGGCAGATGTGGTATGGGATTAAATACCCTCACAATCAACGGTTTCTGAGGGGGGGGGGGCAAAATGTAGCGTTGGCGAAGGTATGTGCTCTACTGAGTGCCCGTTCTAGTTCATTTATTTTCCTTATTACTGTGTTTGTTGATGACGTTTCACTCAAACCTTTTTTGTTGCCCTCTCTTTGTTTCACATCTGTTTCCATTGTCGTTTGTCTCCGCCCCCCTGCACTGCCTCTTGCCCCCCCTCCACCTCCCCCACCTAGGTAATTCACCCATATTTTCTCATACCAATGGTTGTGAGCATATGCATCTCCATATGTGTAACTTTCTTCCATTTGCCTTGCACTTAGCTTTGTTACCCTGTGTTAGTCATGAGCCAGAACAGATATTGGTACCACCTGGGGTGGCAAATTCTCACTGTTTTCTTGAAAGGCATAATACCCATAGAATGAAAAAAAATTTGAGAGCCAGCTTGGAACGGAGCTTATGCTAGTAATCACCTCTTAAAGATGGGGAGGACCGGGCCCGACTGGGACCCGAAATTATGGGGTAGAGACGAAATATAAATTGTGATATATGTTTAATTAATGGCCCGATTGCTACAAATGACCACTCAAAATGTTCAAATTTTATGTTCTACATAACTATATCTATTATTTGCCAATATGCTAATTAAGTAGGTCACCAGAGGTCAAAAGGTCATGAAATTTGACCCCTGCTTAAAATCTAGGCCAATCCGTCCAAAAAACACCACCGTTACCCTACCAATGGGATTTCTCAGCCAAAATGGACT
>CM068964.1:44645060-44655599 GCA_035128595.1 Eptatretus atami
TAAGCTACCGTTCCAAGCTTGGCTTCAAATTTTTTTTTCATCTATGGGTATATGCCTTTCAAGAAAACAGTGAGAATTTGCCACCCCAGGTGGTACCAATATCTGTTCTGGCTCATGGACTAACACAGGGTAACAAAGCTAAGTGCAAGGCAAATGGACGAAAAGTTACACATATGGAGATGCATATGCTCACAACCATTGGTATGAGAAAATATGGGTGAATTACCCTAGGTGTGGGGAGGTGGAGGGGGGCAAGAGGCAGTGCAGGGGGGCGGAGACAAACGACAATGGAAACAGATGTGAAACAAAGAGAGGGCAACAAAAAATGGTTTGAGTGAAACGTCATCAACAAACACAGTAATAAGGAAACATAAATGAACTAGAACGGGCACTCAGTAGAGCACATACCTTCGCCAACGCTACATTTTGCCCCCCCCCTCAGAAACCGTTGATTGTGAGGGTATTTAATCCCATACCACATCTGCCATATCATATGTGTTATGATGGCTTAAAAACATTAAATTTCCTGTGTCAATCGTATATCACAAGATTGGGCATTGAATTCACAACATTTTGGCATTGGTTGCATGCAAATTGATAAAAATCGACCGCACTATGGCAAAATGACGATTTTGACCTTTTCATGACTCGACTTGACCTTTGTACTCTTAATTTTGTAATTGGTATTAGAGGTGGGGGAACAGAACAGTCAACATTTTGGTGTTGGTTTCATGCAAATCGGATAAGAATTGACCGTGTTATGACTAATCCGCACATTTTGCAATGTCGTGACCCCCCTTGACCTTTGACTCCCAACCGCTAATAAGGGTTATTACGTCATTGTGTCATGTCACATATCACAAGATGGGGCATTGAATTCTGAACATTTTGGCATTAGTTGCATGCAAATTGGATACAAATTGACCACGCTATGGTAAAAAGACGATTTTGACCTTTTCATGACCTTGACCTTTGACCCGATCGTTCCCAAAATCTAATCAAATGGTCCTCGGATAATAACCAATCATCCACCAAATTTGCTGCGATTCAGTTCAATACTTTTGGAGTTATGCGAATAACAAACAAACAAACAAACACACATATTCACAAATAAATAAATACACAGCGATCAAAACATAACCTTCGCAACAAAGTTTGCGAAGGTAATAATCACAGGAGTGGGGGAAAAACAGGTCAATGCCCAGCAGTATGGAAAAGTACACATTAACAACCACAGGCATGCAAGCATGGGCCGACAACCATGGATTTCTTTTTTTAGAAACTTTAACAAGCCATCATACAGCAGTGAAAAAGATTTAATTCGTTTTACTCCAATTTTTTGATTCAACAATTTGTTTCACTTTGAACTGGTGAATCTACGATGTTGGACGACCATATTGATTTCCTACCGAGTTGGATACAGGTGCAATTTTGCGTCATGATTGGTAACTCACTGGAATGACTGGAAGCATTTGTAATTTCTAATTTGATATTGCATTGTGAACATGAACTGGTCAAAAGTGCAACCCACTATATTGAGCACCATTCACAGTGTTGAAGTAAGGAGCGCACCCACGGTGGTACCAGGCCGTGGATGTCTGCAGGCCATGTCGAAATGGACATGGCAGAAACAACACATTCAAAGTAGACTTCCTTTTGATTTACGTTAAAGTCCTGATGTGGGGTTTAAAGGCCGGAGCAGAATTGCTGTGCATGCTTCTGATTTGCAAGACACATAGTCCGTACCTAACATGGTCTCGCTTATTAGATCGCATATCTCAACACAAATGCCCCTTTCAAAGAACTGACTCACCTGGCAAGATTTCTCCAAACTAGTTGAAATGACCATGTTAATTAGCCTTGTCTAAAAGGCTACTTGTTTTTATAGGATAGATTACAAATATTAATCTGCAGGTGGGACGTGAAAACTTCACACAAAGGGCTCAATCTCCCCGACGGAACGGACAATGTGCGATTTGATGTTCATCATTCTCGTTGGTTTAATGAATTGATTGCACAGTGTTTGTGGACATATTGATCCGTTTAAACAGAGTTAAGTTTGTGAAATTGCGTCCACAAAATGACGATACAAAAAAAAACCTTATAATGATAAGAAGGCCTTCAATGATTTGCAATGGGGGGAAAAAACGAGAGAGTAGGGGTGAGTGAAAGGGGGGGGGGGGATGAGGTGAGCATTTGAAATAAAACATTATTCTCGATAATTAATAGTATTATAACAGTCTTTTCTTCTGGAAACACTAGAACGCTGTATTCTGATGGTTAAGTGAACCATGAGCACAAGTTGGGGTGGTGTGGCAAAGGTAAACAGCTCCAGCAGTTGTTAATTAGATGAGGGTTGATCAGCAAGTCCATTACCTGAAAAAATTCTACCAGTGAGACTTATCACGGCAGCATAATTAAATACGCACAAGGTAAGTAATTAAGATGCGGGTGAAGGGCATTTGGCCCAAAAAGGCCCGTGCCATATCCACACCCAGCATGTCCACCTACTATGGAGACTACTAAATGCGTAGCACACTCAAAGCGGAAAGATTTGCCAAGATACCGGCACACACTTGTCAATCTAACATTATTCAAAGATGATGTGGATTAGGGTGAGGTTTTTGGAGAGGTTAGGGTTGTTTTTCAAACAGCTATGGCGTAAATGCAGAAAACAGGCTGGCTTTAAGTGGCTTTAAGAAAATGGCTGGCTTTAAGTCGACATCGAAATGATGATGTGCTGTGAGATGCAGCACCCGCTTTTGGCCCTGCACCAGTTCTTGAGTTTAAGGTGAAAACATTTTCCGACCCAATAAGGAATCAAACTGAGAACCAGACATCTTAGAGGCAAGCAAGCCACTAACTCATGAGCTATCCTTCCGAACAAATTAGTCTTTTATACAGTTAAAAAAAAAAACATTTTCGTAAAACGATAAACTTTGCTTTTCGACTTGAGGACTTACTGATCAAACCTTACAATCAAAAAGTATATAATCACCGAAAATCTGATCAGCATGTTAACCATCTGAGCAAAAAGGAGCTCTCGTTAGATTTGCACACCGATGTAGACCTACATTATCCTTCACCAAGACTAGTGCAGTATTTTCATTACATCTTCAAATTACAAAAGACTTCCTTTGTTCTATTGTATTTGGTGCTAAGGAAGCTAATTCACATAAGAACAATTCTGGGTGATTCATAAATATCATATGTAGGTATTTATCTACAAGCTTGCATTTAGTCCAGTAATAGCGATATAACCCCCAACCCTCCCCCTACAGGCACCCATGCCTATTATATAAAGCCCGAGGCACATCTTTGTAGTGCATTCCAGATTCGTGCATTTCATTACCAAATTACTCTCATGTTGCAAATTATCAACATATTATTTATTGGCATTACAGAATTGCAGTTATTATCTTAAATTGTCAACCTAAATAATGTAAACATATTATATCCAACAGCGTTACCCTAATTAGCTTTCTGTATTGTATTAAAATAAATACCTGCTTCTTCCCCACCCCCCTTTTCCTTCAGAAAAAAAAAACAAAAAAAAATCAAATCGCCAAAATAGAATCACACATAAGCCTGGGTTCATTTGATTTTGATGACAGAATGAAGCGAAATGGCAGCAACAAAGTGCAGGCTGCTACAAAAGAGAGTGTGAGTTGAGCGGTACAAACAAGCCCTCCTCAGTGGAGCGAGGCACTCTGACAAGTCTCCCGTCAGTCCCAATTACCCGGCCGGCCGGCTCGAAGCTGCACACGTCATTCGAAAACAACAGACGGAATTCAAAGCACGAGGTGTTGAGAACATGCGGAAGTCTCTGCTGTATAGGTTCCCACTCTTGCTGACAATTGATTTTTGTAGCTTCAAACCCACCTGCTGCCACGGTCAAGTACCCTGGGTCGTACCTCAATATCTCACCTTGAGTTTTAAAGAAACAGCCACCAAGCACCTCATCGTTTTTGGTTCATTAAAAATATTCAACTCTTTCCTGAAAGTCTCTCTTTTCCTCAAGCGTTCTGTACCTGGATGTCCAGTTGTTGCACCACCTGCATCTGGACACGACACTGCGCTGTGCTCCGGTCATCCAGCGCGTGCTCATTATTCAGGTGCCTGGATGGAAGGGAATGGATCCAAGAGTTGGGAGTGGGGGAGGAGGATCAGATGGGGAGGGTTAAAAAGGTTGAGAGAAATGAGGATGCCGGGGTTAGATCATGAGCAACAAATAACCCAACACTAAAACAAGAATGACCATCACATACCACCAAGTACTCGACAAAGTGATGGTTTGTGGAACGTAATGTAAATCAATTTATTTCTATAAAACAACATGGTAGCAACAGCAAAGAAGGAACACATGTAACCAGACATCGTAGTAATTGCCGTGTCATGATAACAATTATTTTTACCATAAACTTTGATCATTTTGCCTCACGGAAACAAAAATCCCAAATACAGCTACTTCACAACATGCATTATGACAAGGAATAGCTACTACATTGCAATCAATGATGTATAGTGTAACGAAACAATAAACCTCAAGGTGTTTATGTACCTGCACTCATTTACATCCGTGAATATCAACTTAGACCCATGCTCGTCATCATCGTCATTCGTATGCAGAACGTGGCTGCAGGTTAGCATGATTTCTTGCAGGGGCTTGGCAATGCACCTCTGGAGGTGCACCCATGTAGGTTGGAGCAGGAATTTGGAATTTGGCCAGATTGCCGGAAAGAGTTCACCTCACCCCGTGCTGGCAATACAAAGTGGAATTAGATGATCAATTTGGTGTTACTATCTGAAATAAAGAAATTGAGCGCATCGCATCATTCCTTCGTGTTACGTCCCACAAAAGGGCAATTATTTTGTGTATATTGCCAAAAAATGCTTTTTCAACTCTTGGGTGACGTATGAGCCTCAGAACTTGGGATGGTCATGGTCGACGATAGATGATGTCAGGTTACTTTGCTTCTGGGCAGGACAAGCAAGCAAAGAGTGGATTTCTTGTTTAATGCAGCCTGACACTTTTTGGTGGAATTTAAATTCTCCAAATCATTCATTCAGCAATCACCTTGCTTCTTTTAAATGAGAAATATCACCATTTTTCTCCCCACCCAGTATTCCTGTGTAACTGCGGTATACAAAAGAAAAATGGTCTGACAGCCTATGTTAGGGTGATGGCGAATGCAAAACGTCTTTATCAAGCGAGCTTCCAATGCACAGAGGAAACCTGGCATGCGCACCACGCTAAAGGATGCAGATAGCATCTGACAAAACGGCATTGGGCAAAGAATGAGGCCTTGAAACTTTGTAATTGCAGGATAGGCACAATGACAGCTACACAAAAGGCATTTGGAAACGATGGGTCTAGACGAGACCATGAATTTATTTATGCTGTGTACAGGCTGCACATGTAAAAAAGAAAAAAAGAAAACAAAAAAAAACACTCAAATAGTCTGCACCTTGCAGCTTGGAGTGACAGGTGAATGCAGTTTCACCATGTCTACCGAAAGGGCAGATTGTTTGTTCATGTAGTGAGTGACAATTCAGGGCCGATTGTCGTTGTTTATGCAGCCTTCTGGCGCAAGCTACTGTGGACATGCTGGTACAATTTCACTACCTCTGAGACTTGCTTGCAAATAAGATGTAATATAATAGTGGCTGCTGGATCTCGATATCTTACCCACTGCCCTGCTGTGCTATATGCGCTGCCTGTTAGCACGGTCAAAGTTAGTGCCTATAAAGCTATGGTCACAGCTCCATGGCCTTTGTAATATCGGGGTGCCCATCATGTGCTACCATTCTGCTCACAGCAAAACAACACAACCTTGAAGGCAAAAGAGGGAGAGTTACTCCAGTGGGTCATAAGGCAGGCACTTTAAGCATTCAGTACCATGTCGGACCTGAGCTTGGTGCCCAGTGGCCTAGCGTGGGAGTGTTAGTAGGAGGAAATGAGCAGCGATGCATTTGTCACACGTGCCAGCAATCAAAGAGGAACAATGTGGGAAAAATTACCAGCGAACTGGGCTCGAGAGGCCACCAAGCTCACCGAGAAGTATGCCTTATATGTTAATGTCCTGCATGCCGCCGTGACTGGACTCTAGGATGGCCCCTTTATGCCATGGAAACATGTAGGCTCGATGTCTAATATAACAAACAGCAATGCACCTGGAAGGGGAGAACGGGTAACTCGTTGACCGAGCCTAAACAGACGAACAAGATGGTGAAAGCTGAAAGACGCACCAAATGCACCCGCTTTCAGCATTTATCTCTCCTCTTTGCCACACATAGATCGTCAAAAAAAAAGAAGTCACCCTCTACTACGGTCTGTTCTGGCCCACAGCACGGCTGGCCACTCACCCTTGGCATATCCTCCCTACTCAGCAGTCGCCTGCGAGATAATTATGTCATTACAGCAGCGGCAATCGAGCGGAGCCAGACACGGAGGAAGGACAACACGAATAAATCAGACGGAACCTGTCTGGACCAAGAATTATGAATACAATTACACACGATTACTTCACGCTGCGCCAACCATTCTTTTCGGTGCAGCCATAACTATTATGAGTAAGCGACAGAGCATCGCGTGCCGGATTCCTCAATTTATGAGAAAGGGGGAGTTAGATAAGTGCAAAACGGAAGGAAATGGGATTGCGAGGTTTAATCAGCCTATTCGGGATTTACCGTCTGAAAATGCTGCTCAGGGTAGCATTTCATCCATCATTTAATCCCATTCCTAATGTGCGGCTTGAGCTGAGGTTGCAAATGCCCTTTCATGTTAGAGCTTTATTATGCCCTGCTGCTAATGTGATGGTGTACATTAAACACGTTTGAAATTTGAATGCATTTATAATGTTCCACTAGTCAAGTGGTTCTTCTTCATGGAAAATGGGGGCGCACCGTTTCATCTTCACAAATGGCGGAGAGGAGGAAGAGGAAATAAAAGAGACATGCTCCGTTTCAAACACCTGCTCGACGCACGATACTTTCGAACACGGAAGACTCTTTATTATTCGGATGGCACAAAGGAACTCCTCAATAATGCAGACTTCTGTCTGGCCAGTTACAGACTCCAGCTTTGATGTCATAGTATTGTACAACACGCATGGAATAATCATGCATGCGTGGAATAGTCTTTTGGTAATAATTCACCATTTTGGCAAAAATGGTGATCTGTCATTTATTTTTTTTAAACAGAGGCACAAAATTGTCACCGTTGTCTAATCCAAGAAGTATTATGTTTCATCTCACCCTGCCACATCTGTATGTTGCAACATTTCTGCATATATGTCAATCAACCGTTGGTCACAACATATTGCCTCCTGCCCCTCACTGAAATGCGAGATGATCATTCTTGTATTTGGATAAATTGAAAATCAATAGTCTTTAAAAAAGATGATAAACTCCGTTTCTGTATTTCCTTGTGGAATTTTGGGTCGCCTTGATTACATAGGCAGCATTTGGTGCCAATCCCAAGTTGGGCTGAAAATATGGCCTTTTCTTTAAACCATTGCAGTTGCTATGGTAGCACTTGGTAGGACATCCCCAGATTTTGATACAGCTATAATGAACGAGCGGCGATATACATCTATATAAGTCATGATGCTCTTGTATTTTGAAGTGGAACTTAAAGATGCTGTGTGGTGGTCCCAGTATGATGCTGCACACGTGGTAAAGGGTATGGGGTAAAGGGTTCTTCAGGGTAAAGGGTATGGGGCAGGAAGAGATTGTTGGAGCAAACAGAACGAATCATTGCAATTCCTTCTGTGGATAGTATGCATTGCTCCTGCAGACATCTGGTGAAAACGAAATGGATGTTGATTTGAGATGGTGAGCTGATTAAGTGAATGGCTCTGTCCTGTGCTGTTAAGCGAGAAGCTTCCAAAATGTTGTTTCAGATGCCCTCATCCAGGAAAGCATTCGATCACACTTCAGAGTCTGACCTGAGTCTTGTAGATACTGGAAAGGTCTCGAGAGGTCAAGAGGCGAGTCACACTTTGCCACATCGTACCCAGCCTCTGTCCTGCACTTGCAGATGAAATGTTTATGTGACCGGCACAGTTGAACTTCTGGTCAATGGTGACTCCCAGAATGTTAACAATGGAAAACCCTTGGATGTTTGTACCATTGGAAATCAGGGGAACATGCCTGTGATTTCTCTTGTTGGAGATAGTCATTACCCGACACTTCACAGGTGTGAATGTAACTGCCATTCATCATCCCAAGTTTGGATGCTGGTAAGGCATTGCTGCAGGCAGGCACATGTAGCTTTATATTAATAGAGGTGTTATAAATGGAGATGTAGACTGTAAGGTCCTCAGTGAACATTCTGACCTTAGGATAGATGGAAGGTCAACGATGAAGGAACAGAAGGTTGGGTCAAGGACATTACTCTGATGAATGTCTGCAGCTAACTAAGTCTTAGTGTTGTGACTATTGTCCCTTCGATTCCCATTGATCACAGCTTTACCAGGGCACCTTGGTGGAAGACTTGATCGAATGCCGCCTGGAAGTCGAGGACAGTTTACTCATCTCTCCTTTGACATTTATCTGCCGTGTCAATGTTTGCATTAGGGCTGCGATTAGATGTAGAGAATCATTTTGACAGAAATTTAATTTTGCATCAAAAAGCAGTTTTTGCTTTCTGGATAATCCTATTGATGCTTTTGATTTCCATAACACTGTAAATATTTGCGATGATGCCAATTGGGAAGTAATTGGAAGGATCATACTTGTCCCAATTCTTGTGCACAGGACATATGTGGGCAGTCCTCCGCGAAATTGAATAAATTCCAGTGTGGAAGCAGTGATGGAACAGATTGTCCAGAGGGGCAGCCAGCTCTGGAGCAGAGATCTAAAGCAATATAGCTGAGATGCTGTCATGGCCCGTAGCCTTTGTTCTATCCAGTGCAGTCAGCCGCTTCTTGATGACATGTGGGTTGAAATGAATGGACTGTATAGTGACATCTGTGATGGTGGCAAACTTGGGAGTTGGTCGAGTTGGATGGTTGACTCAACATTTTTATTGAAGATGCTTGGAAAAAAAAAACTCAGCACTTTTTTGTACTTGATTGCTACGTGCTTCCTGAGGTGACTTGCGGATATGGTTGTTAAGCCTTCACCTTATATTAGTTGTTTTTAATCCATCACCATTCCCAACTTCAGGTGGAAGAGCTAAACAACTACAGAACCCCACTTTCGATGTTTACCATGCAGATAATCAGGAGTTGCAAATTCATGGGTTGTGTTATTCTCAGGTGTGCCTGGTCCTGGTTTTGGGATGCATTCCTTCATTCTCCTTGTCCTAGTGAAGTATGCTCCTGGCACCTGAGTTTGCAGTTGGCTGTGGGATACTTTTCTGCCAATTTCTTCTTCATATGTACCATGTGGTTCACTGGTAATACCGTAACCACACAACAGTGCATATCCTCCTTGAGCAGATTAGAACTGGCCTTTGCAAGGACAATGGGATAGTCACTCGACCTTTGAGACACCATGTTGGTTGGATAGGAATAAATAACTAAGTAAAAAAAATAAAAACAGTTCCTTCCTTGTGTTGGTCCTTTCATACTTCATAACAGGCCAAGTCTGGCAATCATTCCCATCAGGACTTGGCCTGTTTGGTCAGTGTTTGGTTGTCTCTAGCAATTATTGGTGATGAGCATTTTGTTTTCTTCACGATTAAAGTATTAATTGTCATGTAATGATCAGTCTGAATTTATTTTTCCTTCCGATTCTTCCATATTCTCCAGCAGGTTGTTTTATATCTGAGCGGCTTGGTAGGCCAATTGAGAGAACAATAAAGCCTCATTTATAGTAGTGTTAGAGTCCAAGCAAAAATTGCCATTGGGCCATTGGAGACAGCAGCAATGCATTTATCACGGAGCAACCAGACGAGCTTGTTTCCATGAAATGCGTCACATGTAAATTGCTCACTCTTCTTCACATAATGACGATCGCTGTAATCTCGAGAGATTATCTTGATGTCACGATGCTTGAGGGAGTCGAAGAGAAAGTATTTTCTGTTGTGCATGAAGGGTTTTAGATGGAAAATGGAGACACAAAAGGAGATAGCATTGTTTTAAACGATGTTTGTCAACAACACACATTTGATGACAAGCCAAAAACACTTCCATCATTTGACTGCTTCACGACCACAAGGTGACAAAATAAATGACAATGTGATAATAACATTTCCCTCAGCCACCCTAGTCAATGAGTCAACCATACTCCTCCGGATAAGCTGGGTGGGAAACTTGAACATCCAAAGAGGTAAGGTAGAGATGTTCCATGTCAGGATGCATCTTTGGACACTAATGTGTCATAAAAGCTGTGAGAGTTAAGATTCAACTCCAAGTGTGGAATGACACCAGCTGAAGCCTGATCATGGAAATATGGCATGTTTGCCCCTCCTCGAATCCCACAATTGTCATTGGTGAGCCAACTAGATTTCTCGGGACAATATGCACATTCCTTGGAAAAAAGTTCTTCTTCCAGAAGCTTCAAATCCAAACCCATAATACTGCCACTTTC
>CM068964.1:44655612-44672487 GCA_035128595.1 Eptatretus atami
AGGATTTTAATCCCAGACCTCTATCATACCAGTCCAGAATGCTCATCAATACATCACAAAATACACAATTTTATTTTTACTTTTGTTTTTAATATTCTTTTTTTTTAATGAATACACAGTTTTTGTATGGATGTGACGTGGGGAAGTATCAAAAGAAATCCCTTCACCTGCATATACTTTTCCTTGCGAAAGCTTGCTTTATGAAATACGAGCGAGGTATGCTTACACGTTGTAAGCAATAACAAAGAGTGTTTCCCCATTGTCTCAGGTCACTCACCTGCATTTGTTTTTTTTCATTTCATTATTTACATTTACGGACAGTTCTGTGATTTTTCCGAGTGTATTGGCTTCGATGTCCATCGGCGCGCAAATTACCATGATTCCCAATTGTCTCGGGTCACTCACCGACATTTATTTTTTTTTCATTTCTTTATATTTTCATTTATGGACGCATTCCATGGGTTCTTTGATTTTTCCCGGTGATCGGCTTCGATGTCTGTCAGCACGCAAAATTTCAGATTTCTAAATCACCTGGAAGGTCCCGAACATTAATATCAGTGAGTCAGTCAGCGAATGGTTGGAATGAGCTTTATATCTTAGATGAACACTCAGGCATAGGTAACCAGCTGCACAGTAAAAACAAAGTCAATGTTTCCAAACTTCATGGTCTTTCAATTTGGAAGTTTTCACAACAATAATTAGATCCAAGCAAGAGCCACAAAGCTTTGTGATGTCACCGATGGATCTGTGCATTGTGCAAATTCACCATGCAACCAGAGTTACCCTAACATTAACAAACTTGTCTTTTTTTATCAAGAAAGATTCTGAAGGTAGAAATATTGCTCATAAAATATAAGCTTTATCAAATAATGCCATCAGTTAAATATTTTAAGTGATTGCAAAGCACCCTTCTTGTACAAGTTTTAATGATAGAGAAATAGATTTTGTGAACCTTTCACCTTCATTTCCTGTCGGAAATAGCGGCTCAAGGGTATAGAGCCATGGAATTCCGACAGCACAATCAGAAATGCAAGTGATAATTAGAGACAAATCTCCATAGCATCATATCACCGATCTCTATTAATCCGAGGATATGCAAGAGGGCCAGTGAGAAAGCATGGATCAATACGGTGCTAAATGAGGTTCGTCTGTGGTTTCCAATGCCTTACATGAGTACAAACAGCACGGAAAGCCGTGTGTAAGCTAACGGAGTAGGAAAAGGTGATGTTTAAGAGCTCTTCTATTGTGGGTCTTGACCCTAAATCTGCGGTGTTGGACCATGTGACCATTTTACCTGCTCCTGTTAAGCTGGATTATTTGCACCTCTCATGAGAATGAATGAATTAGGTAGGAGGAAGAAACGAGTGTGTGTGTGTGTGTGTGTGCGTGTGTGTGCGTGCGTGCATGCACTCATGAGTGATCTCAGTAAAAAAAATTGAATGGCAGCTCCTTAATGTCAAAAGATGGCAAGCATACTCCAGTTAAATCTCTCCAACCCCCAAGTACCATCAAAACTACAATCAGCCCATTGACAGGTGGCACAGGATGATGATGATCCATGCTTTATGGTGACCTGTATGTCATGAGAGATCTGCGTGCTTTTTTAGCTGGAACAATATGATGTTGGTCGTTGATCTTTTCAGGAATAATGAAGGAGCCACTATGCATGGTAGCTGTTAAAGGGCAGGAGAAAATCCAATAACAAACACGCAGTGCCACCCGAATTCAAGGAATATTAAAAATATGAAGTTGAAAACTTATTTGAAAAGCAAAGAAATAAGCTTTAGCATGTCTATGGCTCTTTGCAGCTCCGTTAAGATTTATTATGATGGTTTAAACACCTCGGGTATACCGCCCAAAATGCCTTTTACTTTCTCCAAGGAGAAATGCTTTGAACGTTTCACCTTCTTCAAAGACTTGTAAACATTTCATCAGATGCCAGCCTAAAAATACCACAGAATGAAATGCTCGTCATAGCCTACAACAAACAGCAAGGTTTCAACCCTTTTTGTATACATTGTCAAGGCTCGTGGAAGAGCTAGACCAGAATGGAATGGAACAAAATTGAAAGGGGGAAACACCAACAGCAGAGTAGAAGTGAGAGTGAGGTCAAGGGGGCTGGGGAGAATGATGCTCACAAGTCATCCCGTGTCTGCTTGCACCAAGAATGATAATCATGTATAACCAAACAGGTATTGAGCTAAAACTGTGTCTACTAAAAACAATCACAGTCACAATCGCATTCTGTACTCTCACATGGGTCTGACAGGATGGAATGGAGGGAGCGCACTTACCTTTGAGCTTTTGTGACTCGGTTAGAAACTTGACCAGAGCAAAAACTATCAGACTGGTTCTTCGCAGGCAGAGTGTTGCATCACACCATGCACCATCCCTCGAATGAATGTTAAACCAGGCCTTCCGTCTGCTAGCATTAATCAGTGGACATTAAAGATCCCACAGTGTCCTTCACAAAGTGTAGGTGAGTTTAGATTTATCACCAGAACCCAGAACTAATATAAAACTCCTGGCCAAATCACCTTGTGTCAAACGTCAGCCTTGGCCAACCGGTTCGTGCAAGACTTGGGCCGCAACCATTCCCCAGCCAGCCCCACAATAAGTGGGGAAAGGGGGGGGGGGGATAAATTGGGGATGTTTAAGTACTCGCAGAGATTCCATTCTCTCACGCTGGCCACTTCACAATTAGAGGCAGTAAAGAGTGTCATATATCGGTTATTTTGTTGCACAAAACATGTTTGCATTGCTCACTTGGCTGTAAAAATGATGACCCGTCACTGCAGAGTGGGAGAGCAAAGCTAGAAGGAACTTATGACTGTGCATAAAGATAATAGCCAGAAAGATGAGACACCATAGGGTCTTACGGCATTCGGTGAGAGATGGGAAGGAGGGTGTAAATGAAAAAAGCATTTGAAAAAAACAAAAAAATGAAACTCCACAATTTGCTGCCTTGATTTATCTCTTCTTGTTAAGGACACTTTTCAGGAAATAAATAGCAACAAGGCAGGCAGAATCAGGTTAATGTAGCAATTTGTGCCAAACGGTACCAAATCTCAACACCCAGTGCATTCGGGCAATGCGGTAAATCCAATAAACACAACGGTCACCACAGAAGCCAAATCTAAACAGCAAAACTAAGAAAATGGAAGAAAATGAGATCACATCTCCACTCTCATGTCCCATTTCTGCTGCAATTGTGCAATTATTACGCTCATCAATGCCAGTAAAAAAAGAGGATAATGAAATAAATTGTTAACAGAAGCTTGGAAAGGCCCTGACTGACCCCGGCTCAAAGAAGACAACCTTGACAGGAAACCCATAATGCATTGCATGGAATCGAGTTATCACTGCCCTGCTGGCATTTCGATATACACATTATGTGCATGCAAAGGGGCGTCATTACCATTAAATTGATTAGATTAAGCTCACATATGGAGTGTCTCTTGTAATAGATCTAGCTGAAACACATATTTTAAAGCATTAATTAAATAGGATGTAACAGCCCTCAAAATCGCTTCCATAATGAACCAAATGAGCAGGCACTTACGAGCAAATGATTTAGTGTGTATAAAATTGAGGATGTATCTTCACTGATACTGCAAAAGCTTTTTAATTTGCAGAACTATATGCCCTGCTTGGTCGTGATGGAGATGAAGATGATGGCCAGTGTGTGTGTGTGTGTGTGTGTGTGTGTGTGTGTGTGTGTGTGTGTGTGTGTGTGTGTGTGTGCGCGCACGCATGCCGCTCATGCATAGCAAATTATGAAAACTCGATTTTTATGAAGGAGCACACAGCACAAATGAAACAAGTAAACAAGTACTTGCTTATGCCATGTATTTATATCCAGGTGTTGGAGCTTAGGCCTTACTTCAGGAACTGGCCAAATTCATCGCACACGGCCTCGCAGCCCGGCCACTTGCAAACACCATGTCCATACAAAGGGTGGCCATTTCCTGACTCATCCTGCGATGATCTGCGGGAAATGGATTACAAACATTGAGGCAGGGTTAGGAACACAAAGCGGTGAAACGATGTCGGGAACAAAGCACAAGAAGCCATGGCGAGAGCACATGGTGTAAAGAACACTGCATACAACACGGAGTGTCAGGAAGACATAACAGTTAATCAATATCAATATTTAACGAATTATTATGGAAGTGGTGGACATTATGGAAGATGACAGGGAAGTGGTGCATGGTTAATCAGAATAAAGACACAACCATTTTTGGTCATTTTCTTACATTGTAATGACAAATTATCCAACCAAACTTCTGGCCCAAAAATGGTGTAAATTTCACAAGTTACGATCAACCCTTTTGAGTTCCTGCATTGCAGAGCAATACAATAGTTACACAATACTCCATACTTTTACTCCATAATACAGGTATTAGGGATGGTTAAAGAGCAATACGACACGGTGGAGTATTCACACAAAAACCATGGGCATGCGACCAAGATAAATGGACATGTGATGAATACCAGTAGATGCACAAGATAAGCAAGAGTAGAAAATATTGTGCTGGTGAGTATGAGAGTGGACGTGACTTTCTGGGAAGCATGACTTGAACAGAATGGAGGGAGGAGTTGGGTGTGAATGTGATTACAATGTTTTAATGGTCTATTTTGTCTTGGTGTGAGCTATAACATCCATGCATACAAAGTCATGTAACGTGCAGGCAGAATTCTGCGTGAAACCTGTACATTTATCAAGGTAGTGTCCTGTTGGGTACTCCCACCTGAGCACTTAGCAGAGTTGAAGTTGAGTTGAAAAATCTGTGAGCAATTTGGCTAATTTGGTTTGAAAATGTTCAGCCAAATCCAAATTCATTTTCGTCAAATAAAACATAAACATAAAATACATTTTTAATAAAAATATTAAATCGCAATGAAAATAGTACTTCACAATTCAGAATATGTCCAAAGAAACAGAGAGAAATTGTAACATATCCAAGCCCAAACATTAATGGTTTTTGAAATGTCTTCACTCAACATAGTTCCATCTGGTCTTGGAACACGTGTGCTGTGTCAATTTTCACCACACATGATGCAAAGACAATTGTACTACATTTAGCCACTTTCAAATTGCACCAACATTTTCAGTTTTTACAGTTCTCTTTCGGTTTCAGTTTTCTACCAATTCATTTTCCAATTCTCTGGGGACCCTCTCATTTTGTTTCTGTTCATACAAAGCTTTCCACTTTTTAAAGCATTATCCTGTCTCGCTCTTCTTTTGTTGCTTTTTTTGTTGTTTTTTGCCTTGAGGAACTCATGATTAATCAGATTTCTATGTCATTATTAAAAATAGAAATCAGCTAGATGGACGAGTTGAAATTTTTCCATGTGCGGCAAAAAAATACCTGCTAACATGCCGCATGTTTATGCTTCCTGAAAACGGGATGGGTGTGTGCACATTTAACAAGTTTCCAAAGCATCTATTTGGCGAATTTTGAATGAAAGACAATTGCCAAATTTAACTTTTATTCGTATTTTGTGATTTGAGAAATGACAGCTGAAACGCTGCTTAACTCATGATGCTGGGATCCCAAGTTTAAAAAATCCAACATACAGTGGGGAGAAAAGTATTTGATACACTGCCGATTTTGCAGTTTTCCCACTTACAAAGCACGTAGAGGTCTGTAATTTTTATCATAGGTACACTTCAACTGTGAAAGACGGAATCTAAAACAAAAATCCTGAAATCACATTGTATGATTTTTAAATAATTAATTTGCATTTTATTGCATGAAATAAGTATTTGATCACCTACCAACCAGTAAGAATTCCGGCTCTCACAGACCTGTTAGTTTTGTCTTTAAGAAGCCCTCCCATTCTCCACTCATTACCTGTATTAACTGCACCTGTTTGAACTTGTTATCTGCATAAAAGACAGCTGCCACACTCAATCAGACTCCAACCTCTCCCAATGGGCAAGACCAGAGAGCTGTCTAAGGACATCAGGGACAAAATTGTAGACTTGCACAAGGCTGGGATGGGCTACAGGACAATAGGCAAGCAGCTTGGTGAGAAGGCAACAACTGTTGGCGCAATTATTAGAAAATGGAAGAAGTTCAAGATAACAGTCAATCTCCCTCGGTCTGGGGCTCCATGCAAGATCTCACCTCGTGGAGCCTCAATGATCATGAGAAAGGTGAGGGATCAGCCCAGAACTACACGGCAGGACCTGGTCAATGACCTGAAGAGAGCTGGGACCACAGTATCAAAGAAACCATAAGTAACACACTACGCCGTCATGGATTAAAATCCTGCAGCGCACGCAAGGTCCCTCTGCTCAAGCCAGCGCATGTCCAGGCCCGTCTGAAGTTTGCCAATGACCATCTGGATGATCCAGAGGAGGAATGGGAGAGGTCATGTGGTCTGATGAGACCAAATAGTGCTTTTTGGTTTAAACTCCACTCGCCGTGTTTGGAGGAGAAGAAGGAAGAGTACAACCCAAGAACACATCCCAACCGTGAAGCATGGAGGTGGAAACATCATTCTTTGGGGATGCTTTTCTGCAAAGGGGACAGGACGACTGCACCGTATTGAGGGGGGATGGATGGGGCCATGTATCGCGAGATCTTGGCCACAACCTCCTTCCCTCAACAAGAGCATTGAAGATGGGGCGTGGCTGGGTCTTCCAGCATGACAACGACCCGAAACACAGCCAGGGCAACTAAGGAGTGGCTCCGTAAGAAGCATCTCAAGGTCCTGGAGTGGCCTAGCCAGTCTCCAGACCTGAACCCATTAGAAAATCTTTGGAGGGAGCTGAAAGTCTGTGTTGCCCAGCGACAGCCCGAACCTGAAGGATCTGGAGAAGATCTGTATGGAGGAGTGGGCCAAAATCCCTGCTGCAGTCTGTGCAAACCTGGTTAAGAACTACAGGAAACGTCTGATCTCTGTAATTGCAAACAAAGGTTTCTGTACCAAATATTAAGTTCTGTTTTTCTGATGTATCAAATACTTATTTCATGCAATAAATGCAAATTAATTATTTTAAATCATACAATGTGATTTTCAGGATTTTTTGTTTAGATTCCGTCTTTCACAGTTGAAGTGTACCTATGATAAAAATTACAGACCTCTCGGTGCTTGTAAGTGGAAAACTGCAAAATCGGCAGTGTATCAAATACTTGTTCTCCCACTGTACGTGTCCTTTGTTATCTGTGCATTGTCCACAATGTCCTTGAAATTTGTGTGCAAGAATATGTACAATAAATGTCTCCTTGTGTCTCTATCCTGCAAGTCATTATATATATATATATATATATATATATATATATATAGTAACATTACATATATAAACATATACATGTACATATACATATACAAATACACACATATATATATATACAATATATATATACAATATATATATGCATACTACATACATACATACATACATGCCTGGTGTTGGCTTAATGGTTAGAGTGGTGGGCTTGGATCCGAGGGTCCTGAGTTCAAATCCCGCTCAGCTGTTGAATTAATACCAGGTGAGGTTAATCGCGCCGTCATCCTTCCGAGGTCGGCAAAATGAGTGCCAGCATGCTGGTATACTTGTCGGAGTGGCGACCCGTCCAGGATTGTGCACAATAGCCAAGGAGACTGCTTAGGCAGCACCAACGCTCTGCACAGAGTATGGTCCCAATGGATGGATGGATATATATATATATATATATATATTTATATATATATCTTATAATATATATATAATATACTTATATTATATATTACATATACATATAAATATTAGCAGGGTATGCTTACACATTGTGTAAAGTGTTTATCTTCCCGAATCATGCTTCCCCATTTCCTCCCCTATTTTTTTCTTCACTTATTTATTTCATTTATGGATATATTTTCATTTATGGATGTTGTCCAACGATTCTGTGATTTTTTTCCTGGTGTACCAGCTTCTATGTCCATCGGCACACAAAATTTCAGCTTTCTTTATCACCTGGAAAGTCCCGATCTTAATATAAGTCAGTGAGTGAGTGGTTAGAAAAAGCTTCATACAGGGTGTTTCCAAAAGATTGATACAACTTTGACTTCCTGCCATTTCTTTGTTTTTTGACCTATACCGTTTTCCTTTTCAGGGTTTGGTGGTGTTGTCGTGGTATTTGTTTCCTGGGATTTCTAGCTCCATTGCTCAACTATCCCATTGACGCTGAAGCAGCAGACAAAAGTTGTGGCTCTGTGGTATGAGACAATTATATGTAGACACCCGCTGGAGGTTCTGCTGGAAATACAATCTAAGCACACGTGATCGACCCACAAATTGTGTCATTCAACATATTGTGAAACATTTTGAGCACAAGAGTACAGTGCACAACCAGAGCAAGGGCAACAGTGGCAGGCCAGCATCAGTAACCAAGATCAAGCCAACATCGACGCCGTGCGGGATTCTGCAGTGGACAGTCCCAAGAAGTCCCACCGCCGGTGCTCCCAAGAGCTAGGCATCAAACCAACATCAGTCTGGCGTATCCTCACAAAGGAACTGAAGCTTTTCCCATACATCATCTCTATTTTGCATAAACTGAGTCAACATGGCATGAGAAGGAGGCTTGATATGGGCAATCGGCTCAATGATAGGATGGAGCAGTATCCATAGTGGATCAACCTGATCTGGATGAATGATAAAGTTCATTTCTACTGGAATGGTTACATCAACAATGACAAAAACATTTTCTGGGGGGCAGAACCACCTGAGATCACCGAGACGTACCTAGAAGGGCCTCAGGTCACATGCTTCTGCGCCTTCAATGCCAGATGGGGAACGCTCAAGCCTTACTGTTTTGAGAATGATAACAGCAGGATGGTGGTGATCAACAGTGAGTGCTACTGGGTTGTACTCCAGAAGTTCCATCATGATCTCGCCCAAAAAGTCACCGCAAACCAGCTCAGCATGACCTGGTTTATGCAGGATGGTGACACCATCGCTTTCCTGCGGCAGCTCTTCAGGAACTGCCTCGTTGCCCTGGGTACCGCTCATGACTGGGCACCCCATAGCCCAGACTTGAACCCTCTGAACTACTGGTTCTGGAGGGCTGCCAAGGGTTCTGTCTATGCCAACCGCCCTGCCACACTGGATGATCTGAAACAGGAGGTGTCAGACTACCTCCAGGCAGGGCCACATGAGACCTACAGGAAAGTTGGACAGAACTTAGGAGTCAGGATGAATGCCTGTCTGAACACACATCGAGAACGTCAATTACAAGGATTTTGCGTTCATGTCAATTTCAGACCTTGGGCTCTTCCTAACTCGAGCAGTGACTTACTGCAATAGCAATCAGTGATAGAAAATAGCATGTCACCAGCTTTCAAGAAATGTTTGGTTCACTTTCCTGAAGTTTCTGTTTCTATGTAAATAAACATTTAAAGTTGCATCACCCTTTTTGAAACACCCTGTATATTGTTGCGGTTTTGAAAAACCACACTCCTCCGTGGCAATGGCATACAATATACAGCGATCCCAAGACAGTTATTTCATGAGTACATGCTTAGTTAGTCCATTCCATATGTCTAGTGGGTAAACGGGAAAGATGCGTTGTAGAGGGCTTTTAGTTAGGTCTTCAATCTTCAATCCCTGCTCTTATTCACTCCTTTGCTCTACTTTGTCTCTCACATGAACCACGCACGCAAGCATGCACATAGACGATAAAAGGAACCAATCAAAGCACAGTGATGCTCATTTGCAGCTGCGCGCCATTTCCAATTCAAAACTCTGCGCCAATTTCCAACTGCCATCTCACCTCAGACCTTCATATTGTTCACAATGACGCTACCACACGTACCAAAATCACTCCACACATCTACAAAAAATCTCCACCACCAACTTACATTCACGTCTTCACTACAAATGCCACAGTTACGAACATCTCCCTCTTCACTGCAGATGCCGCCATTACGAGCATCCCCTTCCTCTTCATCGCAACACCACATTTACAATTGCCTCTTGCAACACCACAACATACTCTCGCCTCTATACAACCGCCGCAACTGCCACCTATTCTTCAAATGCTCACCACAGCCTCAAAGGATGCCAAGGGAACGAGAGTCGGGTTGTTTCGGGGCATAACATAACATATCGGGGTACTGGAGTTCGTTCAAAGGCGTACAGGTAGCATTGGGATTTCCCTAAATGACCACGTTTGGATGGAGGCCAGTGCACGTTCGCGGCTGGACAGCACTTCGAAAAACCCTGGCCCCATGTTAATCTTGGAGCTCTAATGCATGGCCAGGTCAGTGAGCGAATGGGGCCATTTTTTGGTTTTGGGGCCTGGTGGGATGTGGATGCAGTGGAGGCAACCACTGTGGGCCAATGGGGAGGCTTGAAATCGCCAACAGCTCCGTTTGATCTGACTCTTAGCTCCTCCCTCATTCGGGGTCATAAAAAGAGCAAATTCAGTGGAGACATCATCAGACATCGAGAGACATCGCCAGAGAGAGACATTGTCAGACTGGTCAGACTGCAGCAGACATTGTCAGACATCACCAGAAGAGACCGTCAGACTGGTCAGACTGTGACAGACATCAGACATCAACAAACTGGTCAGACTGTGGCAGACGTCAGACATTGCCTGGGAAGAGACTGGTCAAACTGCGGCAGAATTCAGAACTTGTCAGGGGAAGCAGAAATTGGCAGACAGCGCAAAGATGGCAAGCTTCAGTGCCGAGTGAGTAACACCATTTGTCAGCACGAAATGAGTGACGACTACTATGGGCCAGGACCATTCCCATTTCATCGATGCTCAGTTCGGTTGCATCTAGCAGCAACCAGTCACAGGTACAGATTCTTACACCATTCCATTAGGGTCTTTCTTTGACGCATCTTTCTCTACCATCTATCTCTCGTCTACGGTGGATGCACAAGAGCAATCGGCATGGGCAAGTCCCGACCAACCATTCTTTTCAGAGAGAAACAACCGTTCTTTTCAGAGTGAAACCACTGTTCTTTTCAGAGGGAACCTAACTGACTTGCGCCTCACATCTTCCTCTTACAATACGCTGCATGTCACGCTGCATTCCACACGCACCTCCCACTCCTACACCATAGACACCTTTAGTTTTCTCCTTTCTCCCCCCTTCCTAAGCATTTGGGTTGCACAGGTCCGCCGACCATGCCAGGTATGAAGAGGTCGCTAATCCTCAACTGCTTCTTATCTCTCTGGGCTATCTAATTTTCCTCAGATTGTGTGTGAGTGTGATGCTACCTGTCATAGCATAAATTGAGATTGTATAAATTTATTTGGGGTAAATCTGCACTGTCTCCTTTTGTGATTATTGCATGTCTTTTACCGCATCCACAAATTCCTTGCTTCCCCCTGCTGTACATTTGCGAATAAATCCCTTACTGTGCCACATAAGTTTCCTTGCTTTGTAAAATAAATGTGCCTTTTAGAAATGTACCCAGCTCGTTTTTGTCTTTTCCTCCATTAGTCTAGCATGGTCCGCACCATAGCATAGCTGGGACGTTATACCCCAAGATCTGCTTATTAGCCGGTGCATACTTGGCAGCTCCGCTCGGCTGCACCTGACACGATAAGTAATGCAAGTACGCATCGAGGGCGCGATTCCCCGAGAAGGTGACCACGAGATCCTAGTTAAACAGTTGTTAGACGGAAGACACTGGGTCACGTGGTCAAGTCATTGGCATTCGTGGTCGATTAGCGACCTGCCACGACAAAAAGTTATTCGTGTGAATTGACCTGTGATTCCCGGTGAGTCCAGAGAGGAACCAGGGCCAACCCCCATCCCTCATGACCCCGGGCCATGACAAGAGTATACATATATATTCATAACACACTTAACCCTCACTCCAACTACACAGCCCATCACTCCTATATATATATATAATATACAACCTATATATATATATTATAAATATATTACCTATCTACATATATATATATTATATACATATATATCACATATTATATACATATATATACATATACATATACATATATATATACAATATACATATACATATATATGTATATGTATATAATATATAGTATGTATATACAGTATATATGTATATGTATATATATTATATATATATATATATATAATATATATATATTATATACATATCATTAGACTGCACATCATCATTAGACTGCACATCATCATCATTAGACTGCCTATCCCAGGATCGCATATATATGTATATATATATATATATATATATATATATATATATATATATATATATATATATACAGTATATGTATATATGTATATGTGTATATATATGTATATATATAGATATACAGTATATACATATACATATATATATATAAATAAACATATACACATATATACATACATATATAATAATATACATACATATACATATACATATATATGTATATTATATATACATATACATATATATGTATATATACATATACATATATATTTACATATATAATACACATATACATATACTATATATATACATATATATATATAACATATATATATTATATATATATACACATATACATATACATATATATACACATATTACATATATCATATATATTTACATATATATATACACACATATACATATACATATATATACACACATATACATATATATAGATATATATCTCTTGACCACAGATGAAAGTGTAAACTAGACCATAGATGATGTTTTGTTTATGATCAATACAACAAACCAACAAACCTAACAACTTCTAAAGCCCAATGATTCAGCTGTGGCATTTGGTTGCCATTTTATATGTAGTTCGGAGCTCATTTCTCACGACATGCCAGTGCATGAAGTTAAAAGAGTGTTTGACCATGTAACGAATAGATGCCAGTGCACATCATCATCATTAGACTGCCTATCCCAGGATCGCATTTGGTGTGATCTGGTGATATATGGATGAAAACAAGCAGTTGTGTGAATAACCTGCTCACACACTTTTGGTGACACTTCCCGTTCCTTTCCAGATTCTGTGAAATGTACACAAACGTGCACACATGCACACAAGATTCCTGACCAGTTGAGGACATACCGACGTCTGCCTTTTTGGCTGCTAAGCAACCTTTCAGCTTTCGCAGCAGAAAAAGTGTTCACAGCGAAAACAAACTCACCAAAGCATCAGATCAAATACAGTGAACTAACTCGAAGGGCACTCGGTAGAGCACATACCACCGCCACGTAATGCCTGAGCCTGTAGAACATTTCTGGCCACGTACATTTTTGAAATACCGTGCTATATATCATTTTTGGCCCCATCTCTCAATGGTGAAGAATCTTTAAAAACAAAAAAATTATCAGATCCGGATCTTCACCAAAATGTAATCAGTTTGGCCTTGTCACACACCCAACCTGTGCACCAACTTTCATCTGAATCTGTCCCCAACTTTTTGAGATATTCTGTATAAACAGACAGACAGGAGTGAAAACATAACCTCCTTCCACCTTCGGTGGGAGAGGTAATAAGTGTTGCAAGCCAACTGAACTACCTGGAGTTTTGCCCATGTTGGGACATCGTCTAGAGCAGTAGTAACCTGACAGCCTAACAAGTACATTTGTGAACATAACAGTTCATGGGTGAGAGACATGATGCAACTGCAATTATAAATTGAGAGGGACACTTCCTCCATTTTGAATTTTCCAAAGTACTGCAACAGGCTATTTGCCTGGTTTCCCCAATGCTTTGATGTGGGAAGTATGCCTTATCTATGCATTGTTATTGCTCATTTTTTCGTCTTGTCTAATTCAACTAATGAGCATTATTTGAGGTGTTATCGGTTTATTCTGAGTTCTTTCTTCTTCCAACGCATGGGTGATTGTCCACAGAACTCTGTTGTGTTGCGAACATACACTGCCGTTCAGTTGTAAGGCACAAGTTTGCCTTTTTTTCCACATAGCTTCCATAACGGGTCTTCAGATAGCTTCCAGGTATTCAGGTTTGTCATGGTGGGCAGCAAATCATATACTATACATAAAGGAAACTCAATTAAAAACACAGGGTAATTCAGTTTTCTTACATTCTCCGCAAATCTTTCCATATGACCCTTCTCTGCCTTCGATTGGCTCCGACACTTCCATTTTCCTGATTCTTATTCACCGCCACCCCAAAATCTGTTGCTCTTTATTTACTTCTTTAAAATACCCCACTTTATGTCCTGCAAATAAGTTCGTCTACATCACAAGGCCCCCAGGCTTGCACGTTTCAGACATGATTCTGACAATGTTTATTCCATTGTTTTGGTATCCATTTGTGGCCTGAATTGACTACAATCCCAGCATTGTGAACCATTCTATCTGTGGAATCCTCTAATATTTACATCAGGCCAAATTTTGCTTTCATAAATTCCTCTGTGACCAATCAATGGCATTTGCCATTTTATTACCTTAATCACCGAAGGTGGACGGAGGTTAGGTTCTCACCCCTGTTTGTTTGTCTCTCTGTTTGTGAGCAGGATATCTCAAAAAGTTATAAATGGATTTAGACAAAACTTGTTGGACAGGTTGGGTGTGTGACAAGGACAATTTGATTCGATTTTGGTGAAGATCTGGAAACTAGAATTTCTAAAGTGATTCTTTACCATTGAGAAACAGTGCCAAAAATGATATGCAACACGACAGCTCAAAAAGTTATGGACGGATTCGGACAAAACCTGTGGACAGGTTGGATGTGTGACAAAGACAAATGGATTAGATTTTGGTGAAAATCTGGATCCAGATCTGACCTATCAGTGGGCGTGGTGAAGGTATGTGCTCTACCAAGTTCTGTTGTAGTTTAATTTACATCCACCCCAAAATCAGTGAAACATCTCGGCACTCCAAACCAACATCTAAGGTAATTGCTAGATATGCACTCAATCTTTTCTATTGCTGTTTAGGGGACTTGCTAAACCAGTAATGGTGACAATAGCTTTGGTAGCACTCCAATACTGATAAAAGGCTCCATGCTTTCTAGTCCACTTTATTTATCCTGGTAGGCCTATTTACACTGCTGAATTGACTGGCAGCTTCATCGATGCCCCCAAACAGCATCACTGACAATGTGCACCCCGTCACAAGTGCCGACTTCAAATCTTTGCCAATCCGAACTGCACAGTATAGTTAGCCACTAAAATTGTCATAATAATGCTGGACAAGTTGTCTAATTTTCTCAGATACATGGTACTTCTCAAGTGTGTGATAAATTGGTTTCTGTGGAATAAATGCAGATGGATAACAGATTGATCCAAACCACTACCAAGTCACCTTTATTGTCATGTGACTTTCAACAACAGAATAATCACACTAATGTGTTTTAGACATCCAGGAAACACTGGCACTCATTTTCTGAATGAAATCCAAATATACTTATTTTTGAGCACATCGTCAGTCATTGAAGATTTTTTTTTTTACATTAGTCTAAAGCACATGGATAAGCTTGCACATAAGTCACATGATGGACAAAGAGGCAAGGAAAATCAGGGTGCTTTAACCTGAATTACAATTGGACATTTGCAGACAATGGACATATACATATAATATACAGGATTTAAACTTGGGATCCCAACATCATGAGCCATTGCTTCAGATGGGAATGCCTAACAGGCTTTTCCCTCCACATGAAACAGTGATATGGCATGTAACAGTTTGATGAGCCCCTGTAAATATTCCTTCAAGATGCATAGCACCCATCTGTGCTTCACTATCCTTCCCTTACTCAAAAGCACTCCCAGTAAGATCCAAAATAAACCCAACGGTCCTGGGCAGTTCTTATATACTGTACGTATATAGCAGCCCACCCACCTGGTGCTCAGCAGGATGAATATCTCGCTTTCTTAAATATGTGTATATTATATACAGTGTATATATATATATATATATATATATATATATATATATATATATATATATATATACACACACACAAGGAAGGCATGCATGCACACTGCGAGCAACTACTCTGGTGCATCCTATG
This sequence comes from Eptatretus atami, assembly GCA_035128595.1. Taxonomy (NCBI): domain Eukaryota; kingdom Metazoa; phylum Chordata; class Myxini; order Myxiniformes; family Myxinidae; genus Eptatretus; species Eptatretus atami. Next base: position 44,671,572 of record CM068964.1, read on the forward strand.
TGCAGGCATAATAAATGTGAACTTCATATATTTGATGATGTGGATTGTGAAAAAGCTATATATATTTGAAGAAGGGTATTGTGTTTGCATTTTGCAAGCAGCAATAAACTCAATTAAATCGATAATTACGAATTAGAATGAGTTCCTTCTTTAAAAGGTTACAGCTATATCAATTTTTAATGTAAATACGGCAAAATTATAAAATAAGAGGCGGAATAAGTGTATGTTGGCGTTGCCTAGCAACCAATTCAAGTGTAAGCTCCATTGTCTTGGGTGAAGAAAAGATCGCGCTCTTCACTGCACAACCTTCCACAGCCACTGCCTCAAGCCAAATGAAAAGCTTGGTGCGCACAGCTCGATATATCAATTGTTTCCATGGCAATATTCTGTGAAGCATTCCATTTCTTTGTCCATTGTCTTGGGTCAGGTGGCCCACACAGCGCAGACCAAGGTTGCAGTGGCTAACTATTATTTACCGATATTTTCGTTTAGGGACATTTTCAGACGGTTTGGTGACTGTTCCTGGGAAAGGTTGAGTCGTTGCGTCTCTCATTCTCTCACCGCAGGCAGGTTGGTGGTCTTTCTGTCTTCTACCATCTCCTCTCTGGCCTCGCCACCCCCCCCCCACCCCCACGCTCTGTCTGAGATATGCCCCCACATATTTCCGCAGGGCGCTCAAGGTCCACCAGCAACCTCCTTCTGATAAAACTACCAAAATCAAGAATCACTGCTCACCTTCACTCTTTCATTCCTCTTTTTCCCCACCTTTGAAACAAACTCCCACTCTCTCTCCAATCCCACGCTTCCCTTCAGGTCTTCAAAACAGCTGTCCACCACCATCTCTTCTCTTCCCCCATCCAAAACCATGATCTTTTGTACCCCCGCTAATCCACCTCAAACCCACCTCCTTCAAATT
>CM068964.1:44678625-44701815 GCA_035128595.1 Eptatretus atami
AGGAATTACAAGACTTCCTTGCCAGTAGGGGGATCGCCGGTAGCAGAACTACTAGCTATAATCCTCAAGGGAATGGCTAAGTGGAGAGGTTCAATGCTACCATTTGGAAGGCAATCACAACAGCTCTAAAATCCCGTAATGTACCCATCAAATGCTGGCAGACTGTTCTGCCTGATGCTCTCCACTCAATTCGTTCACTGTTGTCTACAGCAACCAATGCTACCCTCCATGAAAGACTTCTGAACTATTCTCGTCGATCTTCCTCGGGAGTCTCGGTGCCTACTTGGCCTCTGCAATCCTGGGCCAGTCCTGCTGAAGCGTCACGTCGCAGATAAAACTGATCCCCTTGTGGATGAAGTCGACCTCCTCCAAGCAGGACCCCCACGATGCCCATTATTCGCTACCCAGATGGCAGGGAAACTACGGTCTCTGTTCGACACTAGCCCCAATTGGAACCCGTCCAAGAGTGAACCCCAAATTCTACCTCAGGCTTCTGAAGAAAATGTAATTCCCAGGGTAGTCCCCAAGACACCCTGCTCAGAGGGGATGATCTCGTTCCTGATATGGTTCCTGCAACTCCACAGCAATCAGATGCTGTGGATAACCCTCCAGTGCCAAGAAGATCCGGTCACACCATTCGTCCTCCTATTAGACTAGATTTATAGAGATAGATATCTGCGGAAGGGGGTGAATGTTGTGATAATGAGTGCCGTACTGTAATTGGGCAACGGTAATTGGGCGGATGTGGCAGCACTGTATATGAAGGTCAATGGTCTGGTGTTGACACGTATACCACGTACTCCGTGGAAAGTATGCTGGAACAGTAATGGTATGTTATATACATTATGAATAATGTACTCTGAGGAATGTAATTGGTATTAGAGTATGAGTTTAACTTCGTTATTATGTGATGTGTATGTGGTATTGCCTTCAGTATTATGTGTACTAGTTATGTATTTTGTTATTCTTACCCTATTGTATTTTATGTTGTTTGTAGATATGCGTATGGGTTTTGTGAGAATAAAGCCTACAGAAAAGGTCTGTTGTTGATTATCACAACAGTGTCCATCTTGTTTACCCTGTGTACCCCGCCCCATCCCTCTCCCTTCCACAGATCTCCTCATGTCTCAGTTCCACACTGTTTTTCCCTTCTCTCTCCCACCGCTCGTCTCCTGCTCCCCTTGTTGTACATTCTGGTGTTAGCTCTCATACGAGCCTTGACGGTGAACAACAAAAATAAATAAATAAATAAAAGGTACTAAACATTCGTGAGTGAATGGTTATATATATATATATATATATATATATATATATCTTCGTTCTTCTTCTTTTCGGCTGCTCCCGTTAGGGGTCGCCACAGCGGATCATCCGTTATGATCCGCATAATGATTTGGCATAGGTTTTACGCCGGATGCCCTTCCTGACGCAACCCTGGTCGCCTCTTACGACACAGGGATATGGTACACCTATTCTAACCAGAGCATACACCGGGCCCAGTACACTGGTACTTACTTCGCCGACCTCGGAAGGATGACAGGCTGAGTCAACCTCCTGGTGTGTATTAATTCAAGCGGCCACGGGGCTTGAACTCAGGACCATTTGGATCCCAAGCCGCTACCCTAACCACTACGCCAACACCAGGCTAATATATATATATATACATATATATATATATATATCTTTTTGTTTGTAACACATGGCTGCTGGTTGCAAAATTTGCTGGGGGTGTGGCTGTGCCACTATTGCAGTGCCCCCTGTTGGTTAGTGCAGGAATTTGGAATTTGGTCAGGGTGTCGGCTGTACCTCGCCTACTCTTCGAGAAGAATCTTTAACGTGATCCATGTAAAGTTAGCAGACGGGACACCTGGTTTAACTTCCATCTGAGTGACGGCCTCACCCTGCCTGTGAAACACTGCAAAGACAGTTGATTACTTGGCCAATATTTGAATCTAGGCTAGACAGCTCACAAGCAAGTGTGCTTCCCACAGGGCTATCTTCCAGCCATTCTGAAGGCTAAAATCACCATATTTAAAAAAATGGTACCTGCACTACCCTTGGACTACAGGCAACTCTGCTATACATGCATATTGTCGGCATGAAACAACTGACATGGACATGGGGACATCCCCTACACACCTCCTGTAAGGAAGACACAAGTTCAAGCACCACTTTTGAGTAGAGCAACAAATTATTTCAATAGAACCCTCGACAGCACCATGTTGGGATAATTTCCAAAGCCTTCATTCTCTGCTGATTCATGTTGCAGAGTGTGTGGCAGCTGGTTACAGATATGGGCTTTCGGGCTTGCAAAGTGCTTAATTACTCCTGGGTAATTAACATGGATGCTAATCATGCAAATTGGTGTTTATACTCCTAATTGTGCATTTAACTAAAGGTTATGCAAATACCCTTATAAAGACTTAATTATGTTTTATGAAATCAATTAAAATCGAGTAGCCAAGCATCATGCAAGAGATATTTCAGTGACTTTAAAGCAGATTAACATCTAACAAAGAGATTAGGTCTGATTAACATATTACTATTTTGTGTACACTACATCATAATAGTGAGTACCATCTTATATTTGGAGATTTCCAGTGATTAACCGTCACAATGACAAATCTGAAACAAAATGTGAATGAAATAAAACAATGTTATCAATCTCCACTGCGATGAATTAAAGTGCATGATAGATTTCACTGCTCGACAACGTGCTCAGAAACGCTTCGACATTAACCAATTTCACATCCAAAGGAATACAGACTCATTACACTTACCATTAATATTTAATTTCATTCATGAATGAATAGCTAATGCTAAATCCACACCTGAATTCCGGGCCTTTAAAATGCATTTTTGGCTTTAGATTTCAAATAAAAGTCAAAAAGTTACTTTGATGGGAAAAGTAAGAGAACCAGAGAGTTGGTGTCAAAGCCACCCAATGCTCACCTGTTTATACATTTTTCGTTTTTAAAAGACTCGTCTAATAATATTTTTTATAAAGCATTGCAGTGAAGTCTGATCCAAATAATTTTAAAGCAATATATGTATTTGTATATTGTAATCAGTAAAAAAATAGTGTAGTAGATAAAAACATTAGAAAGGAAATAACTTGCACCAAAAACTTTAACATTTTCACGCTGACGCTCACGCCGGGGGTATCGCTATAGCTCTCTGTTCTTCGAACAGGCGAGCTAAAAATGGATACCTTTGCATTCCACTTCGGTATTTTGTTTGCAACATGTGGTTTGCATCACTGCTTGGGGAGGGAGAGGTGGGGTGGGCTGTGTCGCTGATACAGTGCCCCCTAAAGGAGGAATTTGTAATTTGTTCAGGGAACTGTTGATAACTCGCCTCCTCTTCATGAATGGCCTGGTGTTGGCTTTGTGGTTAAGGTGGCTGGCTTGGGACCTTAGGGTCCTGAGTTTGAGCCCTGTAACCGTTGAATTAACACCAGGTGTGGTTGACTCAACTTGTCATCCTTCAGAGGTTGGTGCAATGAGGACCAGTATAAAACTGGTCTTGGGTAATAACCATTCGGGATAACCTGCGTCAGAGTGGCGACCTGCCCAGGACTGTACTCCTTGCCAATGAAACTGTCTCGGCTCTATGCACCTTTACAGCACGAAAGGAATGGTATTGTTATCTTCATGAAGGACACCATAGGATCTTTAACATCCAAATAATGCCTACACATGTGAGGCCCAGCTTAGCGTCCATCCGACAGATGGCACACACATTGCTGTCTCACCCTGAAGGCAAAACACCGGCATGACAGTTTACTGCTGGGATGAGGTTCAAACCAAGGCCAGACAACTCAGAAGCAGGTGTGCATAACTCTAGGCTATCCTGCCAGCCCACTTTTGCATTGAAGGAGTTTGTGCTTTACTTATTTTATTACATAATGCAGTTCAGGGGACCCTAATTGAAAATAATGATTTTGTAAGTATAGATTAGGTTGCAACAGAACTGAAATACACACACGAAGTTTGGAAATGTTGCCTAATTTGCCAAGTTGCAGGTCTCGTGTTTTAAAGTCGCATACTGTTGAACTGAAGACTTAAGCTATTCTCAAGCTGCAATTTTTCTGACTCTTTGTCAAGATGGAATTTGAGTATGAAAATAATTATATGAAACCAAAATAGAGGTTCTGCAGTTTTGCAGTTTTACTGTTCAGCAGTTTTGGAATAAAATTACAGTAAGCTCACATAGAGTATTGTTGCACTCACAGTTTAATTCTGAGTAGCAAAGAGATAGGGACGTCTCACCCATTTCTGCTGGTTATTGGGGTCTGTCCATTTGCCAGGGACGGCAGAGTGAGCGTCGGTGAGCCTTTCGTGTTGGTGGAGGTTGAGCATGAAGATGAGCAGGATGAAGATGAACTGGAGCTGCCAACAGAGAGGTCAAGGCCGCCATTTTTGGTTAGAATGTGGCTTTCCTCAGCACTGTGCATCACACCTGCCATGTCCTTCCATATATGATGCATTTCCGCTGCCAGTAAACCTGAACACAGTTCACAACAAATAACATTCACTGCCATGCGTGAAAGAGCAAAGTCATGCTGGAGTTTGCCATTTTCATCATTCAAACATCCATATATGATCACAACCAGATCCCAAAACAGCTGGTCTCTCTTCTGTTCAACACACATTTGGATATAATAAGTGTAAATTCAGTTAGGTGACCGATAACCAGTGGATTCCTCTTGTTTTGGTTGGCAAATTATCATCATCAATCGGGTGGATGCCATCCATCGGGTGGACGTTAAACTGTGTGTCCTGTTTGCCAGCACTACTCGGTGGATGTTAACTATCCCACGGTATCCTTCACGAATAGTAGACGAGCTATTGCCGGCACCATGGCCAAGTTCCAAATTCCTGCTTTTATCTACAGGGGGCACTGGATCAGTGGCACAGCTGCGCCGTCAGCAAAATTATGCTATCCGCAGACATGTGATGCATACCAAAGAAGATCATCAATGCACTTATCATTTTTAGAGTATCCGTGCTGCTGAAGTAGTTTATTGGCAAGTGTTAACACTGGTTGATTTGGTTACGCTGGTGATTTGTCACTGCCTTGCCATCAGTCACTCAGGACAGGAATTTGTAATTTGTTCAGGTAATCAACAATAACCCGTTTACTCTTCCAGAAAAACACTGAGGATATTTAAAGTCCATCAACAACCAGTGCTGGCAGACGGGTCTTCCTGTTTAATGTATCTTTTTCACAAAACGACATTAGGTCACACCATCTGCTTGTTCTGGAAGAAGACCTCTTCGATGGTGGAAACGACAGATTAGTTCTATGCCTCCTGGTATATAAGCAACACTGTTGGCTGGTGACATTCATTTTTGCACACTAACTCAAAATTCAGGAAACCCAGCAACGATTCAATATCGGACGTGCTCAACTACGGAGATGCTGATTCTGAGAGCTGAACGTGAAGGTTTTAAAAGTGAAAGTTGAGTCAAACACGAAATCTTTATATAGTTTAACTTCCATGTGGTTGGGCCTTTAAGGGAGTGGAGCAAAACACCAGGTTTATACTGTAATCGCAAAGACGCTTTCTCCACAACGAGACTGTGAGATTGAAGTCACGTGTCACCAGATGTGACATACCGCGAAGCTTTCCTTCGTGAAGCGTTATCTAACTGTTTACAGATATGCAACACAATCCCACACATTCACTCTCCTTGTCTGCCTGTACACCCCATTGTCCACCTGTTGCCTTTCAATTCAGGTCATTACATTAACCTTTCACCCTCTGTCACTTAGCTTTTTCTGTGAAATCCGCAAAAAAATGCACAGAAAATGATTTGCTTCGAGTCTCCTTCAACGCGGCTCATGATGCTTAAAATCTTATTGCAAGTGCAGGTTATATGATCAATTGGTACAAGTGCAGGAAACCATATAGGAGGGCTTCAGTGTGAAATGACAGGCTTTTGGAATTGTGGTTTAATGTCTATAAAATGGTGAATAATGGCAATAACAGTTTGCGTGTGTGAAAGGATGGCACATTGGGGTGGTCACTTGCCTTTAAACTGTCTGGTCTGGGTTTGATGCTCCACACGGCTACATACTGTTACTATGGTGCTTCACAGGCAGGCATCACAACATGCACTGTCCCACGGAAGGAGGTGAAGCTGGGTGTCCTGTCTACTAGCATTAGTTCATGGACATTAAAGATGATCTCATTATCTTTCTCGAAGAGAAGTTGAGTTAAACCTAACCTGATGTGCAGGGGCACTGCATCGGTTGCAGAGCCATACCTTTGTAATGACTGCATCAACAGCACAGCTATGTTGTGGTAATGATGCAACCAGTGGGCTGAATTTGTTCGGAATCCTGGATCGATGTGCATTTATTAATGACAACAGCACTTTTTTGTATACAAAGTCGAGGCTCATCGAGTAGAGAATGGATCAGGACATAACAGAACAAAATAAACAATAAAAAGAGAGGTGGGTGGGGGAGGGGGGGCACCAGCAGCAGGGATAAGGGACAAAATAGAGTTGGTATGCAGAAAATAAGTGAGCTGGTGTCTAGGTACATCATAAATATAATTTCTGGCAATCTGTATTCATATCAAAAAGCGATATTCACCGTACAGTGAAGGGAAAGCACGTAAGCAACATGTGGTATCACTTAGCACCACATACGCCACCTCATTCTCCCCATTTTCTTTTCAGATTTGTACTCATTTTGTTACGGAACAATTCTGTGGCAAAAAAAAAAAATAATCCACCAATAGGTGAGAGCTCAGGACCTCTAATCTTTCCTTACTCCTTTATATAATTTCAAGGTTTCTGTCCACAGCTCCCTCATGATCTCTCCCATTACTACCTTTGAGCTTTTGCTTTACCCCACTGAGACCTTGACCCTCTTTCACCTGTAACTCCATGCCTCATGGCTGAGGTGCATCCCTACATTGTCATTTGCTCTTCGTGCAGATTTGTATCTGTTGACTACTTGCTCTTCCATGAGCCTCGATACCTGAATTAGAGGCCCAAATATATGATCCGATGGTGAAATGGCAGAGTCTTGTGATGCGGATAAAAAAAAAACCTCCAATAAATCCTGTTACATGCGAAAATTGGGATCCATGAATGTACAGAAGGGGCCGAACCTATTGTGGCTTGCCCCTTCTGTGGATTGATTCAAGAATAACAAGCCAGATTAACTGAAGTTTGTCTCTACATCAGGCCAAAGACTCGTAGCAATGATTTTGTCAGGTCCCCAAAAATTAATAATTCTGTCAAAGTAAGATGGTTTGGAGGTGGAGTTGGTGACAATTCATGCATTAAGAAATACAAGACTCACCAATATCAGTTTTGCTCGAGAAATTGCTTTATTTTGGACTTACCATTCTTGAGTGGTGACGTTTCTAACTGATGTAGCAGCTGTCATGGCTCCACCATTTGTAAAATTATTAATTGTGATGTAAACTCCTTGCTCTGCCATGAGCCTAGATTTTGTAAAGACTATGAATAGAAAAGGGCAATGTAAGCTTTTCCATGTAAGAATGTTCTTTCAATGCAGAAAGTATGAATAGTGTAATGATATCTTCTTTGGGCTTTTGACTTGCTAGTGGGTCGACACAGAGCTTTCGTGTGGTTTGACCTTGTCAGGAAATGTCTCATGGAGACGAGGAACAAGTCATGTTCATGTTCCTGTCCATTTAACCTCAACTTCATGTTCTACTCATCTTAACCTCTGCAGTCATCTATAAACCCAATAGAGTATCACCTTGTGGTATGGGTGGACGTGTCAGGGCTTGAGGCATGAGTCCTTGCCGCTGTAGACTGAGTAGATGCTGCTGCTGGAGCTGTTGCATCTGCAAAAGCTGCTGCTGGAATGCCAATTGCTGTGCTGCAAGTTGCTGTTGCTGCTGCTGCTGCTGATGCTGTTGTTGTTGTTGATGTTGTTTCTGCTGCTGATGATGCTGTTGCTGATGCTGCTGCTGCTGATGCTGTGGCTGCTGCTGATGTTGCTGCTGATGCTGTTGCTGTTGCTGCTGTTGCTGCTGCTGTTGCTGCTGCTGTTGCTGTTGCTGTGGCTGATGTTGTAGCTGCTGCTGATGCTGTGGCTGCTGCTGATGCTGCTGCTGCTGCTGCTGCTGCTGCTGCGGCTGCTCCAAAGAACAGACAATTACAAGAAATAAGTACAAAGGCATTTGATTAAAGGGTTAAAGACTTGTCACATATTGTTCAGTGAAAAACAAGTTCCATGTCCTTGGAAAGTTCTCAGCAATGATGGTTTTCACCAAGTCAGTCTCATTGCATGAGGTTTGCAATGACACGTGATTGACTAACCACAACATTTAACGAGTCAGGAACTAGTTTTAAACAAAAAGTGTGCTGAAATAAATTAATGAAAAACATTGTGGATATTTTACAGATGACTATGGCAAGACTGCATGGTAGCTCGTCCATTGTATGACAAGGGAGGAAACACTGACCCCGTTGTCACTCCCCATGTGCAATGGTGCTCCCATCATGGTTTTCCTGCACCACAGTGCCGGACTGGGACACACATTCACTTAGTGCATGTATGGCTAAGTGAGCAGTTAAAATAACTAACAAAAAAAAAAAACTGCTTACGCCAAGAATATATGTAAAGAGGAAAAATAAAACAGGATTAGCCAGCACAGTGTGAACCACACACCTTGCTAGGTATGGTGTTACAACTTTGCCATGCTTTGCATACATGAATGCCGAGCTCACAGCAAGCAGTGAGCTCCAAAAGGCCTCAAATCAGCCATTACCCTTTGTACTCATGGATATGTATGCCTGGACATAAATATACATAGAAATTTGCCCTGTTCATTATACGGATGTTAAACACCCATCTGCCTGTGTGGTTGCACACTCGTAGCCCCATCAGCAGTCTCCCTGTGCAAGGCAGGAATTCCAGCTTGCGCCTTTCACAGCTCCTGCTGTACGTTTGTACCTTGCTAAATCCTTGCCAGCTTTCGGTATTATTAAGCAAAACTAACACAAAGAAAGTTTGAAATGCGGTCTCATTAACACTGAAAATAACCATTTTCTGTTACACTTCATTCTGTGGAATGACTGTTTGTGGAAAGACCAAAAAATAAGAGTGACAATCTATTACTGGAAGTAATAATTTTTAATTCAATGTTCGTTCTTAGAGTTCACCTCCTGTTTTCCGAGCCAGGTACAAATTGAGCTTTCTTGTTTGCCTTGCACATTTACTTGAAAGTCAAATGTAAATTTCTGCTGCTTACCGAGCAACCATTCAACAAACGAGTGAATGTTTACAGAGAAACTTGGTAATCATACTAAAGCACAAAATTTGGTATCTGTCTGTCTCTGTATGTTTGTGTTCTATGCATTTCGGTCGTTACATATTTAATCTCAATCAAACTTGCCAGGGGGACTGAGGGTCGAAAGAAAAGATTGTAGCTACTTCGTGTACCCTGCCCCCTTCCCCACCATGGGGGGTTCCAAAGGCGAGGCTGACACAAATTCTCTATGTAAATGTGTACCGTGTAGCGCCGCTCCTGGTGGTGGTGGCAGAGGGTATTATGAGTGAGGCTTCAGATTCCTGAATTGTATCACGAGTTGGAGGCTTTAACCATATTTCAACACTCACTTAGCCTGTGTTGCTTTAGATGTGACTACAAAAAATCCTGAGGATTTTCTATGTTTTATTGCCATTTCTGCCGTGGAAAAACGCCATGTTAAGGCGCTATAGCAGCTTGGGCATCATTACACGTTATCATGGCATTTTTCCAAGACCGCTTCCAAACAACAAAAGTAGAAACAACTAAAACAGCACTCAGTAGAGCACATACCTCCAACGGTCTGAACAGTTTATGTTTTGTATCCCACTGATAGGCCGGATCTGCATCCAGACCTGAACCAAAATCGAATCAGCTCGTTCTTGTCACTGACCCAACTCATTCACAAAATTTTGTCATTATCCATCCGCACATTTTTGAAGGATGATGCTATAAATCGTTTTTGGTCACATCTCTCAAAATGTGAAGAATCTGTCCTGTCCACTACAAAAAAAAAGCTGTCCACTCATTTCATCTGAATCCATCAATAACTTTTGAGCCATATCACTCAAGGTGAAGAATCACTTCAAAAATTCTCGGATCCGGATCCAGATCTGAATCTACACCAATTTGAATCATTTGTCCTTGTCACACACCCAACCTGTCTATTAAGTTTCATCTGAGTCCATCCATAATCTTTTGAGATATTGTGCTAGATATCATTTTTGGTCCTATCTCTCAATGGTGAAGAATCACTTAAGTAATTGTAGTATCTGGATACAGATCCTGACCAAAAATGTGCTTTGCTGTCCTTGGCCAGTCATCTGCATACACAATAATACACCCGAGCGGGTTTGACGGTCAGCTCGGATACAAAACTTGATGCAACCGAGTGTTAATCAACCTTCGCGACTACGGAAAGTGAAAACAGAATTCAAACTGAATTTAAATAAACACGTGAGGCCGCTCGAAGCAAAAATCTCCATATTCTAGGAATCATTCCCAACATCATTATACAATTTTCAAACCCGCGTGTTATGGCCGTGAAATAAATACTCTAAGTGTGTGCATTTAATGCTGTATCCAGGACAGACCTGGACCCAACTAAAAAGGACCCTCGGGACACGATAAGCTCAATCACTCACTGCTGCACGTCTGCTGACCAGCCAGCCGACCAGCCAGCTCGCCACGGATGAAATGCCTGAACAAATCTTAAAACATCCGTTTTTTCACCGGAATTCTTTCAGATACTTGTACAGCACATCCCCAAACCATCTAAAATATAAACATTAATCCACAGACGCCACGAATAAGCAGTCCCCAGGAGGACAGGTTACGCGGTGAAGCACTGAACGGAAAGCATGTGTGTGTCCTTCCAGAGTCTCACGGTTATTTGAATTTAATATATTTTCCTCATGAAAAGTGTGTTTCTGTTATCTTATTTAAAAAAAAAATATCTTCAATAAACGTGTAGCTACACCCAGAAGGTCCCAAAAAAGTTGAAAACAGAAATCAACTAGAACTTAAGACAGCCTCGTTATATGGCATGGAAACGGATGGAAGCCCGTGGAAGCTCCCCCTTCGCTGCAATGCATTCCACACAGACCGAGGATATAAACATTCAATTTTCACAAAACTTGATGCAACAAAACGAGAGAGATAGCGCCCGGATCTGATGACCGACTGCAGGACTTGCTGTCCCGGGCAATTGAAATACGCTCCGACTGCATCCTTGCTTCTTTGCCTATATTCACAGTGATAATGCATGTAAGAAGATCCGCCATGTGTGCCACTATACATTTCCCATGACAAGGGAAGCAGAAGCGGCTTTCCATCGACTTAAGCAAGAGAATTGAAGGTTCAGTGGTTGAGGGCGATTGACGAATCCGTACCTTCGAAGTTGAGAGACACGATGCCTTCGGATGTGCGCAATTGCTGCAGTCCTCACCCAGGCAAGAAGTCCGGTAGCCTTTTTTCCCGAGACCCTTCAGGGACCGATGTCGTCATGCTTCATTGAGAAGGAGGCCCAGGCTATATTGAAAAGTTCGCCACTGGAGACATTTTGACAAGCAACATTTTACTATAGACAAATAACGATCAGTGAGCTATATGTTTGATAAGCAGCAAAAAAATAAGATAAAGAATGATAAGTTCATGCGCGTTGGAGGATGGAATTATCTGTATGATTTTGACATTGTGTATTGTCCTGGTCGAGAAAACATCCTCTGCTACATTCTCGAGGTCTTATTGGGGATGGCATGCCACGATCGACATTCACTGTTTAACCTCCACGAAGCCTTGTGCCACCAGGGGTACCCGCTTATACATTTTGTGAAATCTAAGATATGCATATCTGTCGAGAGATGTCCGGCAGGTTGTTGGTTTTGTAGAATATGTGCAGAATGCAAGGCCCAAGTTTCACCAACCAGTATAGATCGACTCATAAAAGCTACTCAGCATTTGAGCGTCTCATTATAGATTTCAAGGGGCCTCTTCGAGTACAGATATAGAATCAGTATTTTCTTAACATTGTGGACGAATATTCACAGGTTTCCTTTTGTATTTCCTTGTGCCGAATGACACTTCCACGGTTATTAAGTGCCTGTCAGCTGTTCGCATTTTCGGAATGCCGCTTTACATTCATTGGACCGGGGACCCTCCTTATGAGCAAGGATTACAAGACTTCTTGCCAGTAGGGGGATGCCGGTAGAGAACTACTAGCTATAATCCTCAAGGGAATGGCTAAGTGAGAGGTTCAATGCTACCATTTGGAAGGCAATCACAACAGCTCTAAAATCCGTAATGTACCATCAAATGCTGGCAGAACTGTTCTGCCTGATGCTCTCCACTCATTCGTTCACTGTTGTCTACAGCAACCAATGCTACCCTCATGAAGACTTCTGAACTATTCTCAGTCGATCTCCTCGGAGTCTCGGTGCTTACTTGGCTCTGCATCCTGGCCAGTCCTGCTGAAGCGTCACGTACCCGAATAAAACTGATCCCTTGTGGATGAAGTCGACCCTCCTCCAAGCAGGACCACGATGTCCCATATTCGCTACACCAGATGGCAGGGAAACTACGGTCTCTGTTCGACACTTAGCCAATTGAACCCGTCCAAGAGTGAACCCAAATTCTACCTCAGGCTTCTGAAGAAATGTAATTCCCCAGGGTAGTCCCAGAACACCCTGCTCAGAGGGGATGATCTCGTTCCTGATAGGTTCCTGCAACTCACAGAATCAGATGCTGTGGATAACCTCCAGTGCCAAGAAGATCCGGTCACAACTTCGTCCTCCTATTAGACTAATTATAGAGATAGATATCTCGGAAGGGGGTGAATGTTGTGATAATGAAGTGCGTACTGTAATTGGCGGCAACGGTAATTGGGCGGATGTGGCAGCACTGTATATGAAGGTCAATGGCTGGTGTTGACACGTATACACACGTATCCGTGGAAAGTCATGCTGGAACAGTAATGGTATGTTATATACTATTAGGAATAATGTATCTGAGGAATGTAATTGGTATTAGAGTATGGAGTTTAACTTCGTTATTATGTGATGTGTATGTGGTATTTTGCCTCAGTATTATGTGTACTAGTTATTGTATTTTGTTATTCTTACCCTTGTATATTTATGTTGTTGTAATATGCGTATGGGTTTTGTGAGAATAAAGCCTACAGAAAAGGTCTGTTGTTATTATCACAACAGTGTCATCTTGTTTACCCTGTGTACCCGCCCCATCCCTCTTCACAGATCTCCTCATGTTCTCAGTTCCACAGTGTTTTTCCTTCTCTCTCCCACGTCGCCTCTGCTCCCCTTGTTGTACATTCTGGTGTTAGTCTCATACGAGCTTGACGTGTGAACAACAAAAATAAATAATAAATAAAGGTACTAAACATTCGTGAGTGATGGTTATATATATAATATATATATATATATATATACTCTTCTTGCTCTTCTTCTTCGGCTGTCCCTGTTAGGGTCGCCACAGGCGGATCATACCGTTATGATCCGCATAATGATTTGGCATAGGTTTTAACGCCGGATGCCTTCTGAAGCAATCCCTGGTGACTCTTACGACACAGGGATTGGTACACTATTCTAACAGAGATACACCGGGCCAGTACACGGTATTACTTCGCGACCTCGGAAGGATGACAGGCTTAGTCAACCTCCTGGTGTGTATTAATTCAAGCGGCACGGGGCTTGAACTCAGGACCATTTGGATCCAAGCCGTACCGCTAACAACTAGCAACACAGGCTATATATATATATATATACATATATATATATATATATATATATCTTTTTGTTTGTAACAATGGCTGCTGGTTTCAAAATTGCTGGGGTGTGGCTGTGCACTATGCAGTGCCCCATGTTGGTTAGTGCAGGAATTTGGAATTTGGTCAGGGTGTCGTGTACCTCGCCTACTCTCGAGAAGAATCTTTAACGTGATCCATGTAAAGTTAGCAGACGGGACACTGGTTAACTCCTCTGAGTGACGGCCCACCGCTGCTGTGAAACACTGCAAAGACAGTTGATTACTTGGCCAATATTTGAATCTAGGCTAGACAGCTCACGAAGCAAGTGTGCTTCCCACAGGGCTATATTCCAGCATTCTGAAGGCTAAAAACAATATTTAAAAAATGGTAGCCTGCACTACCTTGGACTACAGGCAACTCGCTATACATGCATATTGGTCGGCATGAACAACTGACATGGACATGGGGACATCCTACACACCTCTGTAAGGAAGACACAAGTTCTAGCACCATTTTGAGTAGAGCACAAATTATTTCAATAGAACCTGACAGAACTACATGTTGGGATATATCAAAGCCTTCATTCTCTGCGATTCATTGTTGCAAGAGTGTGTGGCAGCTGGTTAAGATTATGGGCTTTCGGGCTTGGCAAAGTGCTTATTACTCCTGGGTAATTAACATGGATGCTAATATGCAAATGTGGTGTTTATACTCCTAATTGTGCATTTAACTAAAGTTATGCAAATACCCTTATAAAGACTTAATTATGTTTTATGAAATCAATTAAAATGCGAGTAGCCAAGCATCATGCAAGAGATATTTCAGTGACTTTAAAGCAGATAACATCTAACAAAGAGTTAGGTCTGATTAACATATTACTATTTTGTGTACATCATCATAATGTGAGTACATCTTATATTTGGAGATTTCCAGTGATTAACCGTCACAATGAACACATCTGAAACAAAATGTGAATGAAAATAAAACAATGTTATCATCTCTTGCGATGAATTAAAGTGCATGATAGATTTCACTGCTCGACACAGTGCTCAGAACGCTTCGACATTAACCAATTTCACATCCAAAGGATACAGACTCATTACACTTACCATTAATATTTAATTTCATTCATGAATGAATAGCTAATGCTAAATCCACACTGAATTCGGCTTTAAAAATGCATTTTTGCTTTAGATTTCAAATAAAAGTCAAAAAGTTACTTTGATGGGAAAAGTAAGAGAACCAGGAGAGTTGGGTGTAAAGCCACCCAATGCTCACCTGTTTATACATTTTTCGTTTTTAAAGACTCGTCTATAATATTTTTTATAAAGCATTGCAGTGAAGTCTGATCCAAATAATTTTAAAGCAATTATGTATTTGTATATTGTAATCAGTAAAAAAATAGTGTAGTAAGAAATAAACATTAGAAAGGAAATAACTTGCACCAAAACTTAACATTTTCACGCTGACGCTCACGCCGGGGTATCGCTATAGCTCTCTGTTCTTCGAACAGGCGAGTAAAAATGGATACCTTTGCATTCCACTTCGGTATTTTGTTGCAACATGTGGTTTGCATCACTGCTTGGGGAGGGAGAGGTGGGGTGGCTGTGTCGCTGATACAGTGCCCCTAAAGGAGGAATTTGTAATTTGTTCAGGAACTGTTGATAACTCGCCTCCTCTTCATGAATGGTTGGTGTTGCTTGTGCTTAAGGTGGCTGGCTTGGGACCTTAGGGTCCCGAGTTTGAGCCTGAACCGTTGAATTACACCAGGTGTGGTTGACTCAACTTGTCATCCTTCAGAGGTTGGTGCAATGAGGACAGTATAAAATGGTCTTGGGTAACCATTCGGGATAACCTGCGTCAGAGTGGCGACCTGCCCAGGACTGTACTCCTTGCCAATGAAACTGTCTCGGCTCTATGCACCTTTACAGCACGAAAGGAATGGTATTGTTATCTTATGAAGGACACCATAGGATCTTTAACATCCAAATAATGCCTACACATGTGAGGCCCAGCTTAGCGTCATCGACAGATGGCACACACATGCTGTCTCACCCTGAAGGCAAACACCGGCATGACAGTTTACTGCTGGGATGAGGTTCAAACCAAGGCAGACAACTCAGAAGCAGGTGTGCATAACTCTAGGCTATCCTGCCAGCCCACTTTGCATTGAAGGAGTTTGTGCTTTACTTATTTTATTACATAATGCAGTTAGGGGACTAATTGAAAATAATTTTTGTAAGTAATGATTAGGTTGCAACAGAATGAAATACACACACGAAGTTGGGAATGTTGCCTAATTGTGCAAGTTGCAGGTCTCGTGTTTTTAAAGTCGCATACTGTTGAACTGAAGACTTAAGCTATTCTCAAGCTGCAATTTTTCTGACTCTTTGTCAAGATGGAATTGAGTATGAAAATAATTAATATGAACCAAAATAGAGGTTCTGCAGTTTTGCAGTTTTACTGTTCAGCAGTTTGGAATAAATTACAAGTAAGCTAATAGAGTATTGTTGCATCT
Organism: Eptatretus atami; assembly: GCA_035128595.1. Taxonomy (NCBI): domain Eukaryota; kingdom Metazoa; phylum Chordata; class Myxini; order Myxiniformes; family Myxinidae; genus Eptatretus; species Eptatretus atami. The sequence continues at coordinate 44,694,928 of CM068964.1, forward strand.
CACAGTTTAATTCTGAGTAGCAAAAGAGTAGGACGTCTCACCCATTTCTGCTGGTTATTGGGGTCTGTCCATTTGCCAGGGACGGCAGAGTGAGCGTCGGTGAGCCTTTCGTGTTGGTGGAGGTTGAGCATGAAGATGAGCAGGATGAAGATGAACTGGAGCTGCCAACAGAGAGGTCAAGGCCGCATTTTTTGGTTAGAATGTGGCTTTCCTCAGCACTGTGCATCACCGCTCCATGTCTCCATATATGATGCATTTCCGCTGCAGTAAACCTGAACACAGTTCACAACAAATAACATTCTGCCATGCGTGAAAGAGCAAAGTCTGCTGGAGTTTGCATTTTCATCATTCAACATCCATAATGATCACAACGATCCAAAACAGCTGGTCTCTTCTGTTCACATAACATTTTGGATATAATAAGTGTAAATTCAGTTAGGTGACGATAACCATGGATTCTCTTGTTTTGGTTGGCAATTATCATCATCAATCGGGTGGATGCCATCCATGCGGTGACGTTAAACTGTGTGTCCTGTTTGCCAGCACTACTGGTGATGTTAACTATCCCACGGTATCCTTCACGAATAGTAAGCGAGCTATTGCGCACCATGGCAAGTTCCAAATTCCTGCTTTTATCTACAGGGGGACTGGATCAGTGGCACAGCTTGCGCGTCAGCAAATATGCTATCCGCAGACATGTATGCATACCAAAGAAGATCATCAATGCACTTATCATTTTTAGAGTATCCGTGCTGCTGAAGTAGTTTATTGGAAGTGTTAACACTGGTTGATTTGGTTACGCTGGGATTTGTCACTGCCTTGCCATCAGTCACTCAGGACAGGAATTTGTAATTTGTTCAGGTAAAAAATAACGTTTACTCTTCAGAAACACTGAGGATATTTAAAGTCCATCAACAACCAGTGCTGGCAGACGGGTCTTCCTGTTTAATGTATCTTTTTCACAAAACGACATTAGGTCACCAATCTGCTTGTTCTGAAGAAGACCTCTTCGATGGTGGAAAGACAGATTAGTTCTATGCTCCTGGTATATAGCAACACTGTTGGCTGGTGACATTCATTTTTGCACAACTCCAAATTCAGGAAACCAGAAAGATTCAATATCGGACGTGTCAACTACGGAGATGCTGATTCTGAGAGCTGAAACGTGAAGGTTTTTAAAAGTGAAGTTGAGTCAAACACGAAATCTTTATATAGTTAACTTCCATGTGGTTGGGCTTTAAGGGAGTGGAGCAAAACACCAGGTTTATACTGTAATCGCAAAGACGCTTTCTCCACAACGAGACTGTGAGATTGAAGTCACGTGTCACCAGATGTGACATACCGCGAAGCTTCCTTGCGTGAAGCGTTATCTACTGTTTACAGATATGCAACACAATCCCACACATTACTCTCCTTGTCTGCCTGTACACCCCATTGTCCACTGTTGCCTTTCAATTCAGGTCATTACATTAACCTTTACCCTCTGTCACTTAGCTTTTTTGTGAATCCCAAAAAAATGCACAGAAAATGATTGCTTCGAGTCTTTCAACGGCGGCTCATGATGCTTAAAATCTTATTGCAGATGCAGGTTATTATGATCAATTGGTACAAGTGCAGGAAACCATATAGGAGGGCTCCAGTGTGAAATGACAGGCTTTTGGAATTGTGGTTTAATGTCTATAATGGTGAATAATGGCAATAACGTTTGCGTGTGTGAAAGGATGGCACATTGGGGTGGTCACTTGCCTTTAACTGTTGGTCTGGTTTGATGCTCCACACGGCTACATACTGTTTACTATGGTGCTTCACAGGCAGGCCATCACAACATGCACTGTCCACGGAAGGAGGTGAAGCGGGTGCCTGTCTACTAGCATTAGTTCATGGACATTAAAGATGATCTCATTATCTTTCTCGAAGAGAAGTGAGTTAAACCTACCTGATGTGCGAGGGCACTGCATCGGTTGCAGAGCATACTTTGTAATGACTGCATCAACAGCACAGCATGTTTGTGGTAATGATGCAACCAGTGGGCTGAATTTGTTTCGGATCCTGGATCGATGTGCCATTTATTAATGACAACAGATTTTTTTGTATACAAAGTCGAGGCTCATCGAGTAGAGAATGGATCAGGACATAACAGAACAAAATAAACAATAAAAAGGAGGTGGGTGGGGGAGGGGGGCACAAGCAGCAGGGATAAGGGACAAATAAGAGTTGGTATGCAGAAAATAAGTGAGCTGGTGTCTAGGTAATCATATAATATAATTTCTGGCAATCTGTATTCAATATCAAAAAGCGATATTCACCGTACAGTGAAGGGAAGACGTAAGCAACATGTGGTATCTTAGCACCACATACGCCACCTCATCTCCCCATTTTCTTTTCAGATTGTGTACTCATTTGTTACGGAACAATTCTGTGGCAAAAAAAAAAAATCCCAATAGGTGAGAGCTCAGACTCTAATCTTTCCTTATCCTTTATATAATTTCAAGGTTTCTGTCCCAGCTCCTCATGATTCTCCATTATTACCTTTGAGCTTTTGCTTTACCCCACTGGACCTTGACCTCTTTCACATGTAACTCATGCCTCATGGCTGAGGTGCATCCTACATTGTCATTTGCTCTTCGTGCAGATTTGTATCTGTTGACTACTTGCTCTTCCATGAGCCTCGATACTGAATTAGAGGCATATATGATCCGATGGTGAAATGGCAGAGTCTTGTGATGCGGATAAAAAAAAACCTCCAATAAATCCTGTTACATGCGAAAATTGGGATCATGAATGTACAGAAGGGGCCGAATTATTGTGGCTTGCCCTTCTGTGGATTGATTCAAGAATACAAGCCAGATTAACTGAAGTTTGTCTCTACATAGGCAAAGACTCGTAGCAATGATTTTGTCAGGTCCCCAAAATTAATAATTCTGTCAAAGTAAGATGGTTTGGAGGTGGAGTTTGTGACAATTCATGCATTAAGAAATACAAGACTACAATATCAGTTTTGCCGAGAAATTGCTTTATTTTGGACTTACCATTCTTGAGTGGTGACGTTTCTAACTGATGTAGCAGTGTCATGGCTCCACCATTTGTAAAATTATTAATTGTGATGTAAACTCTTGCTCTCCATGAGCCTAGATTTGTAAAGACATATGAATAGAAAAGGGCAATGTAAGCTTTCCATGTAAGAATGTTCTTTCAATGCAGAAAGTATGAATAGTGTAATGATAATCTTCTTTGGGCTTTTGACTTGCTAGTGGTCGACACAGAGCTTTCGTGTGTTTGACCTTGTCAGGAAATGTCTCATGGAGACGAGGAACAAGTCATGTTACATGTTCCTGTCATTTAACCTCAACTTCATGTTCTACTCATCTTAACCTTGCAGTCATCTATAAACCCAATAGAGTATCACCTTGTGGTATGGGTGGACGTGTCAGGGCTTGAGGCTAGTTCTTGCCGCTGTAGACTGAGTAGATGCTGCTGCTGGAGCTGTTGCATCTGCAAAAGCTGCTGCTGGAATGCCAATTGCTGTGCTGCAAGTTGCTGTTGCTGCTGCTGCTGCTGATTGCTGTTGTTGTTGTTGATGTTGTTTCTGCTGCTGATGATGCTGTTGCTGATGCTGCTGCTGCTGATGCTGTGGCTGCTGCTGATGTTGCTGCTGATGCTGTTGCTGTTGCTGCTGTTGCTGCTGCTGTTGCTGTTGCTGTTGCTGTTGCTGTGGCTGATGTTGTAGCTGCTGCTGATGCTGTGGCGGCTGCTGATGCTGCTGCTGCTGCTGCTGCTGCTGCTGCTGCGGGCTCCAAAAGAACAGACAATTACAAAAATAAGTACAAAGGCATTTGATTAAAGGGTAAAGAATTGTAACATATTGTTCAGTGAAAAACAAGTTCCATGTCCTTGGAAAGTTCCAGCAATGATGGTTTTCACAAGTCAGTCTCATTGCATGAGTTTGCAATGACACGTGATTGACTAACCACAACATTTAACGAGTCAGGAACTAGTTTAAAACAAAAGTTGCTGAAATAAATTAATGAAAAACATTGTGGATATTTACAGATGACTATGGCAAGACTGCATGTAGCTCGTCCATTGTATGACAAGGGAGGAAACACTGACCGTTGTCACTCCATGTGCAATGTGTCCCCATTGTTTCCTGACACAGTGCCGACTGGGACACACATTCACTTAGTGCATGTATGGCTAAGTGAGCAGTTTAAAATAACTAACAAAAAAAAAACTGCTTACGCAAGAATATATGTAAAGAGGAAAAATAAAACAGGATTAGCCAGCACAGTGTGAACCACACACCTTGCTAGGTATGGTGTTACAACTTTGCATGCTTTGCATACATGAATGCCGAGCTCACAGCAAGCAGTGAGCTCCAAAAGGCTCAAATCAGCCATTACCCTTTGTACTCATGGATATGTATGCCTGGACATAATTATACATAGAAATTTCCCTGTTCATTATACGGATGTTAAACCCATCTGCCGTTGTGGTTGCACACTCGTAGCCCATCAGCAGTCTCCTGTGCAAGGCAGGAATTCCAGCTTGGCTTTCACAGTCCTGCTGTACGTTTGTACTTGCTAAATCTTGCCAGCTTTCGATTTATTAAGCAAAACTAACACAAAGAAAGTTTGAAATGCGGTCTCATTAACATGAAATAACCATTTTCTGTTACACTTCATTCTGTGGAATGACTGTTTGTGGAAAGACCAAAAATAAGAGTGACAATCTATAACTGGAAGTAATAATTTTTAATTCAATGTTTCGTTCTTAGAGTTCACCTCCTGTTTTCCGAGCCAGGTACAAATTGAGCTTTCTTGTTTGCCTTGCACATTTACTTGAAAGTCAAATGTAAATTTTGCTGCTTACGAGAACCATTCAACAAACGAGTGAATGTTTACAGAGAAACTTGGTAATCATAACTAAAGCACAAAATTTGGTATGTCTTCTCTGTATGTTTGTTCTATGCATTTCGGTCGTTACATATTTAATCTCAATCAAACTTGCCAGGGGACTGAGGGTCGAAGAAAAGATTGTAGCTACTTCGTGTACCCTGCCCCTTCCCCACCATGGGGGTTCCAAAGCGAGGCTGACACAAATTCTCTATGTAAATGTGGACGTGTAGCGCCGCCTCCGGTGGTGGTGGCAGAGGGTATTATGAGTGAGGCTTCAGATTCCTGAATGTATCACGAGTTGGAGGCTTAACCATATTTACACACTCACTTAGCTGTGTTGCTTTAGATGTGACTACAAAAATCTGAGGATTTTTATGTTTTATTCCATTTCTGCGTGGAAAAACGCCATGTTAAGGGCTATAGCAGCTTGGGCACATTACACGTTATCATGGCATTTTTCACAACCGCTTCCAAACAACAAAGTAGAAACAACTAAAACAGCACTCAGTAGAGCACATACTCCACGGTCTGAACAGTTTATGTTTTGTATCCCACTGATAGGCCGGATCTGCATCCAGACCTGAACAAAATTGAATCAGCTCGTTCTTGTCACTGACCAACTCATTCACAAAATTTTGTCATTATCCATCCGCACATTTTTGAAGGATGATGCTATAAATCGTTTTTGGTCACATCTCTCAAAATGTTGAAGAACTGTCCTGTCCACTACAAAAAAAGCTGTCCACTACACATTTCATCTGAATCCATCAATAACTTTTGAGGCCATACACTCAAGGTGAAGAATCACTTCAAAAATCTCTGATCGGATCCAGATATCTGAATCTACACCAATTTGAATCAATTTCCTAGTACACAACCCAACCTGTCTATTAAGTTTCATCTGAGTCATCATAATCTTTGAGATATTGTGCTAGATATCATTTTTGGTCCTATCTTTCAATGGTGAAGAATCACTTAAGTAATGTAGTATCTGGATACAGATCCTGACCAAAATGTGCTTTGCTGTCCTTGGCCATCATATGCATACACAAATAATACACCGAGCGGGTTGACGGTCGCTCGGATACAAAACTTGATGCAACGAGTGTTAATCAACCTTCGCGACTACGGAAAGTGAAAACAGAATTCAAACGGAATTTAAATAAACACGTGAGGCCGTCGAAAAGCAAAATCTCATATCTAGAATCATTCCCAACATCATTATACAATTTTCAAACCGCGGTTTATGGCCGTGAATAAATACTCTAAAGTGTGTGCATTTAATGCCTTGTATCCAGGACAGACCTGGACCCATAAAAAGGACCCTCGGACCGATAAGCTCAATCACTCACTGCTGCACGTCTGCTGACCACAGCCCGACACAGCTCGCCACGATGAATGCCTGAACAAAATCTTAAAACATCCGTTTTTCACACGGAATCTTTCAGATATTGTACACACATCCCAAACCATCTAAATATAAAATTAATCACAGACGCCACGAATAAGCAGTCCCCCAGGAGACAGGTTACGCGGTGAAGCACTGAACGGAAAGCATGTGGTGTCCCAGAGTCTCACGGTTATTTGAATTAATTATATTTCCTCATGAAAAGTGTGTTTCTGTTATCTTATTTAAAAAAAAAATATATTCAATAAACGTGTAGCTACACCAGAAGGTCCCAAAATTGAAAACAGAAATCAACTAGAACTTAGAACAGCCTCGTTATATGGCATGAAACGATGAAGCCCGTGGAAGCTCCTTCCTGCAATGCATTCCACACAGACCGAGGATATAAACATTCAATTTCACAAAACTTGTGCAACCGAGTAATCAACCTTAGCGACTATGAAAAGTGAAAACAGAATTTAATTTAACTTTAAAATAACCGCGAGAAGCGTGTTGAGTCAGCGGACTCGTGTTGCCAATAAACAGGGCCAGACGACAGAGGTAAGAGAAAACTAGTTGTCTGATTAAATCTCTTAATAAATCTAT
>CM068964.1:44701840-44729076 GCA_035128595.1 Eptatretus atami
CTGAGTATTATCAACCTTAGCGACTATGAAAAGTGAAAACAGAATTTAAATTGAACTTAAAATAACCGCGCGAAGCGTGTTGAAGTCAGCGGACCCGTGTTGCCCAATAAACAGGGCCAGACGACAGAGGTAATGAGAAACTAGTTGGTCTGATTAAATCTTCTTAATAATCTATATGAAACCCATTATGCATTATAGCCGTCCGAGTTTTCCTTATAGGCCATTCGACCAATCGTCATTTGCACTTGATGACCTGTAACGTTGACGCTGAGGCGAAAATGCGAAAAAGGGCTCAGAGGATCTATAGAGAGCAACTAGTATTATCATCGTGTCAAGTTAGAACACTCAATCGGCCGAGACGTCTAGTAGGAGATAAAAAAATTGTTGACAAACGGACGGACGGACAGACAGACAGACAGACAGATGACGGATCTGAGGACATCGAACGTTATATTAGGTCAGCGAGCTGACCTAAAAATTTCAGAATGATTGCTTGAAAACTGTGGCCAAAAATCGTGTGACAAACAGACAGACACACCACACAGAACAGACACAACAGACCAACATGGTTGGAAAAATTATTTCACCAAGTAACAAACAAGAGTACATGCATTAATAATACCAAGGGGTACTAAACTTACCCCAAAAGGTCAAAAATATCATTATTTTTGCTCCAACCGCCTCAGTTTGCAATATATCAGTCAAAATGTGTTATAAACATTATGATGTTGACAGGCAAGCTTTCCGTCCATATGCTTGGGAAATCTGTTGCTTTACATCATAAGTTCAAATTAGAAAGTTGTTGGAAATTGAACGGAGAGCATTTTGGCTTCAGCTAGAATCGATGCGACTGGTTTCTGGAGTTCTACAAGATGTGTTTTACATTTTTGCAACATCACGCATAATGCGTCAACCGATTTTTACGAAACTTTGTCGCAGGCTGTTGCAAGGGACAGTGCCTACAATCTTCGAAAGTTTCAGAAAGATTGGCTGAGTGTTTGGGTTGTAGGTAAGCATAAACAAACAAGAGAAGACGTCTTGCAGAGCATGATACTTGCAAATCCGTAAAACAAATTTGACCTCAAAAATAATTGGTGGTTGAATTCAATGACCTGAAATGCAAATCCTCTTCAATATCAAGTCAATGGGATGAAAATTGAGGATTTTAGAAAACAACCTTAGTTGTTGACCTTGGGCCTATGTTGACCATCACGTATGTAAGCCATCAATCCTCATCTGTGCGCCAAGTTTGAACAAGATGGTAAATGCATGTCGAGAAAATGGTTGAGGACGTGTTTTGACAACAGGCTTTATTATCTTGCCAAAACGAAGTTTTTGCAAGATATGTTAGTCAGCTTGGTGGTTTTTATTATTTTTTTTTTTGTCTGTAATCACGTATAAAATAATTCTGCAGAGCACAGTTCATCATTGGAAATTTTTTGTAACTTCGCATATCAGAGGCCTATAGAGGTCCCTTCAGTGCATAAAAATTTGAAGGTCAAGGTCAAAGGTCAAGGTCACTTTGTCGCAAATCAGGGGAGTCGACGAAAGCCTTATTTTTTGAGTAATTTTGATCGGATCGTCTTCAAACTTCATGGGAATATAGTTCATGGTCTGCACTCAGCTGATTATTTTTTGGTGGCGATTGGCTTGACTCTTCATGGTTAGCGCCTAGGTCAAACATATTTGACCCCAAGGTCAAATTTTCAAGTTTAGGAACCATAATCGTGTAGTACCTTCAAATTGAACACCTCGATGAGTGCTTTCTAGATATGTCAAGCTTGAGACATTAATACGTCATTTGGTGTGTTATGAGGCAAACGCATATTTTTCATGGTTACTCTGTAGAAGATTCTCATCGGAATCTCTCGTAGGAGATATTCCTCAAGGAGTCGCTCCTGGTGGATAGCAGCTCTGTTCACCTCAGTGTGACCTTAAAGAAGTCACACGTGGTCACCTTTTGGCAAGATACGGGTCACCCTAAGGGTGACATTGGTTTTTTATTATTATTTTTTAACGACTAAAATGTCTGCCTGTCGCCATCTTATATCGCTTCGCAAACAAAAATGATGTGCATATGTATCACATCATGTATTGTATTTCACCAAGTACAAATAAAATCGGTCCTTACATTCCGAGATGTGGTTGTGAATGCACACACGCACATACATGAAAATCGAGAACCAAATCCATAAGCTCCTGTTTCGGACTAAGTCCAATGGTGGCTAAGAAGCAATGTAGGGATACAAACTACCATCTAAAAAAGGTTTCAAACAAGATAGGGGTGATGCTGGTTTAAGAGAGTAGCTAACAGTATTTTACACATCACATAACAATTCTAAATCACTGTCTCCTTTACACTTCACAATTATTGCTTCAAGCTTCTCCAAACACTCCACTGGTTACAACAGTACTTGATTACTCTTGTAGCATTGCCACATAATGAGACTCCACAAATTAGCAGCGTCACTACAATGATAACACCAGTAAATAAACATCAACTTCTAACACACTGCATGCACATCTCCATGAACAAAAAAAACCTCTAAAAAAAAAAAAAGGAGGAGAAACACTGAAGTTGCAAGAACTCCTGAAATTGTATAGGAGCTTCTTATACTTATGCTGAAATGAAATACAGAAGCTTCATATACTTTTAGCTCGACAATAGTCTGGAGACAGTGATGTAGGAATTGTTTGTATGGGTAAAATACTGTTAGCTATTCTCTAAACCAACATCATCCCAATCTTGTTTAAAACCTTTTAGACGGTAGTTTGTCATCCCTACATTGCTTTTTTCTGTCGCATAAATATTTTTACTCACTTGTAATAACTAGAAGGGCACACGGTAGAGTGCATACCTCGCCATGTAATGCCTGATCCACGAGAACATATCTGGCCCAATACATTAAAAAATCTAAATTCTTATGAAAAAAGAAGTAGCAAATTTTTTTTTTCTCTAAACAATTTTTTTGGGGGGGGGGGGGGGGGGTTGGAAATCACTTAAAGCATGTAGAATGCAAAAACAAAAATTCAAATTTTTTTCAAATAAATCGAATTTTTTTTGAAAAAAAGTTGAAAATTTTGTTTTTTTTTCGGTCAAAATCTAATGCCATGATCTTGGACCATCCCTAACCCCCACCAAGTTTCGTCGAAATCCCGTCCAGGAGTTTTTCCGTAATACTGTTCACAAACAAACAAACAAACAAAATAAAAATGGCCCATAGGGCCAGGACTTGACGAAATTCATCCAGTCAAGATACTCCTCCTATGTCCGTGTTTCAAATTTGAAAGGAATCCGTTAAGATTTGGCGGAGACATGAATTTTTGAAAATCGCCATGCTAAAAGATACGGATTTTCGTGATTTTCAGGAATTTTTCCTGACCTTGACCTTTGACCTTGACATGCAAAAGTTATAGGGTTCTATTCTGGTGGCCAATAAGTCATTGGTGAAGTTCATGACATTCCGAACTCGAAATGCGACCTGTAGAGCGAGACGTACACACAAACAAACAAACAAACAAATAAAATGGCCCATAGGCGCAGGATTTGACGAAATTCAACAAGATCGCGTACCATCGAGAATATTGAGCGATAATAGGTATTTTGTGGGTTAAACATAGTTTTAGGGTAAACAAACAAAAAAAACAAAAATTAAATTAAAATACCTGTCACCTCTGTAATCCGTAACGGATGTGACCAATTTTTAATCCAGTCAAAGATACTCCCTCCTACGTCCGTGTTTCAAATTTGAAAGGAATCCGTTAAGATTTCCGGAGACATGAATTTTTGAAAATCTGCCCATGCTAAAAGATACGGATTTTCGTGATTTTCAGGATTTTTTCCTGACCTTGCGCTTTGACCTTGACATGCCAAAAGTTATAGGGTTCTATTCTGGTGGCCAATAAGTCCATTGGTGAAGTTCCATGACATTCCGACTCGAAATGCGACCTGTAGAGCGAGACGTACACACAAACAAACAAACAAAAAAAATAAAAATGGCCCATAGGGCCAAGGCACTTGACGATGAAACCCATTATGCATTATAGCCGTCCGAGGTTTCCTTATAGGCCATTCGACCAATCGGTCATTTTGCACTTGATGACCCTGTAACGTTGACGCTGAGGCGAAAATGCGAAAAAGGGCTCAGAGGATCTATAGAGAGCAACTAGTATTATCATCGTGTCAAGTTAGAACTCAATCGGCCGAGACGTCTAGTAGGAGATAAAAAAAATTGTTGACAAACGGACGGACGGACAGACAGACAGACAGACAGATGACGGATCTGAGGACATCGAACGGTTATATTAGGTCAGCGAGCTGACCTAAAAATTTCAGAATGATTGCTTGAAAACTGTGGCCAAAAATCGTGTGACAAACAGACAGACACACACACAGACAGACAGACACAACAGACCAACATGGTTGGAAAAATTATTTCACCAAGTAACAAACAAGAGTACATGCATTAATAATACCAAGGGGTACTAAACTTACCCCAAAAGGTCAAAAATATCATTATTTTTGCTCCAACGCCCTCAGTTTGCAATATATCAGTCAAAATGTGTTATAAACATTATGATGTTGACAGGCAAGCTTTCACGTCCATATGCTTGGGAAATCTGTTGGCTTTACATCATAAGTTCAAATTAGAAAGTTGTTGGAAATTGAACGGAGAGCATTTTGGCTTCAGCTAGAAATCGATGCGACTTTGGTTTCTGGAGTTCTCACAAGATGTGTTTTACATTTTTGCAACATCACATCATAATGCGTCAACCGATTTTTACGAAACTTTGTCGCAGGCTGTTGCAAGGGATAGTGCCTACAATCTTCGAAAGTTTCAGAAAGATTGGCTGAGTGATTTGGGTTGTAGGTAAGCATACAAACAAGAAGACGTCTTGCAGAGCATGATACTTGCAAAATCCGTAAAACAAATTTGACCTCAAAAATAATTGGTGGTTGAATTCAATGACCTGAAATGCAAATCCTCTTCAAATATCAAGTCAATGGGATGAAAATTGAGGATTTTAGAAAAACAACCTTAGTTGTTGACCTTGGGCCTATGTTGACCATCAACGTATGTAAGCCATCAATCCTCATCTGTGCGCCAAGTTTGAACAAGATTGGTAAATGCATGTCCGAGAAATGGTTGAGGACGTGTTTTGACACAGGCTTTATTATCTTGCCAAAACGAAGTTTTTGCAAGATATGTTAGTCAGCTTGTGGTTTTTATTATTTTTTTTTTTTGTCTGTAATCACGTATAAAAAATACTGCCTACACCGCATAGACACTTTAGTTTTTCAACTTCTCCGCCCCTTTCCTAAGCATTTGGGTTGCCACAGGTCCGCCGACCATTAGCCTCGCCAGGTAATGAAGAGGTCGCTAATCCGCAAGCTGCTTCTTATCTCGTCTGGGCTATCTAATTTTCCTCAGATATGTGTGGTGAGTCTGTGATGCTAACAGGCCATGCATAAATTCCGCAGCATTCGTATAAATTTCATTTGGGGAAATCTGCACTAACAGTCTCTTTTTGTGATTATTGCATGTCTTTTACCGCATCCACCAAATCTGCTTCCCCTGACGCTAACATTTGCGGAATAAATCCTTACTGTGCCCATAAGTTCCTTGTTTGAAAATAAATGTGCCTTTAGAAATGTACCCAGCTCGTTTTTAGCTCACTTTTCCTCCATTAGTTTTATCATGGTCGCGCACCATAGCCATAGCTGGCGACGTTATACCCAAGATCTGCTTATTAGCCAGTGCATACTTGGCAGCGTCCCCTCGGCTGCACTGACACGATAAGTAATGCAAGTACGCATCGAGGGCGCGATTCCCCGAGAAGGTGAACCAGAGATCCTAGGTTAACCAGTTTGTTAGACGGAAGACACTGGGTCACGTGGTCAGTCATTGGCATTCGTGGTCGATCTGGAATGAGAAAAAAGATTCGTGTGAATTGACCTTGATTCCCGGTGAGGTCAAGAGAGACAAGGCCCATCCCTCATGACCCCGGGCACAATGAAAAGGTAACATATCATATATAATATACATATCGTCATATATATATATATATATATAATATATTAATAAGCCTATCTACCACATACAAACATAATACAATATTTACACATATATATATATACATTATACATATAACATATATATATACATATATACATATACATATATAAGTATATGTATATATAATATATGTATATGTATCATACAGTATAATATGTATATGTATATATATATAATATATATATATATATATATATGTATATACATTCATTAGACTGAACATCATCATTAGAACTGCACATCATCAACTTAGACTGCCTACTAAGCGAACGATATATATTATCAATATAAGATATATAATATATATATATATATATATTATATATATATATACAGTATATGTATAAATGTATATTGTTTTTTGGGTTTATTAATAATGTATATATATAGATATACAGTATATACACTATATCATATATATATAATATATAAATAAACATATTACACATTATAACATACATATATATATATATATACATACAGTATACATATACATACTATATGTATATATATTTACATATACAATATATCATTAATATATATATGTATATATCATATACAGTATATATTAGCATATATATACAGGCAAAGCACATAATACATAGAGCATATATCATATATACATATTATACATATATTATATATACTACATAATACATGATACATCCAATATACATTACATATATATATACATATAATATTACACACATATATCATAACATATATATACACCATATACATATATATAGGATATATGATAATCTCCTTGACCAACAGATGACCAGTGGGTAAACTAGACCATAGATGATGTTTTGTTTATGATCAATACAACAACACACCAACAAACCTAACAACTTCTAAAGCCATGGATTCAGCCTTGCAAATTTGGTTGCCATTTTTATATGTAGTTCGGCAGCTCATTTCTCGACGACATGACCAGTGCATGAAGTTAAAGGTCGTTTGACCATGTAACGAATAGATGCCAAGTGCCATACATCCAATTAGACTGCCTATCCCAGGAGCATTTTGGTGTGATCTGGGTGATATATGGAGAAAACAACAGTTGTGTGATAACCTGCTCACACACTTTGGTGACAGCTGCTCCCGTTCCTTTCCAGATCTGTGAATGTCACAAAACGTGCACACATGCACAAAGATTCTGACCGTTGAAGGACATACCGACGTCCTGCCTTTTGCTGCTAAGCAACCTTTCAGCTTTCGCCACGAAAAAGTGTTCACAGCGAAAAACAAATCACAAGCATCAGATCAAATACAGTGAACTAACTCGAAGGGCACTCGGTAGACGGCACATACCACCGCACGTAATGGCCTGAGCTGTAGAACATTTACTGGCCAGATACATTTTTGGAAATACCGTGCTATATACATTGTTTGGCCATCTCTCAATGGCGAAATTTAAACACAAAATTTAATTATACAGATCCGATCTTTCACCAACATGTAATCAGCTTTGGCTGTCACCACACCAACCGTGCACGCAACTTTCATTGAATCTGTACCACAATTTTGAGATATTCGTATAAAACAGACAGAACAGGAGTGAAAACATAACCTCCTTCTCACCTTCGTGGGGAGATGGTAATAAGTGTTGCAACAGACTGAACTACCTGGAGTTTTGCCCATGTTAGCGGACACTTCGTCTAGAGCAGTATAACTGACAGCCTAAAAGTACATTTGTGAACATAAAAGTTCATGGGTGGAGAGACATGACTGCCACTGCAATTATAAATTGAGAGGGACACTTCTCCATTTTGAATTTTCCAAGAGTACTGCACAAGGCTATTTGCCTGGTTCCCCAATGCTTTGATGTGGGAAGTATCTTGATCTATGCTATTGTTTATTGCTTCATTTTGTTGTCATTGTCTAATTCAACTAATGAGCATTATTTGAGCGTGTTACCGGTTTATTCCTGAGTTCCTTTCTTCTTCCAAAGCATGGGTGATTGTCCACAGACTTCTGTGTGTGGTTCGAACATACACTGCGTTCAGTTGTAAGGCACAAGTTTGCCTTTTTTTCGCACATAGTTCTAACGCGGCTTCAGATAGCTTTCCAGTATTCAGGTTGTCATGGTGGGGGCAGCAAATCATACTTATTACATAAAGGAAACTCAATTAAAAACACAGGGTATATCACGATTTTCCTTACATTCTCCGCAAATCTTTCATATGAACCTTCTCTGCCTTCGATTGGCTCCGAACCTTCCATTTTCCTGATTCTTATTCACCGGCCACCCCAACTCTGTGCTTCTTTATTTAGCTTCTCTAATACCCACTTTGAATGTCCTGCCATAAGTTGTCTACATCACAAGGCCCCAGGTTGCAAGCGTTTCAGACATGATTCTGAACACATGGTTATTCCATTGTTTTGGTATCACATTTGTGGCCTGAATTGACACAATCCCAGCAATTGTGAACACATTTATCTGTGGAATCCTCTACAATTTACATCAGGCAAATTTTGCTTTATATAATATCCTACTGTACTCATCAGGATTTGCCATTTTATTAACCTTAATCACGAAGGTGGACGGAGGTTAGGTTCTACACCTGTTTGTTTGTTCTCTGTTTGTGAGCCGCAGATATTACAAAGTTATAAATGGATTTAGAACAAAACTTGTTGATCAGGTTGGTGTGTGTGACAAGGACAAATTTGATTCGATTTTGGTGGAAGATCTGCGAAACTAGAATTCTAAAGTGATTCTTTACGCTATTGAACGAACAGTGGCCAACAATGATTGCAACACGCACAGCTCAAAAAATTTGCGTGACCTTCCCCGCGACACCAAAACCTGTTGGACAGGTTGGATGTTGTGACCACAAGAGCAAATGCAGACCTTACGATTTTGGTGAAGAATCTGGATCCAGATTCTGACCTATCAGTGGGCGTGGTGAAGGTATGTGCTCTACACAAAGTTCTGTTTGTAGTCTTAATTTTACACCACGCCAAAATCCAGTGAAACATCTTCGGAACTCCAAAGCAACATCTAAGGTATTCTAGATTTGCACTCAATCTTTTCTATGCTGTTAGGGGACTTGTAAACAGTAATGGTGACAATGCTTTGGTAGACTCCATACTGATAAAGAGCTCATGCTTTCTAGTCCACTTTATTTATCCTGGTAGGCTATTTACACTGCTGAATTGACTGGCAGCTTCATCGATGCCCTCACCAGCAATCACTGACAATGTTGCACCCCGTCACAAGTGCCGACTTCAAATCTTTGCCAATTCCGAATGCATAGTATAGTTAGCCATCTAAAATGGTATAATAATACTGGACATGTTGTCTAATTTTTCTCAGATCATGGTACTTCTCAAAGTGTGTGATAACATTTGGTTTCTGTGGAATAAATGCAGATGGATAACAGATTGATCCACACTACACAGTCACCTTTATTGTCATGTGACTTTCAAACACAGAAATTAACTAAATGTTGTTTTTTAGACATCCCGGAAACACTGGCACTCATTTTCTGAATGAAATCAAATATACTTATTTTGAGACCAACAGTGCGTTCAGTGCATTGAAAGATTTTTTTTTTTTAACATTAGTCTAAAGGCACATGGATTAAGCTTAGCGCACTAAGTCACGATGATGGACAAAGAGGCAAGGAAAATCAGGGTGTTAACCTGAATTACAATTGGACATTTGCCAGAGCAATGGACCATTACATAATATATACAGGATGTAAACTTGGATCTCCAACATCAATGAGCCATTGCTTCAGACTGGGAAGCCTAACAGGCTTTTCCGCATCCACATAAAACAGTGAATATGGCATGTACAGTTTGATGAGCCTGTAATATTTCCTTCAAGATGCACTAGACCCATCTGTGCTTCACTATCCTCCTTACTCAGAAAGCATCCCAGTAAGATCAAATAAACGCCAACGTCATGGAGTTCTTGATATACTGTACGTATATAGCAGCCCACACCACTGATGCGCAGCAGGATGAATATCTCGCTTTCCTTAAATATGGTAATATTTAATATCAGTGTATATATATATATATATATATATATATATATTATATATTCTAATATATTACAATCCACACAAGGAAGGCAATGCATGCACACTTGCGAGCAACTACTCTGGTGGCATCCTATGTGCAGGCATAATAAAATTGAACTTCATATATTATGATGATTGGATTGTGAATAAAGCTATATAATATTTGAGAAGGGTATTGCTGTTTGCATTTGCAAGCAGCAATAAACTCAATTAAATCGATAATTAGTAATTAGAATGAGTTCCTTCTTTAAAGGTTACAGCTATATCAATTTTTAATGTAATACGGAAAATTTAAATAGTAGGCGGAATAAGTGGTATGTTGGCGTTGCCTAGCAACCAATTCAACGTGTAGCTCCATTGTCTGTGGGTGAAGAAAAAGATGCGCTCTCAATGCACAACTTCCTCCAAGCCACATGCCTCAAGCAAATGAAAAGCTTGGTGCGCACAGCTCGATATAGTCATTGTTTTCCATGGCGAATATTCTGTGAAGCATCTCATTTCTTTGTCATTGTTTGGGTCAGGTGCCCACATCAGCGCGACAACGGTTGCAGTGGCTAACTAGTTATTATACAACGATATTTTCGTTTAGGGACATTTTCAGAGGTTTGGTGACTGTTCTGGAAAGGTTGAGTCGTTGCGTTCTCATATTGCTCTCACGCAGGCCAGGTTTGGTTGGTCTTTCTTGTCCTTAAACGATCCCCTTCGTGGCCTCGCACCGCCCCCCCCACCCCGCACGCTCTGCTGAGATATGCCCCCACATTTTCGCGCAGGGCGCTCAAGGTCCACCAGCACTCTTCTGAATAAAAACTACAAAATCAGAATCACTGCTCACCATTCCTCTTCAATTCCTCTTTTTTCCCCACTTGAAACAAACTCCCATCATCTCCAATCCACGCTTCTTCAGGTCTTCACAACAGCTGTCCCACCACATCTCTTCTCTTCCCCATCCAAAACCATGATCTTTTGTACCCGGGCGTATCCACTAAACCACCTCCTTACAATTCCGTGCTTTCCTTCTCTGAAAGTCCTGTCGTGGTAGGACAAAGGTTCCTGTAGTGTCTGTTGTGATAATGAAAGTGCGT
This sequence comes from Eptatretus atami, assembly GCA_035128595.1. Classification (NCBI taxonomy): domain Eukaryota; kingdom Metazoa; phylum Chordata; class Myxini; order Myxiniformes; family Myxinidae; genus Eptatretus; species Eptatretus atami. The sequence continues at coordinate 44,713,034 of CM068964.1, forward strand.
ACTGTAATTGGCGGCAATGGTAATTGGGCGGATGTGCAGCACTGTATATGAAGTCAATGCTGGTGTTGACACGTATAACCACGTTACTCCGTGGCAAAGTCATGCTGGACACAGTAATGGTATGTTATATACTATATTAAGGAATAATGTACTCTGAAGGAATCGTAATTGGTATAGAGTAATCGGAGTTTAACTTCGGTTATTATGTGATGTGTATGTGGTATATGCCTTCATAAATTAATGTGTACTAGTTATTGTATTTTGTTATCCTTAACCGTCTATGTATATTATGTTGTTGTAGATATGCCGTATGGGTTTTGGTGAAGAAATCAAGCCTACAGAAAGGTCTGTTGTTGATTATCACAACATTAATTTTTCAGTCAAAACTACCCGGTTGATTGGACCAGAAACGCTAGAGAGGAGCCTAACACTGGATGGAGCGTGTTGCTGAGCCCAGAGAGGCTGGATTGGACAGAGAGCGGCAGGCCCTACACTGGAAGGAGCGCGTTTGCTGAGACCAGAGGCTGGATTGGACCAGAGAGCGCCGAGGCCTACAACTGGAATGGAGCGTGTGCTGGAGACCAGAAAGGCTGATTCGATCGCAGTTCACCCACGGCGGCACAAGAATGGTAAACACTGGGTTAAAGACGTCTAAAAACTTCCTGGGAGCTTCACCACAGGATAAATCTGGATAAGATGAAGTCTGCTTACAAAATTTTGTCTACACCAAGAACTATCACGAAACTATATCAGGATTGTACCATTTGATGAGGCTGTCCGTACTTTACAGTCACAGTATGTAAAGCCCACTAATGAAGTGTTTTTGCAGCCGCATCGTCTTGCAATCGCCGCCACGCAGGTCGAGAGTCCTTAGATGAATACCTTCTGACATGAAAAACGTTAAGTAAAGAGTTAACTTTGGGCTGGTAACAGCACTCACATTGCGAAGAAATCCAATCAGGGATGCCTTTATTAGGGCCTGCAGTCACCACTGATCAGAACACGTTTATTAGAGAATAGAGACTTTAGATTGTAAACTAACCATGTTGAATCAGGCGAGATCTTAGATTCAGCCAAAGAAATTCAGAATCTTTATTGTGTTATTTTCAACCTCGCCGTTCATTGGTGCTGCCTCATCGCAATCAGAATACGGTGAGTGGAACCTACAATGTAATGGTGCTCTCGGTGTTAAATGTTTCTTTTGTGGTTTTTAAAACACCCACGTGTAAAATGGTCCGGCACGAGAGGCGGTGTGTCATAGTGCCAGAAAAAGGGTCTCTTTGCTAAGGTGTTGCCGCTAGTACTCATCAGTAGCTACTGGTGCTTGTGCAACTTCTCTCGATCAGGCAACGCTAGCGGTGTGTCTTCTGCGCTGCCCAGGGGTTTAATCAAAGGCGGTTTGCGAGGGTCATGCTCAATGGAGTGGATTGGATGGCTTATTGATAGTGGTAGTTTCCAGAAGCTTTAATCCACCCAACTCGTTAAGTGCCATTCCTTAAGTGTACATCCACCCGAGGCATGTCTCCATGCATCCACTTCCTTCACTGCTGCAGACATCAGGGTTCTGTTCGACGTCATATCAAAGTAAACGGTCGGTGCTACCAGAATGTGCGTCTGCCATACTCCCTCAGCTGTGTTCAGATATAGTTTTTGGGCAAGGATTTTCAGGGACTGCATGATAGTGTACACTGACATATGGCAGGTAGTTTGGGCCTCTCTTGTATCTGTGGACTAGCTACACTGTGTGTTGACCCTGCCAGAACTGTTTTGCCAACTTGACAGCGATTGTTATCCTGTGCTGCTCGATCACGCCGGTATCTCCGCGATGATCGTAAATTCATTGAAAAAGCGAATTCAAAGGATGTTGAAGGAAGGTATTATAGACCCAGTAACTCCTCTTGGCGTGCAAAGGTTTGTTGTCGTTAAGAACGAAACTCACAAGAAACGCTTAGCCGTGGGTATTCAAAACTTCAAAATTTACACTTCTTGACGGGTATCCTCTGCTGTATAGATGACACTGTTAACAAGATTGCTCAATTACCACGTGTTTTAGAACGATTGACCCTCGTAGTGGCGTATCATCAAATCCATCAGAAATGAGGATAAGCCATACACCGCGTTTGAGGCCTGTGGACCGCCTTACTCAGTTTGCTCCGGGTTCCGCTTTAGCGTGACCAAATGGAGTTGGCTTTGCTTCAACGTATTGTGGAGATTCATTCATCCAAGAAGAAGAAACTGGTTTGGAACTATGCTACTTAGAAACATTACTATTCTGGCGGCATACTCAGGAAAGGATGATGCTAATCTCACGAATTTCTTGAGGCTGCTAAGAAGAAGAATATAACTTAACAATGAAGAAAGTGTATCTTTTCAACTAACAGGCTCAGTATTCTCTGGTTATGATGGATGGTGAAGGAGGGGAATGCAACCCCGGATCCTGAATGACTACTCGACGCCTTGCAGACTTGCCTGTGCCTCCGGGACATGAAAATCGCTCCGACTGCATCCATTGGCTTCTTTGCTTTATTCAGCAGTGATATATGACTAGTTCAAGCAAAGATCCGCCTACTGGTGTGGCCACTACTACATTTCCCATGACAAGGGAAGCGAAGCGGCTTCAGTCGACTTAAGCAGAGATTGAAGGTTCAGTGGTGAGGGCGATTGACGAATCCGTACCTTCGAAGTTGAAGACGACCGATGCTTCGGATGTTGCAATGTGCTGCAGTCTCACCCAGGCAAGACGTCCGAGTAGCCTTTTTTTCCAGAACCCGTTCAGGGACCCGATGTCGCTCATGCTTCATTGAGAAGGAGGCCCCAGGCTATTATTGAAACAGTTCGCCACTGGATGACAGTATTTTGACAAGCAAACATTTTACTATAAAGCAGATCAACGATCAGTGAGCTATATGTTGAATAACAGCATACAAAAATAAGATAAAGAATGATAAGTTCATGCGTTGGAGGATGGAATTTATCTTGCGTATGATTTTGACATTGGTTGTATTGTCCTGGTGAGAAAACATCCTCTGCTACACATTCTCCAGGGTCTTTATTGTGGGATGGCATGCCACGATCGACATTCACTGTTTAACCTCCACGAAGCCTTGTGCCACCCAGGGGTACCCGCTTATAACGATTTTTGTGATAATCTAAGATATGCATAACTACTGTCGAGGATGTCCCGGCAGTTGTTGGTTCTTGTGAATATGTGCAGCATGCAGGCCCAGTTTTCACCAACCAGATATAGACTCGACTCATAAAACGCTACTCAGCATTTGAGCGTCTCATCATAGAATTATAAGGGCTCTTCGAGTACAGAATAAGAATCTAGTATTTTCTTAACATTGTGGACGAATATTCCAGCGGTTTTTTTGTATTTCCTTGTGCCGAACATGACAACTTCCACGGTTATTAAGTGCTTCTGTCAGCTGTTCGCTATTTTCGAATGCCGCTTTACATTCATTGGAGGGGACCTCCTTATGGAAGCAAGATTACAAGACTTCCTTGCAGTAGGGGGATGCCCGGTAAGCAGAAATCACTAGCTATAATCCTCAAGGGAATGGCTAAGTGAGAGGTTCAATGCACCATTTGAAGGCAATCAAAAGCTTCTAAAATCCGTAATGTACCCATCACAAATGCTCGGCGAGAGACATGTTCTGCCCTGATAGGCTCATCCACCTCATTTCGTATATCACGTTTCATACAGCAACCAATGCTCCGGGCTCATGAAGATTCTGAACTATTCTCGTCGGATCTTCTCGGGAGTCCTCGGTGCTACTTGGCTCTGCATCCTGGCCAGTCCCTGGCTGACAGCGTCACGTCACGCGATAAACTGATCCCTTGTGGATGAAGTCGACCTCTCTCCAAGCAGGACCCCAAGTTGACCCATATTCGGCTACCCGACAGATGGCAGGGAAACTACGGTCTCTGTTCGAATGACTTGGCCAATTGGACCCGTCCAAGAGTGAACCCCAATTTCCTTCAGGCTTCTGAAGAAAATGTAATTCCCCGAGGGTAGTCCCAAGAACCCCCTGCCTCAGAGAGGATGATCTCGTTCCTGATATGGTTCCTGCAACTCCAGCAGAACAAGAATTGCTGTGGATAACCCTCCATGGCCAAGAAGATCCGGTCAACAATTCGTCTCCTATTAGACTACAGATTATAGAGATAGATATCGGAAGGGGGTGAATGTTGTGATAATGAAGTGCGTCTGTATATTGGCGGCAACGGTAATTGGGCGGATGTTGGCGAGCACTGTATATGAAGGTCAATGCTGCTGGTGTTGACACGTATACCACGTATCCGGGAAAGTCATGCTGGAACAGTAATGGTATGTTATAGTACTATATTAGGAATAATGTATTGAGGAATGTAATTGGTATTAAGAGATGAGTTTAACTTCGTTTATTATGTGAGTGTGTACTGTGGTATTTGCCTCAGTATTATGTGTTAGTTTGTATTTTGTTATTCTTACCCTTGTATATTTATGTTGTTGGTAGATATGCGTATGGGTTTTTGTGAGAAATAAAGCCTACAGAAAAGGTCTGTTGTTGATTATCACCACAGTGTCATCTTGTTTACCACTGTGTACGCCGCCCCATCCCGTCTCCCTTCCACAGATCTCCTCATGGTCTCAGTCTCACAGCACTGTTTTTCCCTTCTCTCTCCCACAGCCGTTCTGCTCACCTTGTTTGTACATTCTGGTGTTAGCTCTCATACGAGCTTGACGTGGAACAACAAAAATAAATAATACAATAAAAGGTACTAAACATTTCGTGAGTGATGGTTATATATATATATATATTATATATATAATATTATATATATATCTTATATAATATAATAATATATATCTCTTCTTCTTCTTCCTTTCGGCTGCTCCCGTAGGGTCGCCGACAGCGGAAATCAATCCGTTATGATCCGCAATAATGATTTGGCATAGGTTTTTACGGCCGGATGCCCTGCCTGACGCAATCCTGGTCGCCTCTTAACGAGCACGCAGGGATATGGTACACCTATTCTAACAGAGCTAAACACCGGGCGCAGTACACTGTATTACTTCGGCGACTCGAAGGATGGAAGGCCTAGTCAAACCGCTGGTGTGTATTAATTCAATGCGGCCACGGGGCTTGAATCAGGATATTTGGATCCAAGCCGTAACCGCTACCACTAACGCCACACAGGCTATATATATATATACAATATCATATATATATATATATATTATTATTTTTTGTTTTGTAAACATGGCTTGCTGGGTGCAAAATTTGCTGGGGGTTGTGGGCTGTGCAGCTATTGCATGTGCCCACTGTCGTTAGTGCAGGAAATTTGGAATTTGGTCACGGGTGTCGGCTGTACCTCAGCGTACTCTCTGAGAATGAATTTTAAACGTGAATCCATGTAAAGTTTAGCAGACGGGACATCCGGTGTTAAACTTCATCGAGTGACGGCCTCAGCCTGCTGGAAACACTGCAAAGACAGTTGATTACCTTGGCCAATATTTGAATCTAGGCTAGACAGCTCACACGAAGCAAGTGGTGCTTCCCACAGGGCTATCTTCAGCCATTCTGAAGGCTAACAATCACCAATTTAAAAATGGTAACGCCTGTGCACTAACCCTTATGGATCAAGGCAACTCGATGCTATACATGCATTTGGTCGCGATGAAACAACTGACAGGACATGGGGACATCCCGTACACTACCTCTGTAACGGGAAGAGCACAAGTTCGCACCACTTTTGAGTAGAGCAAATCAAATTATTTCAATGAACTCCGAACAGCGACGATGTTGGGATATATTTCATAAAGCCTTCATTCTCTGCGATTCATGTTGCAGAGTGTGTGGCAGCTGTTAAGATATGGGCTTTCGGGCTTGCAAAGTGCTTAATTACTCCTGGGTAATTAACTGGATGCTAATCATGCAAATTGGTGTTTATACTCCTAATTGTGCATTTAACTAAAGGTTATGCAAATACCCTTATAAAACTTAATTATGTTTTATGAAATCAATTAAAATCGAGTAGCCAAGCATCATGCAGAGATATTTTCAGTGACTTTAAAGCAGAAATTAACATCATAACAAGAGATTAGGTCTGATTAACATATTACTATTTTGTGTACACTACATCATAATATGATGAGTACATCTTCATATTGGAGATTTCCAGTGATTAAACCGTACACATATGACAACTTGAAACAAAATGTGAATGAAATAAAACAATGTTATCAAATCTCACATGCGATGAATTAAAGTGCATGATAGATTTCACTGCTCGCAACGTGCTCAGAAACGCTCCGACATTAACCAATTTCACATCCAAAGGATACAGACTCATTACACTTACCATTAATATTTAATTTTCATTCATGATGAATAGCTAATGCTAAATCCACACCTGAATCCGGCTTTTAAAACTAGTGCATTTTTGGCTTTAGATTTCAAATAAAAAGTCAAAAGTTACTTTGATGGAAAAGTAAGAAACAGAGAGATTGGTGTCAAAAGCCAACCAACTGTCTCACCTGTTATAACATTTTTCGTTTTAAAGACTCGTCTAATAATATTTTTTATAAGCATTGCAGTGAAGTCTGATCCAAATAATTTAAACAATATATGATTTTTGTATATTGTAATCAGTAAAAAAATAGTGTAGTAGATAAAACATTAGAAAGGAAATAACTTGCACCAAAAACTTACATTTTCACGCTGACGCTCACGCGGGGTATCGCTATAGCTCTCTGTTCTTCGAACAGGCGAGCTAAAAATGGATACCTTTGCATTCCACTTCGGTATTTTTGTTTGGCAACATGTGGTTTGCATCACTGCTTGGAGGGAGGAGGTGGGGTGGGCTGTGTCGCTGATACAGTGCCCCCTAAAGGAGGAATTTTGTAATTTGTTCAGGAACTGTTGATAACTCGTCCTCCTCTTCATGAATGGCCTGGGCTTGGGCTTAGTGCGTTAAGAGTGTGACTGGCCTTGGGACCTTGGTTCGCAAGCTCTTGAGCTGAACCTTGATTGATTAATTCACCCAGGTGTGGTTGACTCAACTTGTCATCCTTCAGAGGTTGGTGCAATGAGGACCAGTATAAAACTGGTCTTGGGTAATAACCATTCGGGATAACTGCGTCAGAGTGGCGACCTGCCCAGGCTGTACTCCTTGCCAATGAACTGTCTCGGCTCTATGTCACTTTACAGCACGAAAGGATGGTATTGTTATCTTCATGAAGGACCCATAGATCTTTAACATCCAAATAATGCCTACACATGTGAGGCCCAGCTTAGCGTCATCCGACAGATGGCACACACATTGCTGTCTCACCTGAAGGCAAAACACCGGCATGACAGTTTACTGCTGGGATGAGGTTCAAACCAAGGCCAGACAACTCAGAAGCAGGTGTGCATAAACTGTAGCTATCCTGCCAGCCCACTTTGCATTGAAGGAGTTTGTGCTTTACTTATTTTATTACATAATGCAGTTCAGGGGACCCTAATTGAAAATAATGATTTGTAAGTATAGATTAGGTTGCAACAGAACTGAAATACACACACGAAGTTTGGAATGTTGCCTAATTTGCCAAGTTGCAGGTCTCGTGTTTCTAAGGTCGCATACTGTTGAACTGAAGAACTAAGCTATTCTCAAGCTGCAATTTTTCTGATCTTTGTCAAGATGGAATTGAGTATGAAAATAATTATATGAAACCAAAATAAGAGGTTCTGCAGTTTTGCAGTTTTACTGTTCAGCAGTTTGGATAAATTAAGTAAGCCCATAGAGTATTGTTGCACTCACAGTTTAATTCTGAGTAGCAAAGAGTTAGGACGTCTCACCCATTTGCTGGTTTATTGGGGTCTGTCCATTTGCCAGGGACGGCAGAGTGAGCTGCGGTGAGCCTTTCGTGTTGGTGGAGGTTGAGCATGAAGAGAGGCAGGATGAAGATGAACTGGAGCTGCCAACAGGAGGTCAAGGCCGCATTTTTGGTTAGAATGTGGCTTTCCTCAGCACTGTGCATCACACCTGCCATGTCCTCCATATATGATGCATTTCCGCTGCCAGTAAACCTGAACACAGTTCACAACAGATAACATTCACTGCCATGCGTGAAAGAGCAAACGTCATGCTGGAGTTTGCATTTTCATCATTCAAACATCCTATATGATCAGCAACCAGATCCCAAAACAGCTGGTCTCTCTTCTGTTCAACATACATTTGGATATAATAGTGTAAATTCAGTTAGGTGACGGATACCAGTGGATTCTCTTGTTTTGGTTGGCAATTATCATCATCAATCGGTGTGGATGCCATCCATCGGGTGGACGTTAAACTGTGTGTCCTGTTTGCACAGCATACTGTGGATGTAACATCCCACGGTATCCTTCACGAATAGTAGACGAGCTATTGCGCGCACCATGGCCAAGTTCCAAATTCCTGCTTTTATCTACAGGGGGCACTGGATCAGTGGCACAGCTTGCGCCGTCAAATATGCTATCCGAGACATGTGATGCATACCAAAGAAGATCATCAATGCACTATCATTTTTAGAGTCATCCGTGCTGCTGAAGTAGTTTATTGGCAGTGTTAAACTGGTTGATTGTTACGCTGGTGATTTGTCACTGCTTGCATCAGTCACTCAGGACAGGAATTTGTAATTTGTTCAGGTATCAACAATAACCCGTTTACTCTTCCAGAAAAACACTGAGGATATTTAAAGTCCATCAACAACCAGTGCTGGCAGACGGGTCTCCTGTTTAATGTATCTTTATTCACAAAACAATTAGTCACACCATCTGCTTGTTCTGGAAGAAGACCTCTTCGATGGTGGAGAAACGACAGATTAGTTCTATGCCTCCTGGTATTAAGCAACACTGTTGGCTGTGACATTCATTTTTGCACACTAACACAAATTCAGGAACCCAGAACGATTCAATATCGGAACGTCCAACTACGGAGATGTCATTCTGAGAGCTGAAACGTGAAAGGTTTTAAAAGTGAAACGTTGAGTCAAACACGAAATCTTTATAATAGTTAACTTCCATGTGGTGGGCCTTTAAAGGGAGTGGAGCAAAACACCAAGGTTTTATACGTAATCAGCAAGACGCTTCTCCACAACGAGACGTGTGAGATTGAAGTCACGTGTCACCAGATGTGAACCATACCGCGAAGCTTCCTTCGTGAAGCGTTATCTAACTGTTTACAGATATGCAACACAATCCCACACATTCACTCTCTTGTTCTGCCCTGTACACCATTGTCCACTCTGTTGCCTTTCAATTCAGGTCATTACATTAACCTTTCACCTCGTCACTTAGCTTTTCTGTGAAATCCACAAAAAAATGCACAGAAAATGATTGCTTCGAGTCTCCTCAACGCGGTCTCATGATGCCTTAAAAATCTTATTGCAAGTGCAGGTTATAATGATCAATTGGTATACAAGTGCAGGAAACCATATAGAGGGCTTCATGTGGATGAAATGACAGGCTTTTGGAATTGGTTTAATGTCTATAAAAGTGGTGAATAATGGCAATAACAGTTTGCGTGTGTGAAAGGATGGCACATTGGGGTGGTCCTTGCCTTTAAACTGTCTGTCTGGTTTGATGCTCACACGGCTACATACTGTTTATATTGGTGCTTCACAGGCAGGCATCACACAACATGCACTGTCCCAACGGAAGGAGGTGAAGCTGGGTGTCCTGTCTACTAGCATTAGTTCATGGACATTAAGATGATCTCATTATCTTTCTCGAAGAGAAGTGAGTTAAACCTACCTCTGATGTGGCGGGCAGCACTGCATCGGTTGCAGAGCCATACTTTGTAATGACTGCAGTCAACAGCACAGCTATGTTGTGGGTAATGATGCAACCAGTGGGCTGAGATGTTGCGGAATTCCTGGATCGATGTGCATTTATATAATGACAACAGCACTTTTTTTGTATAAAAGTCGAGGCTCATCGAGTAGAAGAATGGATCAGACATAACAGAAAAAAAACAATAAAAAGAGAGAGGTGGGTGGGGGAGGGGGGCACAGCAGCAGGATAAGGGCAAAATAGAGTTGGTATGCCAGAAAATAAGTGAGCTGGTGTCTAGGTAAGCATCATAAATATAATTTCTGGCAATCTGTATTAATATCAAAAAGCGATTTCACTCACGGTACAGGAAGGGAAAGTAGTAAGCACATGTGGGGATCACTTAGCACACATAATAACGCCACCTGCATTTCCCCATTTCTCTTTCAGATTTGTACTCATTTTTGTACGGGAACAATTCTGTGGCAAAAAAAAAAAAAAATCCACCAATAGGTGAGAGCTCAGGACCCTAATCTTTCCTTACTCCTTTATATAATTCAAGGTTTCTGTCCACAGCTCCCTCATGATCTCTCCCATTACTACGTTTTGAGTTTTGCTTTACCCAACTGAGACTTGACGCTCTTTCACCGGTAACTCCATGCCTCATGGCTGAGGTGCTATCCCTACATTGTCATTGCTCTTCGTGCAGATTTGTATCTGTTGATACTTGCTCTTCCATGAGCCTCGATACCTGAATTAGAGGCCCAAATATATGACCGATGGTGGAATGGCAGAGTCTTTGATGCGGATAAAAAAAAACCTCCCAATAAATCCTGGTTACATGCGAAATTGGGATCCATGAATGGTACAGAAGGGGCCGAACTCTATTGTGGCTTGCCCTTCTGTGGATTGATTCAAGAATAACAAGCCAGATTAACTGAAGTTTGTCTCTACAATCAGGCCAAAGACCGTATGTGAGTCATGAGCTTTTGGTGTCCCCAAAAATTAATAATTCTGTCAAAGTAAAGATGGTTTGGAGGTGGAGTTTGGTGACAATTCATGGCATTAAGAAATACAAGACTCCCAATATCAGTTTGCTCGAGAAATTGCTTTATTTTGCCTTACCATTCTTGAGTGGTGACGTTTATAACTGATGTAGCAGCTGTGCATGCGCTCCACCATTTGTAAAATTATTAATTGTGGATGTAAACTCCTTGCTCGTGCCATGAGCCTAGATTTTGAAAGACAGTATGATAAGAAGGGCAATGTAAGCTTTCCATGTAAGAATGTTCTTCAATGCAGAAAGTATGAATAGTGTAATGATAATCTTCTTTGGGCTTTTGGACTTGCTAGTGGGTCGACACAGAGCTTTCGTGTGGTTTGACCTGTCAGGAAATGTCTGCATTGGAGACGAAGGAACAAGTCATGTTCATGTTCCTGTCCATTTAAACCTCAACTTCATGTTCTACTCATCTTAACCTCTGCAGTCATCTATAAACCCAATAGAGTATCACCTTGTGGTATGGGTGGACGTGTCAGGGCTTGAGGCATGAGTCCTTGCCGCTGTTAGACCTGAGTAGATGCTGCTGCTGGAGCTGTTGCATTGCTGCAAAAGCGCTGCTGGAATGCCAATTGCTGTGCTGCAAGTTGCTGTTGGCTGGCTGCTGCTGCTGATATGCTTTGTTGTGTGATGTTGTTTCGTGCTGTATGATGCTGTTGCTGATGCTGCTTGTGCTGATGCTGTTGGCTGGCTGCCTGATGTTGCTGCTGATGGGCTGTTGCTGTTGCTGCTGTTCTGCTGCTGTTGCTGCTGCTGTTGTGTTTGCTGTGGCTGATGTTGTAGCTGCTGCTGTGTCTGGTGCTGCTGGCTGATGCTGCTGCTGCTGCTGCTGCTGCTGCTGCGGCTGGTCTCAAAGAACAGACAATTACAAGAAATAAGTACAAAGGCATTTGATTAAAGTTAAGACTTGTCACATATTGTTCAGTGAAAAACCAAGTTCCATAGTCCTTGGAAAGTTCTCAGGCAATGATGGTTTTCACCAAGTCAGTCTCATTGCATGAGGTTTGCAATGACACGTGATTGACTAACCCAACATTTAAACGAGTCAGGAACTAGTTTAAAAACAAAAAAGTGTGCTGAAATAAATTAATGAAAACATTGTGGATATTTTACAGATGACTATGGCAAGACTGCATGTAGCTCGTCCATTGTATGACAAGGGAGGAAACACTGACCCCGTTGTCACTCCCATGTGCAATGTGCTCCATCATGGTTTCCTGCCCACAGTGCCGACTGGGACACACATTCACTTAGTGCATGTATGGCTAAGTGAGCAGTTAAAATAATAACAAAAAAAAAAACTGCTTACGCCAAGAATATATGTAAAGAGGAAAAAATAAACAGGATTAGCGCATAGCAACAGTGTGAACACACACCACTTGCTAGGTATGGTGTTACAACTTTGCATGCTTTGCATACATGAATGCCGAGCTCACAGCAAGCAGTGAGCTCCAAAAGGCCTCAAATCAGCCATTACCCTTTTGTACTCATGGATATGTATGCCTGGACATAATATACATAGAAATTTGCCTGTTCATTATACGGATGTTAAACACCCATCTGCCTGTGTGGTGCACACTCGTAGCCCATCAGCAGTCTCCCTGTGCAGGCAGGAATTCAGGCTTGGCCTTTCACAGCTCCTGCTGTGCTTTGTACTTGCTAAATCTTGCCAGCTTTCGGTATTAATTAAGCAAAACTAACACAAAGAAAGTTTGAATGCGGTCTCATTAACATGAAATAACCATTTTCTGTTACACTTCATTCTGTGGAAATGATGTTTGTGGAAAGACCAAAAATAAAGAGTGACAATCTATTACTGGAAGTAATAATTTTTAATTCAATGTTCGTTCTTAGAGTTCACCTCCTGTTTTCCGAGCCAGGTACAAATTGAGCTTTCTTGTTTGCCTTGCACATTTCTGAAAGTCAAATGTAAATTTCTGCTGCTTACCGAGCACCATTCAACAAACGAAGTGAATGTTTACAGAGAAACTTGGTAATCATCTAAAGCACAAAATTTGGTATCCGTCTCTCTCTGTATGTTTGTGTTCTATGCATTTCGGCGTTACATATTAATCTCAAATCAAACTTGCCAGGGGACTGAGGGTCGAAAGAAAAAGATTGTAGCTACTTCGTGTACCCTGCCCCTTCCCCACCATGGGGGTTCCAAAGGCGAGGCTGACACAAATTCTCTATGTAAATGTGGACCGTGTAGCGCCGCTCCGCGTGGTGTGGCAGAGGGTATTATGAGTGAGGCTTCAGATTCCTGAATTGATCACGAGTTGGAGGCTTTACCCTATTCAACACTCACTTAGCCTGTGTGGCTTTAGATGTGACTACAAAAAATCCTGAGGATTTTCTATGTTTTATTTCCATTTCTGCCGTGGAAAAACGCCATGTAAGGCGCTATAGGCAGCTTGGGCATCATTACACGTTATCATGGCATTTTTCCAAGACCGCTTCCAAACAACAAAAGTAGAAACAACTAAAAACAGCACTCAGTAGACACATACCTCCCAACGGTCTGAAACAGTTATGTTTTGTATCCACTGATAGGCCGGATCTGCATCCAGACCTGAACCAAAAATTGAATCAGCTCGTTCTTGTCACTGACCAAACTCATTCACAAATTGTGTCATTATCCATCCGCACATTTTTGAAGATGATGCTATAAATCGTTTTTGTCACATCTCTCAAATGTGAAGAACTCTGTCCTGTCCACTACAAAAAAAGCTGTCACAACATTTCAATCTGAATCCATGACAATAACTTTTGAGCCATATCACTCAAGGTGAAGAACCCAGGCCAGCCCCGACCAGCCAGCTCGCCATCGGATGAAATGCGCTGAACAAAATCTTAACGTCCGTTTGTTCACCGGAATTCTTTCAGATACTTGTACAGCCATCCCCAAACCATCTAAAATATAAACATTAATCTCACAGATGCTACGAATAAGCAGTCCCCAGGAGGACAGGTTACGGGGCGGTGAAGCACTGAACGGAAAGCATGTGGTGTCCTTCCAGAGTCTACACGGTTATTTGAATTGAATTAATTTCCTCATGAAAAAGTGGTGTTCTGTTTATCTTAATTTTAAAAAAAAAAATATCTTCAATAAACGGTGTAGCTTAGCACCAGAAGCTCCCAAAAGTTGAAAACAGAATCAACTAGAACTTAAGCAGCCTCGTTATATGGCATGGAAACGGATGGAAGCCGTGGAAGCTCCCCTTCGCTGCAATGCATTCCACACAGACGAGGATATAAACATTCAATTTAAAAACTTATGCAACGAGTATTAATCACCTAGCGACTATAAAAGTGAAAACAGAATTTAAATTGAATTAAAATATACGCGCGAAGCCGTGTTAAGTCGCGACCTCGTGTTGCCCAATAAACAGGGCCAGACGACAGAGGTAATGAGAAACTAGTTGGTCTGATTAATCTTCTTAATAATCTCTATGAAACCCATTTATGCATTATAGCCGTCGCGAGGTTTCCTTTAGGCCATTCGACCAATCGGTCATTTTGCACTTGATGACCCTGTAACGTTGACGCTGAGGCGAAAATGCGAAAAAGGGCTCAGAGATCTATAGAGAGCAACTAGTATTATCATCGTGTCAAGTTAGAAACTCAATCGGCCGAGACGTCTAGTAGGAGATAAAAAAATTGTTGACAAACGGACGGACGGACAGACAGACAGACAGACAGATGACGGATCTGAGGACATCGAACGGTTATATTAGGTCAGCGAGCTGACCTAAAAATTTCAGAATGATTGCTTGAAACTGTGGCCAAAAATCGTGTGAACAAACAGACAGACACACACACAGACAGACAGACACAACAGACCTAACATGGTTGGAAAAATTATTTCACCAAGTAACAAACAAGAGTACATGCATAATAATACCAAGGGGTACTAAACTTACCCCAAAAGGTCAAAAATATCATTATTTTTGCCTCCAACGCCTCAGTTTGCAATATATCAGTCAAAATGTGTTATAAACATATGATGTTGACAGGCAAGCTTTCACTCCATATGCTTGGGAAATCTGTTGGTTTACATCATAAGTTCAAATTAGAAGTTGTGGAATTGAACGGAGAGCATTTTGGCTTCAGCTAGAATCGATGCGACTTTGGTTTCTGGAGTTCTCACAAGATGTGTTTTACATTTTTGCAACATCATCATAATGCGTCAACCGATTTTACGAAACTTTGTCGCAGGCTGTTGCAAGGGATAGTGCCTACAATCTTCGAAAGTTTCAGAAAGATTGGCTGAGTGATTTGGGTTGTAGGTAAGCATACAAACAAGAAGACGTCTTGCAGAGCATGATACTTGCAAAATCCGTAAACAAATTTGACCTCAAAAATAATTGTGGTTGAATTCAATGACCTGAAATGCAAATCCTCTTCAATATCAAGTCAATGGATGAAAATTGAGGATTTTAGAAAAAAACCACTTAGTTGTTGACCTTGGGCCTATGTTGACCATCAACGTATGTAAGCCATCAATCCTCATCTGTGGCCAAGTTTGAACAAGATGGTAAATGCATGTCCGAGAATGGTTGAGGACGTGTTTTGACACAGGCTTTATATCTGCCAAACAAGTTTTTGCAAGATATGTTAGTCAGCTTTGTGGTTTTTATTATTTTTTTTTTTTGTCTGTAATCACGTATAAAAAATTCTGCAGAGCACAGTTATCATTGGAAATTTTTGTAACTTCGCATATCAGAGCCTATAGAGGTCCCTTTCAGTGCATAAAAATTTGAGGTCAAGGTCAAAGGTCAAGGTCACTTTGTCGCAAATCAGGGAGTCGACGAAGCCTTATTTTTTGAGTAATTTGATCGGATCGTCTTCAAACTTCATGGGAATATAGTTCATGGTCTGCCACTCAGCTGATTATTTTTTGGTGGCGATTGGCTTGACCTTCATGTTAGCGCCTAAGGTCAAACATATTGTGACCCCAAGTCAAATTTTCAAGTTTTAGGAACCATATCGTGTAGTACCATCAAATTGAACACCTCGATGAGTGCTTTCTAGATATGTCAAGCTTGAGACATTATGACGTCATTTGTGATGTTATGAGGCAAACGCATATTTTTCATGTTACTCTGTAGAACGATTCTCATCGGAATCTCTCGTAGGCAGATATTCCTCAAGGAGTCGCTCCTGGTGGATAGCAGCTCTGTTCACCTCATGTGACCTAAAGA
>CM068964.1:44737739-44750670 GCA_035128595.1 Eptatretus atami
AAAGGAGGAGAGAACACTGAAGTTGCAAGAACTCCCTGAAATTGTATAGGAGCTTCTTATACTTATGCTGAAATGAAATACAGAAGCTTCATATACTTTTAGCTCGACAATAGTCTGGAGACAGTGATGTAGGAATTGTTATGTGATGGTAAAATACTGTTAGCTATTCTCTAAACCAACATCATCCCAATCTTGTTTAAAACCTTTTTAGACGGTAGTTTGTCATCCCTACATTGCTTTTTTCTGTCGCATAAATATTTTTACTCACTTGTAATAACTAGAAGGGCACACGGTAGAGTGCATACCTCCGCCATGTAATGCCTGATCCACGAGAACATATCTGGCCCAATACATTAAAAAAATCTAAATTCTTATGAAAAAGAAGTAGCAAATTTTTTTTTTTCTTAACATTTATCTTTTTTTTGGGTGGGGGGTGGGGTGGGGCGGGGGTTGGAAATCACTTAAAGCATGTAGAAATGCAAAAACAAAAATTCAAATTTTTTTCAAATAAAATCGAATATTTTTTTGAAAAAAAGTTGAAAATTTGTTGTTTTTTTCGGTCCAAAATCTAATGCCATGATCTTTGGACCATACCTAACCCCCCCACCAAGTTTCGTCGAAATCCGTCCAGGAGTTTTTCCGTAATACTGTTCACAAACAAACAAACAAACAAATAAAATGGCCCATAGGGCACGGACTTGACGAAATTCATCCAGTCAAAGATACTCCCTCCTATGTCGTGTTTCAATTTGAAAGGAATCCGTTAGATATTTGGCGGAGACATGAATTTTTGAAAATCGCGCCATGCTAAAAGATACGGATTTTCGTGATTTCAGGAATTTTTCCTGACCTTGACCTTTGACCTTGACCATGCCAAAAGTTATTGAGGTTCTATTCTGGTGGCCAATAAGTCCATTGTGAAGTCCATGACATCCGACTCGAATGCGACCTGTAGAGCGAGACGTACACACAAACAAACAAACAAACACAATAAAAAATGGCCCATAGGGCCAGGATTTGACGAAATTCAACAAGATCGCGAGCGTACATCGAGAATATTGAGCGATAATAGGTATTTTTGGGGTTAAACATAGTTTTTAGGGTAAACAACAACAAAAAAACAAAAAAATTAAATTAAAATACCTGTCACCTCTGTAATCCGTAACGGATGTGACCAATTTTTAATCCAGTCAAAGATACTCCCCTCCTACGTCCGTGTTTCAAATTTGAAAGGAATCCGTTAAGATTTCCGGAGACATGAATTTTTGAACTGCCATGCTAAAAGATACGGATTTTCGTGATTTTCAGGAATTTTTCCTGACCTTGACCTTTGACCTTGACATGCCAAAATTATAGGGTTCTATTCTGGTGGCCAATAAGTCCATTGGTGAAGTTCCATGACATTCCGACTCGAAATGCGACCTGTAGACGAGACGGCACACAAACAAAAACAAACAAACAAAATAAAAATGCCCATAGGGCCAGGACATGACGAAATTCAACAAGATCGCTACCATCGAGATATTGAGCGATAATAGGTATTTTGGGGTTAAACATTATTAGGGTAAACAAACAAAAACAAAAAAATTACATTAAAATACCTGTTCACCTCCGTAATCCTGTAACGGATTGACCAATTTTTAATCCAGTCAAAGATACTCCCCTCCTACGTCCGTGTTTCAAATTTGAAAGGAATCGTTAAGATTTCCGGAGACATGAATTTTTGACAATCGGCCCATGCTAAAAGATACAGATTTTCGCGATTTTCAGGAATTTTTCCTGACCTTGACCTTTGACTTGACATGCCAAAAGTTATAGGTTCTATTTGGTGGCCAATAAGTCCATTGGTGAAGTTCCATGACATTCCGACTCAAATGCGACCTGTAGAGCGAGACGTACACACCAAACAAACAAACAAACTCACAAACTGAAAACGACCAACATACTTGACAAAATCGTAGATTTCGTCAAGTAACAAACAGACAGGGGTGAAAACAGTAACCTTCGTCCATCTTCGATGGCGGAGGTTAATAATATTAACTAGAGAGAGAATTCATAGAACACGATACCCCATACAGTGTTGAAGTTTATACTACAATTTAAGTAAAATAATAATTTTAAAGATTGCAAAAAAATAATAATTTCTCGAAGTTTAGCCTTGTGCACCACCCTTGCATAACATCTGATTTAACATGTCCAAGTACTGCAAAACAGATAGTTCTTGGAAGTGATAAGGTGATTTGTGTTCTAGTGTTCAAGTATATAATTCAATGTAAATAAATATTGTCAAAGTTGTATAAACAAATTAATTCCGGAATTTACTGCCATTTGACCACCGTTGATGCAATAGCACAATCCTACATTCACGTTACATTAGTTATTTGTGCCTGTTGTATGTTTCCTTCATGATGTCCTCAAAAACATTGTTTCCCATTTGGAATGATTTTCAATTTTGTTTGACTGCCAGGTAGGCACATGGAGTTAAAAAAAAGAAAAGAAGAAAAGTCGCACCCTTGTCCGAAGGAAGTGGTGCAGTTTGACATTTCCTTCTTGCGATGCTAGGCAGCTAGAACTCCCCTTGTGTCAATTCAGCGTTAGCACCGCTTAAATATATTTTTGAAGGATGGACGGATGGACGTACCACGTATTGAAGTGGATGCACCACTTTAAAATGATCTCACTCCTCTCTGTGCATGTGCGATTGGAACAAATTCAGAGACAAATTATGGTAAAATAGCATGTTTGTTCTCCGACTCATGTTCCAATTCGAGTTCAAAATACAACATTAAATTTAAATAAGTTGTTCTTTGCTCTTAAACTGAAGTTTATAGACAGATAGATGAACGGAAATGAACCAATTGCATAAACCCAGTTTTCGCTTTGTGTGCACGGGGTAATAATAATAGTAATTGCAAATGGCAATAATATGAAGGATAGTAATATGAAACTCCCTCGCCGCTCACATAAGGAGCAGGGATCTCTGCTACATCAAATGCAACACCACAGTGTATGTATATATATATATATATATGTATATATATTTATATATATTTTAATGTATAATATAATTAAATACTGTAAATATATATATTATATACTGTAATATATATATAATATATATAATAATATTATATATATTATATATACTGTGTATGAATGTAGATTAGGGTGGTCCAAAACCAGAAAAAATAAAAATAAATTCAGATCTTGTCTCACAAGCCTTAATTATTCCAACTATGATTCAATAACGCGCATACAATAATTAAGTTGATCGGAGGTGATTAGGAGGTCGTCCATATGACGACTTTTTAGTTTCATTGAGTTGGTTAAATTAGGGTAGGTCAGGTATGTTACGGGTACTTCTGGATGTCCGAGGTGGAACGGAGTGCATTTTCGAATCTATGGGGTCGATTTATCTCTAAGTGACTGCAACCAACATTGAATTCACTACCATTTCGAAAATATGACCTAAAAAGATTTATATACTGGAGTGATAACTAATCCTATCTATTCGATATTTTCTAATCTATAATTAATTTGTTGTCCCTCTAAACATTTCTTAGATAAATCGACCCCACTGAGTTTCGAAAAAGCAGTCCATTTTCACCTAGGAGTTCAGAAGTGTAGGATTCGCATCTCACATACCCTAATTTTTCAATCAATGGAATTACAAACTATTAGAATATTTCGTCTCATTTACCAAATACCACTATCATCTCCGCCTCTATTGCTGTCTCCACTCCCGCTGAACTTATTTCCAGTCCGCCAACATCCAGTGTTTTAGATTCAATGATTCACGAAAAATATGTTAGTTATTATTAGTATTATTATATTAAATTAGGTATGGTGAAATGCGAATCGTATGGAAGAAACATACCTTCCATACCTTCCGTATGGAAGGTCATATAATGGAAGAAAAAAAAGGGAAAGGTGGAAAATAATTTTTCACATTTTCAATGAGCCAAGCCACCGCCTGTTACACAACAGAACAACATGTGGCCAATGCAGGCGAGTGACCCCTGAACTTTGTTCAAGTCGATCGATATACAGTATTCAGTGACAGTGCGAATATTGCAGCACGCTCGCCATGTGGCTGAAGCACTCCAACGAAACAGTTAAGAAACAGCTCGCTTGGCATGGGATGAGCAATCACTGAACCATCATATTAAGCATACACCTCCAAGAGATGCCCAAAATGTCAAATATGTACAAATTGGACAAATTACACTTTTCTCTGAGTCGGAACTGACTTGCAATTTGATTCTGGGGATTAAATTTTGTAATTCTGCTTAGTGTAAGAGATTGGCACGGTGATCGCATGTAAGGAAATGAAAATAAAGCAGAAACGTTGCAATCTCTGGGCGTTGATAAACATCGCAATTGTACCCAGCCATTCATAGCTAAGGTGAACAGGCATTCGATAAATATGAGTGAGGAAAGTGAAAGAAAAAAAACTATCGTTGAGAAATCGTTGCGGCCTGTTCCAAGTCAAGGCATGTTGAGCAGGCGCAAAAACATGCGGCTTCTGACCCCAGCGAGGTTACCAACGATATGCCTTAAGACCCCATAGAGAGCGGGACCAAGGTTGCGCTGATAAAGAATATAATTAAGGCAGTAATTACCTTAAAAGGATGTTTTAAGAAACCAAAATAGCCAATTTCACTCACGCACTTCTTGGAGTCCCTTAGAATGATTGCAAAGGTTCAGGCTTCTTGGTTTCATGGTTGTGGAGTTATGGAGGACACACACACACACACACACACACACACACACACACCACACACACACAACACCACACATCACACACACACACACACACACACACACTCATGAGTATGGATGCATATAAATATATACATCAAATACAAACATATATGTGTGTGTAATATACATTTTGAATAATATATAATATATACATAAAAAATATATATGTATGTCTGAATATATGATATATAATATATATATATATATTATGTATATGTCTGCATGTATAATATATATTAATATATATATATATATATATATATATATATATGTATGTCTACATATATATGATGTCTGCAAAGATATGTATATATATGTATATATATATATATATATATATATATATATATATATATATAATATATATATTGTTTGTGGCTCTCACCGCGCCGGCGTGCGGACGACCGCTTTTAGCTAATTCGCGGCCCGCACGTGCCACCGACCGTGGCAATCCTAGTCGCAGCTTTCGGATCAACGCCGAAATCCAGCTACGGTGTGTTTTTAACCACACCGTAAATCAGCCAACTCTTCTGTCCACGCGCGAAAGGGTTGATCGCTGAATTGTCGATTTACCTAAGTATTCGCGCAGACAGAAATGCCGGGGATTTACACCTCGACAGGACCCGTACGGACACGAGCCGCTTTACGCAGCTCGCGCCGTTTGCGATGCTGAGCGGTATATTATCGCCAAGCCCGTCGGACTCGATTATCTTATCGGCTATTAAAAGCCAGCTATTATTCCGAACGCAATTGACGGCAGGTGGTGACGGAGATGTTTGGCGGTGTGGCAACGGTGGTGAGATGTTGTTGGTTAAGGTGGTGAGGAGATGTTGTTTAAAATAACGATAGGAGAGAATAAACTACCTCAAAGATGCACAGCCCGGCTCACGACTAATTCCGTTAGACATCGGTGGGGAAATCTATCTGGACACACACTTATCGACATAACTGATCTTCGGGAACCTGAATGGTGTTCTGTGAATTTACACAACCGTAACAATCTATATATATAAAGTTGAAGTGTGTCTGTGTGTTTCTCTGTGACCTATGCACGTGAAAAGTACTAGACTGATCCTCACCAAACTTCAACATGCTGACAGAACATGTACCCGGGAGTGCCCCGATGTAAAAGAATTTGTACTTCCGACTTCCGGTTTCCGAATTATGACGTCATCACCTGATTTCGTAACGTTATTTTACAAGTTCAGCCGATTGACTGGGGCCAACGCCATATACAATTATATCTAACATGTGATTTTAAGTTTTGTTTGTCTGTTTGTTTGTTTATTCTGCACGTGCTAATCTCCTGAAAGGTGAAAGATAGGAGCTAACCTATGAAACCAAAAATTGTCGGGAATTGGCCCCGGAAGGTTATAGGCTATGTGGCAAGGCCCCTCGGCCGGGTGGGGGGGGGGGAGATGGTGTGTTTCCCCTCACCAACCCCTTAGCCTGACTGCAATGGCCCAATAGGAACTGATACTGTGCTGCATCAGACATATGTATAGAAGATTCAATTCATTCAAAAAGAACCGAGCAGCGCCGAGTGCATTCCACTAGTGTATAATATATACAGCATGTTTGTACGACAGAACTTTAATATGGATACAAACAACAACACGACAATAATACGTGACCGAAGCTTTTCGTGCTGCACTCCACAGGTAAAATCACAGCAAGTGAAGGAGGAAGTGAAGGAGGAATGTGGAAGGAGGAAGTGAAGGAGGAAGTGAGAGGAAGTGAAAGTCGCGTGCTTTTATGTGCAGGCTCCATAAGGTAGACACTGATTGGTTCAACCGTAATGACGTCACGGTTAATCTGAACGCCCATTGGTCTGGCTCATCATCTTCACCTCGAGCTCTCATTGGCTGGAGCAAGAGTTCGTCAATGATTGATATTTGCAACCACATCCTGGAGAGAGGGGGGATGTGTTTCCCCTAAGGTCCATTCACCATTTGTTACCGTACTTCCCTTGATCTTTCCATTCTGAAAGAGACACAGAGATCGTACAAATTCCTTTGACGACATAATTTTGGATCGGTGGAGGATGAAGATTGCTATTCACATACGTAAATGAAACGAGCTCCGACCTCGGCTGAATATCCTGAAATATCTGCATTGTTACTGGTCTGCACAGATAGGGTTTGGCAACCAGGTGCTGTGCAAATGGCAGATGAAGCAGATACAGTGGCCGGTGGTTGCTGGATATTTCTACATGCTCGCCTGGTTGTGTTCTAACTCTCACAATCTTTCTTCCGAATCGCCAAGGGATGTGCTGTTTGATCCGATCAGCCAATCTTAGTGTTGTGTGGCCCACGTACCGAGCCTCGCATCGGCACTTAAACTCATAAATAACATTGCTGGTTTTGTGAGGTGGGTTAGCATTGTCTTCCGGAAGTAGCATTTCACATAGAGTAGCATTTCACAACATCCGTCTACCAAGAAGCCCACTTTCACAGGGCAGTAGACTCGGTGGGACTCCTATAGCTCACAAGAACAAAATTGTCTTGATCAATATCCTGGTTAAGAGCACAGAGGATTTATTAACCTCCGCCATCTTCGAAGATGGATGAGAGGTTACTGTTTTCACCCTTTCTGTTTGTTGTTTGTTTGTTTGTGTGTTTGATCTTGCCAAAACGAAGTTTTTGCAAGATATGTTAGTCAGTCTGTATGTTTTTTTTTTAATTAATTTATTATTTTTGTCTGTAATCACGTATAAAAATTCCGCAGAGCACAGTTATCATTGGATAATTTTCTAACTTCGCATATCAAGAGGCTCATGGAGGTCCCTTTCAGCGCGTAAAATTTTTAAGGTTCGAGGTCAAAGGTCAAGGTCACTTTGTCGCAAATCAGGGTATCGACAAACCCTTATTTTTTGAGAATTTTTGATCGGATCGTCTTCAAACTTCATGGGAATATAGTTCATGGTCTGGGCACTCAGCTGATTAATTTTTGGTGCGATTGGCCTGACCTTTAATGCGTTAGGGCCTCAAGGTCAAACATATTTACCCAAGGTAAATTTTCAAGTTTTAGGAACCATATCGTGTAGTACCTCAAATTGAACACCTCGATGAGTGCTTTCTAGATATATCAAGCTTGAGACATATGACGTCATTTGGGTGACATGAGGCAAACGCAGATTTTTCATGGTTACTCTGTAGAACGATCTCATCGGAATCTCTCGTAGGCAGATATCCTCAAGAGTCGCTCCTGGTGGATAGCAGCTCTGTTCACCTCAGTGTGACTTAAAGAAGTCACACGTGTCACCTTTTGGCAAGATACGGAGTCACCCTAAAGGGTGACATTGGTTTATTTGTTTGTTAGTTTGTTTTGAACAGTATTACGGAAAAACTCAACGGATTCGACGAAACTTTGGGTGGGGGGTGTTAGGTATGGTCCAAGGATTCATGCCATTCAATTTTGGACTCCCCCCCCCCCAAAAAATTGTTAGAGAAAATTTTTTTTTTTTTGCATTCTACATGTTTTAAGTGATTTCCAACCCCCCCAAAAAAATTGTCACCCCCAAAAAAAAAATAGAGAATTTTTTTTTTTTGCATTTCTACATGTTTTAAGTGATTTCCAACCCCCCCCCCCCCCCGCAAAAAAATTTAGAGAAAAAAAAATTTTTTTTTTTGCATTTTACATGTTTAAGTGATTTCCAACCCCCCCCCCCCAAAAAAAAATTGTTAGAGAAAAAAAAATTTTGCAACTTTTTTTTCAACAAAAAATTTTCGATTCTTTTTTTTGCATTTCTACATGTTTTTAAAGTGGTTTCCAACCCCCCCCCCCCCCCAAAAAAAAAAAAATGTTGGAGAAAAGAACTATAACTCTGTCAGCACTGTTGACATCATATTTAAATGATAAAGATATAAAGGTTCACTTTGATTGTGACCCAGCAGTTTGCGGCGGAGGTTTGCACTCTCCCGAGTGCTTCCCCTCTAGTCACCTTGTAATCTTCCTGCTGAAATTGACAAAAATCATGATATACTCGGTGAGAATGGTTTATCCTGAGCAAAATAGTAATAAGAATCATCACAATTCTAAACACGACAAGAGATCGTCAGATGGTACGGACAAATTCCAGTCTATAATCAGGATGCCCTGAAGGCAATCATCCGAAGTTTGAAGTTTACAAAAAAACCTATTGTGTCCAAAAGTTCTGCTGTGCACCCCGAGTAATCTTTTACCTCTTACACCGTTGCTGACGTCAGTCAACAAGGATGTGTACCACCTCACAAACCAGGCAATGATATTTATCGAGTTTAAGTGCCGATGTGAAGCTCGGACGTGGGCACGTACAACACTAAGAATGGTCTGATCGGATTGAAACAACACATCACTGGCGATTCAAAGAAAGAATTGTGGGGTTAAGAACACAACCAGTACGAGGACTATGTAGAAATATCCAGCAACCTCGTCCACTGCTACCTGCTTCATCTGCCATTGCACAGCACGCTGGTTCCAACCTTCCTGTGCAGACCGATACAAAATGCAGATATGTTCAGGATATTGAGCCGAAAGTCAGAGCTCATTTCATTAAAGTATGTTGAAGCAAACCTTCATCCTTATCACCGATCCAATATTATGTCGTAAAAAGGAATTGTACGATCTCTTGTGTCTCTTTCAACTGGGAAATCAAGGGAAGTCGGTTAACAAATGGTGAATGGAACCTCAGGGGAAACCCATGCCCCTCTATCCAGGTATGCAGTTGCCAAACATCAATCATTGACGAACTTCTGCTTCAGCCAATGGGAGCTCGAGGTGAAATGGATGAGCCGACCAATGGGAGTTTGGATTAACCGTGAACATCATACAGTTTAACAATCGACGTGTCTACCTTTTGAGATCTGCGAACAAGCACGGTGCCTTCATTCCTCCTTCACTTCCTCCTTCACTTGCTGCGATTTACCTGAAGAATTGCGACACAAAGATCAGTGACTATTCATGTCGTGGTTTGTTTGTATCCTATATATACAGATCTAATATATAATGTATATATATTATAAATTTATATATATATATATATATACACACACATACTTCCACCAGTTTCAAAGGTTTTGGAACACCCCATTTTTTCCAGTTTTTACTGAAATTTAAGAAGTTTAAGTGCTTCAATGTACTCTAAAATTAAAGCATTAGAAAATAAAAATAATTGCCAGATAAAAAGAAATCATGGAATCGTTTGTTGAACAAAATTTAATCTAAATTTTTGACTCGTCAAAGTAGCCACTTTTGCCAGATAATAACAGCCGAACAACTCGTGGCATTCTTTCCAATGGAAATCAAATTTGTTCGGAAGTTCTCAACACTGTTCAGAAGTTCCCACAAATGCTGTTGCACTTGTAGGTTGCTTTGTTTCATCCTTCGTCCAGTTTATCTCAAACCAGCATGATGGGGTTTAAGTTCTGCGGACTGTGTTGTCATTCCATGATTTGAAGCTCATCGTCTTGTTCTTTTCTTCGGTTAGTTCTGAACAGCCTGAAGGTATGTTTTGTCGTTATCTGCTGTAGATGAACCCCTGACAACTAGGTATAGACAAGAGGGTATTGCTAGGTGCTGCAAAAGCTGTGGTAGCTCTTGGATTTCAGGGGCCATGTCACTCGTGCAGTCACCGACTCTGGGATCCAGGCAAAAGAGCCCAGCATCATCACATTCTCCTCCATGTTGACAGTTGGTGTCACACACCGAGGAAACCATCCTTTCACCTAATTGATGTGTACAACTGCGTAGAACGGAACTTTCATTTATTATTCATCGGTCCAATAAGACCTTCTTTCAGTTTTTCAGTAGTCCACTGGTGGTGGCTTCATGCCAGGCAAGCCTCTTTTTTCATATTTTGCCATTCTAGCAATGGCTTTCTAACTGCCACTCGATCCTGTCAAACCTGTAGCTCAAAGTCTTCTCTTCACAGTTGAACTGAGATTCCTTTACTGTCGCCAGTGTTTAAGCTGTTGCTGAAGTTGCTGTCCCTTGAGTCCGCCCATATCATCGCAAGCTGTTGACTCTCAGAAACTTGTCTTTGTTGTGTTGTGGCTTTGGGGTCTGCCAGACCTCTGACTGTCAGAGTTTCTCCAGTTCAAGTGCCTTTTGATGGTGTAAGGAAACTGTACTCACTGAACACTTGCTTTTGCAATTTCTCTAAAGGAAGACACTACACTTTAAGGGTTATCATGGTCTGTCTTGTCTTCCTTTGTTAATTGTCTTTTTTCTCGCCATCTATGATAGCAATATACTACTTCCTGCAGTTGCATCATTGCCAATATAATGCTTCAGAGACGGTGGTAGCACACAGTTCTGTTCACAATGCCTTTTATCAGACAGAGGGTTTAACTAATGCAACCAAAAGTGGTACACCTATAGGAATTTGTTTGTATCAACTTTCAAGGCTTAATTACTTCTGCTGCAGACAGTCTGCAGTTTTGCTAACCCATTTAATTTGTTTCA
The DNA here is from genome assembly GCA_035128595.1 of Eptatretus atami. Classification (NCBI taxonomy): domain Eukaryota; kingdom Metazoa; phylum Chordata; class Myxini; order Myxiniformes; family Myxinidae; genus Eptatretus; species Eptatretus atami. The sequence goes on from CM068964.1 coordinate 44,748,948, forward strand.
CCTGAAAAAGGACTTTTTAACAACTCTGAAATATTTGCATTCTTTTTCAGCTTGGTGACCTAAACTTTTTCTTCTTAAGCTCTGGCAGTTTACCGCTTAGCTTTGTTACCTTTCAGGTTATTCGCTGGACTTGAACTGCTTAAATTTCAGTAAAAAACGGGAGAAAAATGGGTGTATTTCTAAAAACTTTGCCATGGATATATATATATATATATATATATATATATATGTTATATATATATATGTAATAATATATATATATATATTTATCATGCATGCATGTGTGTGTACACAACACATACTTCAGTGATAATGGTTATACGCGTTGCCCCTCCGAGTTGGGAGGTTGGTTCAAACCCTATCTGGTTTTATACCAAGAACAACACACACACACACACACACACACACACACACACACACAACACAACTAAACATAATTCATGAATGTAGCATACCACCATGCAAGATTATCATGATGCTTGGGGCTCTGCAAAAATATGGTGGAAAAAAAAGAAAGACACTACTTCTCCAAATACTAACTATATGAGCATTTACAGTTAATAAGATCATCCATATTCTGAGCTTGATAGAGTGGAGACACATCAGAGCTTCTCTTTCAAACGACGGATATCCTTTGGTTCGTATAGCAACATTCGAGCAGATAACCTTCTTGCTGTGGCTGGATAACTTATCACAAGTATACAAGGATTGTTGTAACTTCTTTATTTAGGAATACAAAGAAAAAGCACAATTGAATAAGTCCAATGATCAAACAAGATTTGGTGACGAAATGCCATGTCATGCGAATTGTTGAAATTTCTCTACAAGGTATTAAGCACCAGTAGTCTAGAGTGCCGATACACAAGCAGACACATGATAAGGTAACATAATAACAGACCGACCTATCTCACATATAACAGTTTGAAATTGATAGTTAACTCATTTCAAAGTGCATTTATCTTACCCTAGCAAATGTCTATGAAATGTCACAAATCAATCACACGATGAACGTTCAAAAAATTGGAAAATCTGCTCATGTGAACTAATTTCTGCTAACAACAGAAAGAATCTTCAGGAAATACCCTTGGAGAATTTAGAGAATACTCAAGCTGCTAACATGGGTTCTGGTGAGACTTAAGAAACTTCCCTCACCACAGAGCAACAGTTTCAATCCGTGGGTATAAGAGACAACGGCGCTTGAAGCCAAACAACGTTTCAACTTGCCCAATCCTCAAATCCGGTCAAAGGTACACTAAATCCGTGACAAGGGCCACAGTGCTGGTTCGGCCAAATCCGGAGCGCATATGGCAGTTTTAAAAACAATAACTGCTTCGCGGCCTGATAGTATGTATCTCGCTGTTGCCTTGCTTTCGTAATATACCAGTCACGCATCTTTTGATGGCATGCCGACATACTACGCCACGCACTTACGCATGGCTGCTATGGGCAGTAGTGCTCAATTAGATGTGGAGCAGCTTTGCCTGTGTCTCTGTTTACATTTGGCAGGCTCTGTACCTGATGAGCCAACTAGCACAAAAAGAAGACTCTGTCACAGTGATTTATGAGGCTGCCTTGCTCACATCGCCAGCCCTGCACCAAGCCTGTCCGAACATAAAAAAAATAAAAAGAAAAAAACAAGACAGTCAATTAATTCGGAAACCTGCTATCCTGTCCCCCCTAACCGAAGCTTTATTGCCGTTCCACACTGCAAATGCTTCAACGC
>CM068964.1:44763223-44777809 GCA_035128595.1 Eptatretus atami
TGTCTGTGAGCCGCCTATCACGCAAGCTTGACTCCTTCAGAAACTGTCTTCTGATGTGTTTGTGGCTTTGGGTCTGCCAGACTCTGACTGTCAGAGTTGCCTCCAGTTTCCAAGTGCCTTTTATGGTTGTAGGAAACTGTACTCCACTGACACCTTGGCTTTTGCAATTTCTCTAAAGGAAAGACCCTACACTTTTAAGGGTTATCAGGTCTGTCTGTCTTCCTTTGTTAATTGTCTTTTTCTCGCCATTATGATAGCAATTACTACTCGCTGCCAGTGCAATATTGTCCAGAATAATGCTTCAGAGTGGTGTAGCAACACAGCTGTTCCAAACAATGCTTTTATCCAGACAGAGGGTTTTGTAAACTAATCAACAAAGTTGTACACCTAATAGGAATTGTTTGTATCAACTTTCAAGGCAGGCTTAATTTACTTCCATTGCTGCAGAACAGCTGCAGTTGCTAACCCATTAATTGTTCCCTGAAAAGGGACTTTTTTAACAACTCTGAAATTTGCATTCTTTTTCAGCTTTTGGTGACCTAAACTTTTTCTTCTTAAGCTCTGGCAGTTTACCGCTTAGCTTTGTACCATTTCAGGTTATTCACTGGACTTGAACTGCTTAATTTCAGTAAAAACGGAAAATGGGGATGTTCTAAAACTTTTGACCATGGTATATATATATATATATATATATATATATATGTATATATATATATTATGTATTATATTATATATATTTATGCATGCATGCATGTGTGTGTACACACACATACTCAGTGGCATAATGGTTATAGCGTTGCCTCCGAGTCTGGGAGGTTGGTTCAAACCCTATCTGGTTTATACCAAAGAACACACACACACACACAACACACACACACACACACACACACAACACACAACAATAATCATGAATGTAGCATACCACAGCAGATATCATGATGCTGGGCTCTGCAAAAATATGGTGAAAAAAAGAAAAGACCTACTTCTCGCAAAGTACTAACTATATGAGCATTTACAGTTAATAAAACATCATAAAATTTGAACTTGATAAGAAGTGGAGACACAACTTCCTTCAAAACGTTCGGGATATTTTGGTTTATGCAACATTCGAGAGATAACCTTCTTGCTTGGACTGGATCATTATCACAAGTAACAAGAGATTGTGTTAAAACTTTTTATTTAGTGAATACAAAGAAAAAGCACAATTGAAAAGTAATGATAAACAAGTTTTGGTGACTAAATCCACAGGATTGTTGACATTTCTCCATACAAGGTATTACACACCAGTGGCAGAAGTGGACAAAAGCAAGGAACATGATTACAGGTAAACATAATAAACAGACCAGACCTATCTCACATATAACAGTTTGAAATTTGATAGTTAACTATTTTCAAAGGTGCATTTACTTACTTACAAATTTCTAAACTGAAAGTCACAAATCAATCACATGATGACACGTTCAAAATTGGAAAATGCTGCTTGTGAACATTATTGCTAAACACAGAAAGAACTCTTCCAAGGAAATACCCTGGAGCATTAAGAATTCCAAAGCCATGGCCTTAACATGGGGGTTTGGAAGACTTAAGAAATTCCCTCACCACAGAGCAACAGTTCAAATCCGGTGGGTATAAGGAACAACGGCCTTGAAAGCAAACACGTTTCACTTGCCCAATCCTCAAATCCTGTCAAAGTGTACACAAATCCTGTGACAAGGGCACAGTGCTGGTCGGCCAAATCCGGGATGGCCAGTAAAAAACCTAACATGCCCTCGGCCTTATCAGATGTTCTCGTGCCCTTGCTTGTTTACCTTCTTTTGACATGCCAAGCAACGCCCCACCTCACTCGGTGGCTCTGTTTCCGGGCATTGTGCATCAGGACTCCGTTGGCAGGGCATGCTTTGCCTGTGTCCTGTTTACATTTTGGCAGTGCTCTGTACCTGATGAGCCCAACTACAGAAGACTCTGTCACAGTGATTTATGAGGCTGCCTTGCCTCACATCGCCAGCCTGCACCAAGCCTGTCCCACACAAGACAGTCAATTAATCAGGAAACTGCTGTCCTGTCCCCCTACCGAAGCTTTTTATTGCCTTCCCACACTGCATGCTTCACGCTCTTAACATCATGCTAATGAGAGAGAGAGAGAGAGAGAAGAGAGAGAGAGAGAGAGAGAGAGAGAAGAGAGAAGAGAGAGAGAAAGAGAGAGAGAGAGAGAGAGAGAGAGAAAACAGAAAGAAAGAAACAGAAAGAGAAAGAGAAACAGAAAGAGAAAGAGAAACAGAAAGAGAAAGAGAGAGAGTGAGAAAGAGAAAGCAAGAAACAGAAAGAGAAAGAGAGAAAGAGAAAGAGAGAGTGAGAAACAGAAGCAGAAACAGAAAGAGAAAGAGAAACAGAAAGAGGGACTCTTTGTTGAGACTTTGTATCTTTTATTATAAAACATAGCAAAAGAGTAAAAACAATCACACATACAGACATATGTGACATCACATTGTAATTTCAGAGAGAATAGAAAAAATAGCACCACGCGTCCTGAAGCTCACCTGGATAAGGAGCAGCAGTCACTCAACCCCCCCCCCCCCCCGTAGTCCCCTTCGATCCTGATTTTTTGTTTTAATGCTGTGAACAATCTTTGGTACATCATGTGTGATGAAAGTTGCGGTCAAGTTTCATCGGAATTTGTATGTGTAGTTTCGGAGAAGAGAACAGATACCTATATTGGGTGGTCAACCCACCCCCCCCCCCCCCAAACCTCCGTTCACGCCCTTATGAGCGCAGATTTTGATGTGGTCAATACACCTTCAGAAGGCATCAGGTATGAAGCTTGTGGCCAAGTTTAATCAAAATTGTGTGTTTGTTTCATGTCGGTATATGACTGAAGTGTTTACGGACTGACTGAGTGACTCATTCACCTATGGACACTGCTCGATCCTCACCAGACTGAAGCCCAGGTGAGCTCAAAACAAAGAAACGAAGATATCTCTCGTTAAATGTGAAGTATATAATACACAGGGTCTTCACAACCATCCTGGAGAGTACAAAGTACATTGTTGACTGTCCATATGTTTTCAAAGAAAATGCATCTTATTCATGAAATTATGAAAACAAAATCCAAACTTAATTTGAGCTCTTACTAGGCCCTTAAACATGGCCAAAATGTTATCCCTTCACCTTGAAGGGTTTTCAACCTTCATGTTTCTCATCCAATGAATCGATTTCTTATCTAAAGCAATTTTTTTTTGACAAGACCTCGTTTTGGCATTGGGTGATGAAACAACACCAAAACTAAACATCTTAAAGGTAAACTACTTCAGGGAGGAGAGAGAGAGAGAGAGAGAGAGAGAGAGAGAGAGAGAGAGAGAGAGAGAGAGAAGAGGGAGAGGGAGAGGAGAGGGAGAGGGAGAGGGAGAGGGAGAGGAGAGGGAGAGGGAGAGGAGAGGGAGAGTAAGATAGAGGTAGAGATAGATAGAGATAGAGATAGAGATAGAGATAGAGATAGAGATGATAGAGATAGAGATAGAGATAGAGATAGAGATAGAGATAGAGATAGAGATAGAGATAGAGATAGAGATAGAGATAGAGAGATAGAGATAGAGATTAGAGATAGAGCATTAACCATTCACAAATGAACGTAAATAAAGGAATCAAATGCGTACAGCTGACGTAAACATGCAGACAGTCTCAGTGGCCTCACAGAAGCTCCACAGATCAGATATGGAGGACAAAAAGATATGTGACACAATGAATAGTGGGGAGCACCCAATGTGCCAGTCGCCAAGACAAATCAGCAGTTTTCTTGTGAATGAGCTTGCGATAGAAACTTTTCCAATTAGGTTGTAAGGGGTTTTCTAAAAGCAGACAAGCATGCCACTTATTAATTTGACATTTTTCAAAAAAGTGTAGAACGGTTTTTACACAGGTTTGATCATGTTTACACCGATCCTCTGAAATGGAAAATTAAGAAACTCCAAATTTGACCTTTTGGCAAATATATGAAAACTGGGCCAGAGACCATTACCACTGAGTACATCACGCTGAGTACATCACATATTAATGATGATACCACACAGTTGGACCGCATGCCAAAACTTCACAGCCAGTTCTGTAGCACTCAGCCATCTGGCATTGCCAGTCATCAGATCGGCAACATTGTAAATAAAATTTTACACAAAATACTCAATGAAAGAGCGATCTGTTTTTGTTATACAGTATTATTAAAGGAATTATAGAAAAAGGGCTCATTTAAAAACATATCTTTGGGATAAGAGGAATAATTTCTGTGAACCATAAAAACTCGCCAGGCATTTAAAATTGTGTGACAAATCCATACGTTTGATGTCCATCAGCAACAATTCATAATTTAGTCTTCCGGGCTTGCAAAGAGAAAAGAGCAGTGCAACGCCAGGACAAGGTGGACGGACCATAAAGAAGTCACCAAACGGAGGCAATGTCGAAGGCCATTGTTCTGCACAGGATGTCTATGAGACCTTGACCACCTTCCATCCTCCAAGGGAAGGTTTAGAATCTTGGGACACAGCCAATGTTTCCCACTGCTGAATAATTTCACCAAAGTATTTTGCATTTTTGATGAGAACAGTTCAGGAGAGGAAATTGGGGGGGGGGGGGTGGGGGGAGTCCAGCTTTCATCCAGTGCCAGAGCAAAGATGGTGCCAAATTGTTAATAACCAATGCCCTTCCTCGATTATAAAGCAGGGTCAGTAAAAACCTTTCCATTTTGAAAGCTTCCACTCGGGGGCATCATCAAGGCATTCCAAGTTATTTGCTTGCACTGCCAAGTTACCAATGAGAACACAAAGTTACTTTATACCTTTGAAAGACCAGGGAAGTTGGTTTGGAAGTGTTTGTAAAGGGGCTGGGCATGGGCCCATCCACACCGCTTAACACCTGTCCCAAATGGCTGTGGCTGAAGAGGCTGTACCTTCGTAGTCCATACAATCAAACAGTTTATGTATTTCATCATTGTCACATATGACCACACAAAAATCATCAGCATAGGTTGTGACTTTCACAGGTTTCATCAATAAGTTACCATAACCAGTTTTATAACCATAACCAGACAGAATCATGTACAATTTAATCAAAAGAGGCTCGACCATAAAAGGAATACATAGTTGCCAACTCCATTGCTTTTGGCAGTCACCTACCACTTTTTGTATACTTCAACAGCCTCCCGATTTTATTTCCCATCAAGAGAAAAAAATACTGCTTTCACAAAATAATGTCTCATCAAAGTTTTTTTTATAGATTTCCATGTTGTGATAAGGTTTCTGTTAGGCTTTTGGTGTATATTCAACAGAAAACATGATTATTCTGCTTTAATTTTGCAGAAAAGAGTGTCTCAGAATGTACACATTTAAGGTTAAAATTACAAAATTTCCCTACCCAGGGAGGTGAGGGGGGACACCCCCCTTCCAGATCCTCTCCATCTCAGTTGCTTTGTTCTCTCACACCATAGATATTTTCCATTTAAAATTAACCTTTAGAATTTTGCTTCAGAATTACCCCATAGAACCTTTTAGAATTACCCTCTACAACCCTTTAGAATTACCTTTTGGAACCCCTAATAATTACCCTTTAGAACCTATTAGAATTACCCTTTAGAACAGCGATCTTCATGATTGGTTTAGAGGAGGCCACTTGTGCCGATAAGACATCAGTGTAAGAGCTGCCACACCGCCTGCAGGATTCCATAATTGCTGATATTAGGCCCATGATATTAGGCCCTTGATATTAGGCTGATATTAGGCCACATACTCTTCTTCGTTGTGGTTAACTGAGCTGCAGGCATAATTGTTTGTACACTGCATCCATATCCTGATGTGACATCACATAGAATTACCATGATGCTACTTTTATGCTTTGCATTGGAACATTCATTTGAAACCATTGGGTCAATTTGATAGTATTTATGGCGGATTACAATGGAGTGTTTTCACATTTGTGTATTTTTGGCCACACGTCAGGGGCCGCACTTTCGACCACCAGGGGCCACCAGTGGCTCGTGGGCCATGCAATGAAGAGCAGGACTTCAGAATTACCCTTTATAACCCTTTAGAATTACCATTTAGAATTACCATTTTGAATTACCATTTATAATCACCCTTAAGAACCCTTTATAATCACCCTCTAGAACCCTTTGGAACCACCCTTTAAAATCCTTTAGAATTACCCTTTAGAATTATCGTTTAGAACCCTTTAGAATTACTGTTTAGAATTACCCTTTAGAATTACCGTTTTGACCCTTTAGAATTACCTTTTAGAATTACCATTTAGAATTACCCTTTAGAATTGCCATTTAGAATTACCCTTTAGAACTATCCTTTGGAACCCTCTAGAATTACCCTTTAAAACGCTCTGGAATGACACTTTCGAACCCATTACATTTAAACATGGTGGGTTAGAAAGGTTCTTCTTCTTCATTTTTGACGGACGGATGGACAGACATAGATGGAAGGAAGGACATACCAAAATATTGAAGTGGCTTAAACTTTAAAAAAAACAAAACAAATAGGGTGCAATGTGTTTAGCTAAAGCTTTGGAAAATATCTTATAATCATGGTTCAGGAGAGCGACTAGACGCTAGCTGGTGATATCATTTTTTGGTAAGTAATCTAATCTCTACTCTACGACAACTCAGTGGCCATTCTACCCACCTGAAACTGTCTTAAAGGGTTGCCAAAAGTTATCGGGTCAGTAAAGCCTAAGATGCTTTATAAAATTCTACAGATAGGCAATCCAATCCTCAAGATTTACTAGATGTTAGGGAAGTGACACAAGCTCTTCCAAAGAGAGGAAAGAGCTGAGCTGATCATTTTTTGCAGTAACATTGGCAAGTTGGAAGTGACGAACTGTACCACTTCGTTTTCAACATCACTTGCTTTAAACATATTTAAGAAGACGTTACAAACCTCTCTCTTGATTCCATCTTGCATTATCATAATATTTCTAGTTGTGAGTTTGAACACCTCAATTTGCCTACAATGAGCAGTCCGTTTGTCAGAATCAAAGAAAAACCACGAGTCGGTGTATCCACACCAAGATACGAAGGCAGTTTTAACGAGCTTATAACTATGACCCATCTGCAAAGGGACACTATACCTTTTACTTGGTAATCAACCAAGTCATTAAGAATTGACTTTTTTTGCAGCAGTAACTGATTATTATGTTTAGAATCACTTGCTGCATCTTGTTATAATTTCAAAATTCCTTTTTTAAGCACCAGTCTTTCTTTTTTAAATTGTGAGGATGAGACATAATTGAACTGTCAGCAGACAACAGCAATCTGTGCATTTACATTGTCCCACGATAGTAAAATAAAATTGAATAGTCCCAGACTATCTCCTAAATTGTTCCATATTATTTTAAAAGCCTCACAAAAAGCAGTATTTTCGAGCAAATTAGCATTGAACTTCCAGTAATGGCTTCCGTGTTGTTGCAAAGTGAGTTTAAAGGAAATTGACACGACTAAATGGTCAGAAAAAAGGAAGTTACTCAAACGGATTTCAGAATTTTATCCCGCATTGATGGAGAGCATAAATTATTTTGAATGTAGCAAAAGGATGCGTCTGGCCCACACACCTAGACCAAGTAAACTGATGCTGTCTATGATGTTGAATTTTCCAAACATCAGTTAATCCCGTTTTTCTTCGGAGTTTTTCTGAAGGCTTAGTCGACTCTGGATACGGCTCCACAGTGTTGCTGTCTAAAACAGGATCGAGGGTGCAATTAAAATCACCGCTCATTAAAAATAACAATTTAAATCAACAGTTGATAGAAAGACATCTCGTTCCATAAAGAAGGTATACCTTTCCTTACTTGTAAAAGGAGAATAAATGTATAAAAGAATGCAACATTGATTGTTGAAATCAAATACGATGCAAGCTAAATGTCCAGAAATAATCTCTTTGAATCGAACCCGAGAGGGCGCAAGTGAAGGAACCACATCGAAGGCAACTCCAACAGCGGAGGAGATCATATCACTGAAGAACCATTGCCATTTCATTAATCTTGTCCATTGAGCCTGAAAATAATTGCTTCATTCGTCTCTTGCAATATCACAATATCCAAATGTATATGTCTTCCCAAATCTCGAGCTTCAACTTTGCATTTGAGACTGGTGTCACCATTAATGTTCAAACGGCCAAAGTTTACCTCCATGCTTTTTATGTATTAAATGATGATCATATACAGGAAGTCATGGAATTCCTCTCGAGTTTTCTGAATCTTTATATTTTCATTCTGTGCTTTTGCGACTCATTAAAGTTGGGTGTATCTGGATTATGTACTATTTTTGTCAACTTACATATTAATGCAGAACGGTCTGGAAAAAATATCTCAGCTCAATGTTCCTTTTGCGAAAAGTGTCTCAGAAAAAGTCACGGTGCTCGTCATCTGAAGGGGCATTTACAGCGCCAAGAGTTTGAGAGGAGCACTCAACTTGATCTTCACTCTCTGACTCTTGAGATGGGGAATCAATAGATAATTGAACTTTGGTTTGACTTTCATCACACAGCTGCTTCAGATCAAAAAAAGAACCTTCCTCCAGGATTTTTCCAGGAGCTGGATTGGGGGATTGGGGGAAAACAATTTTTTTGTGGGATGGCTGTAATAACTTGTACTGTTCCACAATACCATCTTGCTTTTGCAAGTTTATCTCACCCTCCCCAATCTTATCAAAATCCGCATTCACCTTCACTACGATACCTGTTTCACGAGATGCTGTCAGCATTCCACTCTCTTCTGTGGTTGTGAAGGAGGGAAGGAATCTGCACTGTGAACCCCTTTTTGCAAAATGACACCATCCAGAGGGTCAGAAGCACGGTCTTTTGTCGTTAGTTAAGAAGAAATGGAATTTGACTCATCAGCATGTCTACCGAATGAGACCTCCTAAATGTCCTCATCCTGCAGCAAAGCAAAACTTTTACCATAGGATAAAGGTTATCATAATGGTCATTTTCCAAAGGGTGATACACTTCTTAGAGCTGATTTATATATTTTTGACTTTCAGAACAGTGTCAGGGATGTTGAATTTTCCAAACATCAGCTAATCCCGTTTTTCGTAGTAGTTTTTCTAAAGGCCTCATGCTGTCCATCCCTTGTAAGAAAACACTGGTTTGAACCCATTCAACCGGTTTATATCCTGTTCATTTGCCAAAAGGGAAACTGTAACATTGGACTGAGGATCGTTATCAACAACACTCGGCTGCTTCTGGTTGAGCAAACAGAATTGTTTCATATGACCAACACCTCCACAAATGAAACATCTCAGTATGTCGGTGGTAACATATAGTTGATAGTCATGGACATGTAAAGTGAGCTTTAGAATAACATTTAGCAAAGAATACTCTTTTTTTAAGAACCATGAACACTTGCCTCCTAAAGCTCAAAACATGACTGACACATTCATCCTAACAACCCAGGGGGATCATTATTAATAGTGACTCACAATTACCATAGCATTGTAGGGCTGCAAGAATCAAATCGTTCTTCAAAAAGGAGGAACATTTGAGATTACGACTTTTTGTGCCGGAGTAAAAGGTGGATAGAACATCATAATGATATGCCTGAAATCTAACGACAAACCTTGTTGTACAATTTGTGGAACTAGTATCTCGTCTGACACAAAATTGATTACTATCTAATTCATACGCGACAAACCATGGATATTTTCGACCACAATCATGTTCACAATTGCAATTGCCATCATTTCCACCGGTACACCTTCTGATGGAGCGCACACGAAGCCATGCTTGCGTGAGAATTGGTCAAACACAGCATATTTGCTGTGAACGCCTAGAGGCCATGTTTGGAAAGCACATACTCGGGAAGTGACCCTAAACTCGGGAAGAGGAGTTAATATCATGAATTAAAGAAAGGAAATGGTAGCGAAAAGAAAAACAAAAATAAATTGATAGATATGAAAATAAAAGTGAATGTCTAAAGCCTGTATCTCACTGGCTGCGACAGCTCGCGACAAAATGCAAACGGGATTCTCCAAAATGGCTGGAAACGTTCGCGGTGGTTCTCAATTTCCTCGCGTGAGTCGCAGGACGTCGCTCTGGTGTCGCTGGAATTTTGAACATGTTCAAAAAATTTGTGCGACAAATTTTATCTCAAAATAGTCACAGAGTCGTCGCGGTTGTCTCGAACCGGTCTCGAACCCTTCTCAATTTAGTTTCCGTGAGTCAGAAGGTGTGACAAATGTGACATGCAATGTAATGTAGATAGATTCACAATAGTTCAATGCAGATATGACTAAAAAAACCAACAAAAAAAAACAAAAACTCATAGTCCATATTGTAAAACCAGCATTGTCTGTCCTCTTTCTCTCCTGTTCTGAGTAATGGCCTGACTGCAAACTTTTCACTTTCATCATTCCTTTCACCTTCCCATCATTCATAAATCACGTCACACATATTTTTACGTAAATTAGGTACACACAAAATATGGTCACACCCACAAGCCCCTATCAAGGCAGATGAACAATTGGGTCACACACAATGTTTGTGGGTGCAACGTTGACAAGTAACAGAACACTTTGACAATCAGGCTTGGTCAGCATTCTCCTGTAATCCCACCATCCTGTTCTGCCAGGGCACAGCTCCCACACCATTGTAGTACTCAGTCAGGTACTCTCTTACTCGTTTCCCAACTGACAATATGATTGCTGGAAGGGAGAGGCCTCATATATATATATAGTCCCGATTCTCAATTGTCACGCACAGCTGTCGTGCGACTGTTGCACGACATTTGCGCGATGGTCGCACGACCGTCGTGTGACCGTCGCGCGACAGTTGCATGTGCCAAAAAATCTCAGTTTTGTCACCTGAATGTCGCGCGAATGTCGTGTGACATGTATGCGAACTCCAGGCGAAGTTCATCCCAAATTTCGCCGGGAGTTCGTGGAACATTCTTGCGATTCGTGAGACATACGCAAATGTGTTTTAGTATAAATTCAGTGAGATTCCAAGAGAAAATTTCGCTGTTTTATCGCAATTTGGTGTCTCAACTAGTCGCGAGCTGTCGCAGCCCAGTGAGAACCGGCTTAAATCAGGGTTCGTGCTGAGTTAGAGAGATGATAGTAAATGTTCCACAACCACCATCCAAAAAACAGTAAACAGGGCTGCATGCTCTCTCTGTCTCTCTCTCTCTCAGCAAAAGGACTACAAAAGGGTTGGAAAGAGATAAGGAGGGTGATAAATTGGGAAAAGGAGGGAGGTACAGCAGTCCATGATAAACACAACAAAATACCACCACAGGGTATGTGGGAGAGAGGATTATGAAAGGGGCGGGGGGGGGGGGGGGAGGAGGTGAAGAAAGCACAAAATATGACCGGAAAGGAAAGAAGGAGTAAAGGAGATGATGCCAACAGAGCTAACCAAGCAATGACTCGCACATAGCCGCCATGACAACACACTCAAACAAACCGACACTCAGGGAAAAAAGAGAGAAAGAGGAAAGAGGAAAAGAGGAAAGAGAGAGAGAGAGAGAGAGAGAGAGAGAGAGAGAGAGAGAGAGAGAGAGAGAGAGAGAGAGAGAGAAGAGAGAGATTAGAGAGAGAGAGATGAAGAGTGAGAGTGAGAGTGAGAGTGAAGGAGAGAAGGAGAAAGAGAAATAGGATCCTCAGTTTAATATCAATCCCAGTATTTGACAGTGTGAGAGGGAATTGATATCTTGGTCCCATCAACAACTGCCAAACGCCAAAATATATTTTTTGGAATGCTTGTACTGTTTTGCAAGTTTAGAACAACACCATTATTAGATGACCATTTGGGGCTCATACACTCGTATATTCTCCTCAGCATGAAAGCGAACGACCATTTAATACAAAACGTATGCGATCTAAGCCCAATTACAGATTTGAGGGCTGAAACGCAAGAAGAGAAATATTTACTGCCACATACGAAGGACCATGACTGACACCTCGTTCAATATTCCCATATATTTGTAAAAGTTAACTTCAACCTTGTATAATGCCTTTTTAAATTACACGCCATTACTCAAACCTTCCTGTGTGCAGCATAAAGCATGTCACACAACGATGACATCTATCCTCGATGTACTGAAAGATAATGTGGTCATCATATCAGTCAAAGGATGCGTGACAATTTTCTGGGACTTGATGTCCCATTACAAACATTATGACTAATGCTAATACTTATACTATAAAAAAAACATGAAAATGCAAATAAGATGAATAATGTTTTTGGTTTCTTTAATTTTTTTTTGCAATAATTAATACAAGAAGCCTGAGTTTTGCCTTAGATTTCCTCACACAGCCAGGTCATTGAGATGTAATGAGTTCTTAAGTGTACAAGACAATCTCACCGTGCCTGGAATACAGCTCCCTTCTACAGCCTGGTGCTGCTGCATGGGAAGAATTCAAATACGTATATGAGGACCATTTTGAAGGTGTGAGGAATAAGACTCAAAATAGTTTGAGACACACCAACAAGACATCAACTACAATCAGTTCCTCATCATAAGCCAATTGGTGGCCTTGTAGGTGGTACTTCAAAAACCACAGGCACAAATCGCTGTCTGTACAACACAGGCCTTCTGCACACAGCAGGTGTGTTGTCATGGAGAAACACACTTTTGGTCAACATCCATTGATGGCCTACCGCATTTTTTAAAATGAGGCTGCTGTAATATTGCATCGATTATAGTTTTGTGAGGCAAAGAGCCAGTCAACGGAATTCCATTGTTATCCAAGAAAGTTGAGAACATCTTGCTGAGACTTTGGACGTGCCCGTGTTCTGCATGGGTGATGGTGAGAAAATAATCTTGCCAAATTTGAAGTTGTATGGATATTTCAGTGATCTTAACACAGTGATCATCCATGAATAATGAAGTCAACCTGGGTAACAGTTTGTGGGTTGGTCACATCTGTTGTCTGTCTTTATGGGGACATATTCAAGGGATTCACATTCATCCATGCAGTCAGCAGCAGCCATTTTAGATACTCTATAATATGAGAGCACCTCTTGTCTTGTTCACCCCCTGTTTGATCTTCTCCCCTGTGCCCTTTATCCCTCTTTCATACAGTGCCCATAGAAAGTCTACACCCTCTTTCAAAATTTTTCACCTTTTGTTGCCTTATAGCCTGGAATTAAATTGCATTAAATCAGACTTTTTCCACCTTTATTTACACATCGTAACCCACAACTTCCAAGTGAAAAACAAATTCCACAAATTTCATAAAATTGATTAAAAATACAAAAAAATAGAATATCTTGGTTGGATAAGTGTCCACCCCTCTTATAATAGCAATTGTAAATTAGCTCAGGTGTAACCAATCACCTTCAAAATCACACACCACGTTAATTGGCCTCCACCTGTGTTAAATTGTGGGGATTCTGATTATTTCAGAATAAAATCAGTTGTCCTGTAGCTTTCCTCTGCTGGGTAGTGAATTTCACAGCAAAGATTCAACCAAGAGCACCAAGGAGCTTTCAAAAGACCTCCCGGATAAAGTTGTGGAAAGGTACAGATCAGGGGATGGGTATAAAAATATTTCAAAGGCCTTGAATATCCCATGGAGCACAATCAAGACAATCATTAAGAAGGGGAAGGCATATGGTTCCACAAAGACCCTGCCTAGATCAGGCCGTCCGTCCAAATTGGATGACCAAGCAAGGAGGAGACTGATCAGAGAGGCAACACAGGAGGCCAATGGCAACTATGAAAGAGCTACATGCCTTTATGGCAAAGACTGGTCACTGTGCATGTGACAACAATATCCCAAGCACTCCACAAGTCTGGCCTGTAAAGTAGGGTGGCCAGAAGGAAGCCATCACTCAAAAAAGTCCCACCTTGACTCACATTTGAGGTTTGCAAAAAAACACTCTGGAGATTCTGAAGCCATGTGTCAAAACACTGGAGACTGAAGCCATGTGTCAAAAGGTTTTGTGTTCTGATGAAACCAAGATGGAACTTTGTCCTAAATACAAAATGTTACGTTTGGCGCAAACACAACACAGCACATCACCCAAAGAACACCATCCCTACTGTGAAGCATGATGTGACAGCATCATCTTACGGGTTTGCTCATCAGCAGGGACTGGAGCACTTGTCGGGATAGAAGGGAAAATGGATGGAGCAAAATACAGAAAAATCCGAGAGGAAAACCTGCTGCCCTCTGCAAGAAAGCTGAAATTGGGGCGGAAGTTCACCTTTCAGCATGACAATGACCCGAACCCACAGCCAAAGCTACACTGGAGTGGCTAAAGAACAAAACGATAAATGTCCTTGAGTGGCCCAGTCAAAGCCCCAACCTAAATCAAATTGAAAATCTGTGGCATGACTTGAAGATTGCTGTCCATTAACACTCCCCATGCAACTTGACTGAGCTTGAACAGTTTTATACAGCCAAATTCGCAAATATTGCCCAATCAGGATGTGCAAAGTTGGTGGAGACCTATCCCAACAGACTCACAGCTGCAATTGCTGTCAAAGGTGCTTCCACCAAGTATTAACTCAGGGGGGTGGACACTTATCCAACCAAGAAATTCTACTTTTGTATTTTTCATCAATTTTCTGAAATTTGTAGAATTTGTTTTTCACTTGGAA
>CM068964.1:44785355-44812801 GCA_035128595.1 Eptatretus atami
CTCCACCACTTTATGTCTGACTTCTTTGGAAAGCACCTTGATCTTCATGTTTTTCTTGTTGGTTGACCAAGTGAGATGTACCTTTTAAAACTCATTAAAATAGTGGGGGAGATTAATTTTTAAGTCAAACCACTAACTACATCCAGGTGAAACCTGTTACACTTAATTTGTAACCTTTAAAACAAATAATTTGCCCGTGAAGTGATTTGGGTTTAATTATGCAAAGGGTGTGAATACTTATGAAACTGAGAATCAATCATCTGATTTTCTCTGCTAATCTAACTTACTCACATTTTATCTGCATTTTTAGCTTTATCACTTTGGAGTAGTTTGTGAAGACTCTACATATTAACATTTATTTGAAAGCATCATGAAATAAACTCAGGTGACATCAATATGTAAAAACGTTGGAGGGGGGTGAATACTTTTGCAGGTCACTGTATATCAGATTTCAATACCTTATAAAGCATTACAGAATTGACCTAAATTCAATCTAACCTGGTTATAGTGTGCATCTGAGACATACATCTCGACCAAGTAAACTGATGTTGCCTGGGGTGCTGAATCCACCAAACATCTATTAATCCCGTTTTGCTAATTAATTTCTCCAAAGGTTTGGATGTGCCTCTCCACTGTTTCTGTCGAAAACAGGGTCAAGAGCACAGTTGAAGTCAATTTTACTTCGAAAATCCTCTCGTGTTTTCGAAATAATATATCCTTTTCTGCATTCTCATTGGAGCATAAATGTTTAAGAAAAGAAAGATTTGATGATTGGCTGTGAATTGAAGACATGCCAAACATCCAGGAATTATCCCATTTTATTGAACTTGTGAAAGCGCGAATGAAAAATAAATAAAGACGGAGACTCCAGCAGTCAAATAACTTGGTGTGTGTGTGTGTGTGTGTGTGTGTGTGTGTGTGTGTGTGCGCGCGCACTCGCACACACACACACATGTATTGTTACATCTGGCTTCCTTCTTAGGACAATGGTGCAGTAATTGGTCTTTATTTTGATTACATATCTGAAGAACCACTATCCCATTATTAGCCTTCTCCATTGAACTTGGGAGTTTGTATTTGCATGCATTTCTTGCAATAACAAGATGTCCAGGTGTGAATGCCGTGTTAAATATTTAACCTGAACTTTGCGGCCAAAACGAGAGCCACCATTGAAATTTATAGAGTCCTAATTTACATCCATGCTTTCAGAGTAATACATGCATTTGACTACTTACAATAAGGACTTTATTCAAGAAGCTCTTATCAAGCTTTCTGTATCTTTGTTTTTCATTCTGTGTTTCTGCACATCAGTGAAATTTGGGGTGTCAGGGTCATGCACAATATCTTTCAATTTGATAAGTAATGCTGGAAGATTGGGAAAATGATCTCTCAACTCAATATTCCCTTTACAAAAGGAGTCTCTTAAAAAGTCCTGAGGTTCATCATCTGAAGGACTGTTTACAGCCTTTAGGATTTGAGAGGACTCATCCTGACATTCACCTTCAGATTCCTCATGTAGGGAATCAATTGATGCTTCAGCTTTTTTTTTTTTACAAGGACCATCAGACAATGCTCAGTTTCAACAAGGACCTTCCTCAAGAACCTTTACAGGAGTTCAATTCGAAGATTATTGAGAATGCAAAGGGGGGGGGAGGGGGTGGTCTAAACGAATGTACAGCATGGCCACAGTACGCGGTTTATGAATGTCACTCTCCTTTAGTGGATTTAACTAATGCTCATTCATTCTTTCACCATCCTTATTCAACTCCTTTACTACATCCATCGAGGGAGACTGTAAATGCTTTTCTTCCTTATGTAATTGTAAAAGAGGGGAGTAATCTACATAATGAACACCCTTTTGCAAAACGACACTTTCTGAAAGGTCAAAAACACTGATTGTCGTTGGTGGGTTCGATTATATTTCTTCATTGGTAATGTGTCTACAAGTAGAAGCTTCTATATTATCCTATTCCTGTAATAAAGCAAACCTGTTATCACATGGAGGTCCAGTAATGGAGTTTTCATACATTTCTCTTTTACCAGGTGACATGCTTCTTATGACTGATTTGCGTTTTTAACTTTGGAAACGGGAACAAACCCCTCTAGTGGGGCAGATAACAGCAATTTTTGAGAGGAATCGTGCAAATGATGATACAAGCATCAAATGTGGCACATTTTTTTGTTCCGGGGGATTCCTATCAAATCTGCCTGATTGGCCATTTGAAATCCAAATTTTGAAAAATTTGAAAAAAAAAAAAAACTTCAAAAAAGTCAAGATCACGATCAATGTTGGATGCTGGCTGAGATTGGTGAATGTTTCAAAAACATCATCAAAGACGCTCCAAGTCTGCCATGCAGTTTTCTTCCCTTTACCGCGGAAGGCAGACACGACGTCACATCCGGTGAACGCATGGAAGTATGGGATCCCTCTAGCTTTCTCAGGCCCTATTGCAGAAACTACCTCATGGACTGGAATCCATCGTGCCTTGGCTCCTTGCCAAAGGCAATCCACATGTTCTCAAGACCTAGTTCCTGTAAGGATGGCAGTACAGATATTGCTATGACTAGTACGTCCGTGTCATTAGCCTTAATGATAATGGACTTGCTACATCCGTCGTTGCATCCCTGGCGTGTACAAATATTCGAGTGTCAGCTTCTTCATGACAACATGGAGACACAGCATCCAGTGACTTCCTTGTGTTGCTAATGGCATCTTCTCCTTTTGTGACAATGACTGTGCTTGTCCGTCTGTGCTTCACACATCTTTTCACACAGGAAGTGAATCAGCTCAGTCTTGTTGCTGTCATCTCGAAGAAAGCTTCTCCAGTTACTTGGGGTCTTACTGGTTCCTGTCACTCTTATTCTGATTCCTTGCCCCCTTTTCGACCTTGCCTCGGACTTCAGACTTGACTTCTTGTACACATCAAACACTACTCCACCTCTCGTACCTGGCACCATAGGATTCCACTTTGGGATGATGTCTTCTTTCATAGTCATCAATATCTTTGAAGTGTGTGGGGAGGTAGGGCATTGATAAGTGCTGAGCCATCAATGATGACTGCATCTCCCCTTGGTTCTATGTCTGGGATGTTCACTTGCGCTTCAAGAATTTCAGCCAGCTGTGACTTCAAATTTTTTTGGTGTTTTTTTTTCTTTCAAATTTTTCAAAATTTGGATTTTCAAATGGCCAATCGGGCAGATTTGATCAGAAAGCCCTGCAGAACAGAAATGCCAAATTTGATGCTTGTATCATAATTTGCACGATTTTGCTACTATCTACTACACTACTCATTAACACTACCCGTTCTTCATTAGGAAGGGTTGTATCAACTTGTTCAACTGGTTTCTCTTGTACATTGTCGAAAGGGATTCGGTAACATTAGCCTGAGAATCATTATTATTAGCTACATCCATAGAAGGCTGCTTTTTACTGAGAGGGCAAAACTGCTTCATATGGCCAACCATACCACAACCCAAGGAGAGCATTGTTCAAGGGGACACACAGTGACCAAAGTGCTACAGCAGTGCAAGGATTATCTCATTATTCAGGAAAGGTAGTACATTTGAGATGACTACTTTTGAGGGAGGAGTATCCAAGGGATACACCGTAACAAAGTGTCCAGAGTCAAGGGACAAATGTTGTTGAATGATGAGAGCAACATGCTCTTCATCGGACATAAAAACGAATACTCGTTTGTTCATACGTCAAGCAGTCTGTACCTTTTTGAAAGCAATTATGTTCCCATTGCGAGAACAATCAATTCCACCAAAACACCTTCTGGTGGGGAGCAAGTTAATCCATGCTTGCATGATATTTAATCAACCAAAGCATATCGATGTGAACGAGCATCTGCCATGTTTGAGCACACAAACACCACCTCTTCCCAGCCTCGGGAAAAGGAAGGGCTTTAAATTTAGAAAAACCGACAAGGCGCCACCCAAATGACAAAGCCCCCAAATCGGTACCGCTATGCGTGCTCTCTGTGTGTGTCCTCTTTTCTTCCCTTCTCTCATTCTCACTCTTCTTCTTTTTAGAGAAGAAAGTTAAAATAAAAATGAAGCAGACAAAACAAGAAAAAACACAAATAAATGGAGGAAGGGAAAAAGAGGGTGGGGTTGTAGGGAAGAGGTGAGGGGGCAGGAACAAAAGAGGAAAGATAATATTGAGAGGAAGAAAAATGATGAGATGAAAAAAAACAGGAAGTGCAACATGAACTCACAGGCACACACACAGAACAAAGCGATGCCACAGGAAGAGAACAGAGAGAGAGAGGAGAGAGAGAGAGAGAGGAGAGAGAGGAGAGAGAGGGAGAGAGAGGAGAGAGAGGAGAGAGAGGAGAGAGAGAGAGAGAGGAGAGGAGGAGGAGAAAGAGAGAGAGAGAGAGAGAAGAGAAGAGAGGAGGAGAGGGAGAGAGAGAGAGAAGGAGAGAGAGAGGAGAGAGAGGAGAGAGAGGAGAGAGAGGAGAGAGAGGAGAGAGAGAGAGAAGAGAGGAGAGAGAGAGGAGAGAGAGGAGAGAGAGGAGAGAGAGGAGAGAGAGGGAGAGAGAGGAGAGAGAGGAGAGAGAGGAAGAGAGGAGGAGAGAGGAGAGAGAGGAGAGAGAGGAGGAGAGAGGAGAGAGAGGAGAGAGAGGAGAGAGAGGAGAGAGAGGAGAGAGAGAGAGAGAAGAAGAGAAGAGAGAGAAGAGAGAGAAGAGAGAGAAGAGAGAGAAGAGAGAGAAAGAAGAGAGAGAAGAGAGAGAGAGAGAGAAAGAGAGAGAAGAGAGAGAAGAGAGAGAGAAGAGAGAGAAGGAGAGAGAGAGAGAGAAGAGAGAGGAAGAGGAGAGGAAGAGAGAGAGAGAGAGAAGAAGAGAAGAGGAGAGAAAGAGAGAGAAGAGAGAGAAGAGAGAGAAGAGGAGAGAGAGAAGAGAGAGGAGAGAAGAGAAGAGAAAGAGAGAGAGAGAAGAGAAGAGAGAGAAGAGAGAGAAAGAGAGAGGAAGAGAGAGAAGAGAGAAGAAGAGAGAGAAGAGAGAGAAGAGAGAGAAGAGAGAGAAGAGAGAGAAGAGAAGAGAGAGAGGAAGAGAGAGAGAGAGAGAGAAGAGAGAGGAAGAGGAGAAGAGGAGAGAGAGGAGAGAAGAGAGAGAAGAGAGAGAAGAGAGAAGAAGAGAGAGGAAGAGAGAGAGAGAGAGAAGAGAGAGAGAGAAGAGAAGAGAGAAAGAGAGAGAAGAGAGAGAAAGAGAGAGAAGAGAGAGAGAAGAGAGAGGAGAAAGAGAGAGAAGAGAGAGAAGAGAGAGAAGAGAGAGAGAGAGAGAGAGAGAGAGAGAGAGAGAGAGAGAGAGAGAGAGAGAGAGAGGAGAGGAGAGAGGAGAGAGGGAAGAGAAGAGAGAGAGGGAGAGGGAGGAGAGAGAGGAGAGAGAGGAGAGAGAGAGAGAGAAGGAGAGAGAGAGGAGAGGGAAGAGAGAGAGAGAGGAGAGAAGAGAGAGAGAGAGAGAGAAGAGAGAGAGAGAGAGAGAGAGAGAGACAGAAAGACAGAGGAGAGACACAGAAAGACAGAGAGAGAACACACAGAAAGACAGAGAGAGAGGTAGAAAGATGCAGAGAAAGAGAGAGAGAGAGGGGGGGAGAGACACTTAGACACATACGTCCCACCAAATACGTGCAAACTTGGTACAGGTATTATTCACATGTAAATATCACACTATGTGAACAAGTTTCTGAGGAGATAAGGAAATGTTGGCGTGAGTGCAAAATAAAATAGAAAGATAGAGAGGCAAACACAGGACATTTTTTGTTTTTCTTTCATCAAGACTAAACTTTAGATAAACAAAAGTAAACATAAGAGGCTGAGCTTAGGCTATCAGTAAGTGCTTCACTATCATGGGGGTGAAACTGCAACAATGGTAGACTTTACACCTACACAAGGACTGAGTCGACTGTGCTCGACCTGACACTTACAATCCTACTTCCTGTTGATCTTTGAAAGAATGGTTACCAAGAACAATGTATTGAAGCCGAATTGATACTCTTGAAATTAAAAACAAATGCTTTGTGGTTAACAGGCACAAAAGTAGAAAAATGTCTTTAGGTGATTATCACAATTCACCTGAAATTTCCTGCTGGTACATACAAGTAGATAAGGTGGGGATCTTTGTGACAAACCATTGCATGCCATTTCAAGCTCACACTTCACTCTGTTTACAGGTTGTGGAAACACTTAAAACTAATGAGAGAAAATATATGAATTACATTTGTAGTAACCCATGCGCACAGTAATTGCAGAAATAAAAATAGGGGAAATACCCCTGGGTACTCACCTGGTTGAATAATGATACTGAGGAGGAAGTCAATGTGGGACGGAATTAGCAAAATGTACCAATGAACCAATGTTACAGCAAATACCTATTTTGGGGGCAACCCTCCCCCCTGCATAACCCCCCTCAGACCCACATTGTTTTAATGTCGTAAACAAATTTTAGTTCATCATGGGTGATGAAGGTTGCAGTCAAGTTTCATCGGAATTGTGTGTGTAGTTTCTGAGAAGAAAGCAAATACCTATTTTGGGGGGCAACCCCCAGTAGACCCCCATAAGGCCTGATTTTTTTTTTAATGCCGTGCACAAACTTTGGTATGTTCTGGGTGATGAATGTTTCATCAAAATCGTGTGTGTAGTTTCAGAGAAGTTGTAAGTGTTTGTGAATGGACGGACGGACGGACGACGCGCCATTCCCGAAGCTCCCCGGAACTACGTTCCAGGTGAGGTAAAAATAAGAGAAAATGGTCATAATTTAAGGTTGGTCTAGTTGAGCTGGAAAATTTACACCAGAAATCCATTTCTTCACTGTTGGGTTGTTTGCTATTCTTCATGATGAGCTTGAAAGATGGCATTTATAGCTTTTGGAGTCATTTCCACCACCATGAATATCCACATTTTGCATCGTCAAAAACACATGGCCGATAAGTGTGTCGCCTTAGATCATTCCGGGCGTCCAATATTTGTTGCTCTCCATCAAAAAAAAATGAAAATGTCTAAAACATTTCAAACACTCTGGATTCAACCCTTCAAACTGGCCATTTATTTTAGCGAAGCAGTCGCACCTCATGACCGCCACCACCAAAGATGGACAGAGGTTCACCCCTGTTTGTCCATCTGTCTGTCTGTTTGTCTGTGAGCAGGATATCTCAAAAGATTATTGACGGATTCGGACGAAACTTAGTGGACAGGTTGGTTGTGAGACAAGGACTAATCGATTCATTTTCGGTGACAATCCGGATCCGGATCCGGAAACGACATTTTAAAAAATTCTCTCAATGATTTTTCACCATTGAGAGATGGGGCAAAAAATGATATCTCAAACAGTTATGGACGGATTCGGACGAAACTTGGTGGACGAGTTTTGTAGGTGTCAAGAACAAACCAATTAGATTACGTTAAGGTACGGATGCAGATCTGGCCTATAAATGGGCTACAAAATGTAAACTGTTCACCCTGGCAGAGGTATTTACTCTACCGAGTGCTGTTCTAGTTCGCAATGTGACATCTACCATTTGCTTGACACCAACAAAGAACTTTCGAGGATTGTAGTTATGAACAACGGGAGAGTGTGGTGTCTCGGAAACCTCGTAAAAGGTATCATAACCGATGGAAAGGAAAATCTATCCCATTTCAAGAGGCAGGAACTGAGTTTGTGCACCATGCACACCAAATTTGTTGTCGTGGGAGAATACATTCCCAAAAATATCCACAAGTACGAGATGGGTTGTTCTGCACAAATAATTAGGAGAGGCTTCCAAGTTAGAGGATACTCCATGGTATGTCCCATCGGTTTGTGGCACAAAAAAAAGTGGTCTACATAAAAGCGGCCTTCAGGACAAAGGTCTGTATTTACGGTCATTCCGTAAGCACCATTAAGTGACTTATGGGAAACTTGTGTCTGTTATATAGTAAATGTACATGTGCTGCACTCCTGGTTAGCAAAACTGCCTTTCCTGAGGTATCAATGTACGAGGGTGGGTAGGAAAGTAATGCCTCTTGTATTATGTTGCACTAAATACAATTAAAATTACAACTGGAAGGGCACTCAGTAGAGCACATACCACCGTGAGGCTGAACAGTTTAAATTTTCTACCCCACTGATAGGTCGGATCTGAATCCGGACCTTAACCAAAATCGAATTAGCTTGTTCTTGTCAGCTAACCAACGTATCCACCTAGTTTTGTCATAACTAGTCTCCAACTTTTTGAGACATCATGCTATACATAGTTTTTTTTTTGCCCTGTCTCTTAGTGGTGAAGAATCACTTTAAAAATTCTCGTAATCTGTTCTGGATTAGAATCTTGACCAAAATTGAATCAATTCGTCCTTTCCACACACCGAACTTGTCCACTAATTTTTGTCTGAATCCATCCCTAACCATTTGAGATATTGTGCATTATATCGTTTTTGGCCCTATTTCTCAATGGTGAACAATCACTTGAAAAATTATCGAATCCGAATCCGGATTTGGATCTTCACCAATATTAAGCATTGCTGTCCTTGGCCGGTCACCTACATACACACAGAAATTTTTTCAGAAAGATTGCTTGAAAACTGTGGCCAAAATCGTGTGACAAACGTACAAACAGACAGATAAATGTGACAAACCAACATAGTTGGCAAAAAAAAATTTTCAGCAAGTAACAAACAGACAGACACGGGTGAAAACATAACCTCCATCCACCTTCGGTGGTGGTGGGGTGGTGGTGGGTCATGAAAATCACAGGGAAGATGCATACATATTTGGCAAATATTAAGTTAGGTTTCCACATAGTGTCCATCCACTGCAATGCACTTTAATAAGCGCATCAACATGACTCTTGTGATAGAGTCGCTGTACACAATATTTTAAACACCTGTGAATATTTACCTGGACTTCTGACTTTGGTCCGTTGTCAGGATAAGTGACATCTATTTGCCAAAACTGGCCCAACATCAGCCACAAGGCATAAAAACATTGGGACAATGGCCATCGTTGGGCCATGGGTCAAAATCATGTTGGGCCAAGGATAGTGCTGACATTGGTGCAACATTAGTGTGTTATCTGGGTAGTTTATATCCAGCTCGACATTAAATGACGACTTCATATGATGAATTTGGTGCAATTGATTCGCTAAACTGGTCAAACACAAAGTTTCCTGCAGTAAGTAAACATATGTCTCCACCATACTTCCGCAGGACGCTCAAGATCCGCCAACAATCCCCTTTTGATAAAACTACCAAAATCACGAATCACTGCTCACCTTTACTCTTTCATTCCTCTTTTTCCCCTCCTTTGGAATAAACTCCCACACTCTCTTCAATCCCATTCTTCCCTCCAGGCCTTCAAAAACAGCTGTTCACCACCACCTCTTATCGTCCCCCACCCAAAACCTCGATCTTTTCTAACCCCATTAATCCACCACAAACACACCTCCTTCAAATTCCCTGCTTTCCTTCCTGAAAGTCCCTGTAATGTCCATCTTGTATACCCCGTGTTCCCCACCCCATCCCTCTCCCTTCCACAGATCTCCTAATGTCTCTGTTGCACACTGTTTTATCCTTCCCTCTCCCGTCCCTCTTGTCTCGTGCCCGCCTTGAGGTTCGTTGTGTGTTAGCTCTCATACGAGCCTTGACAATGTATACAAAAAAAACAAAACAAAAAAACATTGTCTGGAAAAGCATAAAATCGGAGCAGTATAGTGAGAAAGAAGAAGCCAAAGGGACAAGAAAACTTTAAGCGAGATAGTTTGTGCCCATATAGAAATTGAGGATGTGCTGTACAACCGGAGAGTTATCACCTTGTTTCTCTTCCCTTTAACATCTGTGATTTTATTCCACATACTTGCTTGGCAGATTTCTTGTATAAATATTAATCATATGAACAATGATTTCCTTCAATAAACATTTAACAATCAGCTGATTTTTTTTTTCTTAGATAATGCTAGCGTCATTGTGAACCAATTGAAACATCACTCTCGTAATCTTTCACTTGCACCTGCAACATCGGTCCGAATAAAGGTAACAATGGTTCTCATAGTCCACGTCCTTTTCAAGAGCATTACGAATAACCTTACCACCTTCAGGAAGAAAATATATTGTAATATCAGTTGGAAATGAGCCACCATCTTGTCAAGAAGCTTGGAGGAAGAAGCCATTGTTGCTAAGGCAAGCAGGACTTAGATTGTCGTTATAAACACTGACGTTGGGCCGATGTCAGCAACACCGTTCGATAATTTCCTCGAAGAATCCATACGGACTCGGTATAATGCCTTCAAAAGTTCAGCCGATTGAAGAGATACAAGGACACAAAATCTTTGATCCATTAACTGCGGAGAGCTTCATGTATGAAATATGAATTAGGATAGATTCTAGTTGTCGTTCGTGTAAGTTACAAGTTTTAAACGATGTCCGTAGTTACTTCAACATGAAAGTAGCTGCAGAGTAATGACAATGTTGTGCTCTGAACTCGTTCACTGCGTTGAGCCGAGAGCAAACCGAAGGTATGGTTTTCAAGCCAATGTGGAAAAATTGTTTTTAACATCAATACTGTGGTTTTTTTTTAATATCCATAGGAGTGCATTCATGGATGCTCACTTACAATCATGCGCAATCATACATCGGAATATGCAAGCACAATCATTAGCATGAATGAAGCAAACGCAATGCCAACAAATGTGTATCGCTCCACCAACCTCATTGGAACAAGGACAATACGAGTCAAGAACGAGTGAGAGTGAGAGGTGAAATAAGTGAGAAATGTGCAATTTTATCTCATAATAATGACGACATGACATCTGCCAGCACTGGTTGGTGGACGTTAAAGATCCCAATCACACGGTGTCCTTCACAAAGTGTAGGTGTGCTATCGCCGGTGCCCTGGACAAGTTACAGATTCCTGCCCTGACTGACTGCTGGGAAAGCAATGGCAAACAACCCAGCATAACTCTTGGCAAGAAACGGTTTCAGCAGAACCAACGCTCTGTGAAGAGTACGGTGCATCTCAGATATCAGATCATTTCCCACAATAACTCCACATAATGCCTTCAAGTCCCAGGGTATTTAGAGAAATACAAGGACGTTATCTCTACTTGCACCTGTGTAATCATGCTGAAAGCTTCTTGAGAACTCACATGTTGATGTAAAGTTTCCTCTTACTGTGTCAAAGAATGGTGTGTACAAATATCTTATCTCCCTTAGCAGATTTGCAATGAGTATACTCCAACCACTCCATGAATTTGGTCCAGGAATTCTCCCAGAACAAGGAAATCTGGCTCAGAAAGCCTCTTGGGCCTAAAGTTTCAGGTCGTACAGGTCATACCATTGATGATGACGTCAGTGCAACAAAGTCATTCTGTCACAATGAACCATCGTTATCAAGTTGTACATTCAATCGCCATCTCGTGCATCTTTTCATCAATCTTGTGGTAGGGTAATTAATCAACAATGAGAACAGTAAGATGTTCAAGTTGTGCGCTATCAGTGCACCGTTGGAAAAAGCTTAATGATGCATCATACATACACCTGCAAAGACCGTATCCACAGCAAATTATGTCACATTGGCTATTTAGAAGTGTTATTTAAACCTGGTGTTGGCTTAGTGGTTATGGTGCTGGCTTGGGATCCCTGGGTCCTGAGTTTGAGCCCTGTTGGTCGCTGAATTAACACCATGTGGGGTTGACTTCACCCGTTATCCTTCCGAGGTCAGCGAAATGAGTACCTGTGTACTGGTATAGGGGCACAGCATCAGCGGCATAGTCGTGCTCCAACAAAATGATAGCTACCCGGCAGCCAAGCTGCCATACGCAACAAGAAGAAAAGGTGTCATTTGAGACACAACGATTGGAGGGAACTGGTGTGAATGATGCCAACCCACAAATGGAGACAAGGTAAAAGAGTAACAATAAGGACTTGAAAGCAAGTCACAGCAACATCTCACAGGTGTGATATTGTCCTTATTTTGAACATCACGTTTATGCAGGACGACACAAACACTGATGCCTCGCCCTGCCTGTGAAGTAGCGACATAGCAGTTTAGAGCTGGGTTGAAATTCAAACATATAGTAGACAGCTCAGAGGTGCATAGACGTTGCTCTAATTTATGCTGCCAGCCCGCATGACTTGTTTGTGGAGGCAAGGCATCAGGCACATGATAGAAGAATTAGGCCATCAGGCAAGTGTTAAATTATTTGTATATTTTGCTCCACAGCCTTGGATTTCTTTTTCAAGACTGGCTACAGATGAAGCAAAGAAAGGTACGGCTTGCTGCCCAGACATGTGGTTGCTTTGAAAAATGGGTTTTGAAAACGTTTGCGCTTCACTAGCCACACAGGCCAAGGCAGCAGCATCTGTGAAGGCCTTTGACCCTGTATGGTTGTTCTCATAGCCTGTTGAACAATGTTTGATGGTCCTACCTCTTTGGGTGGCTTGGTTGAGTGCTGCTGCTGTTGCTGCTGTTGCTGTTGCTGCTGCTGCTGCTGCTGCTGCTGCTGCTGTTGTTGTTGTTGTTGTAGAAGCTGCAGGTGCAACTGTTCTTGCTGTTTTTTGTAATACTCCTGCAGGTGCTGCTGCAGCAATGATGAGAGGGGCTGTGGAGGCAGGCATGGGATGGAGGGAAGAATCAAGGCAGGAGAGAGCCATTAGCACCTAGAGTGCTTTTTATAGTGGTGTTCCACTCCCTGACAGCAGCGAAACAATATGCTTGTCAAATTAAAGTCTTTTCACAAAGACATCTGAAAATCACACGGCCTGTGCTGCGATTTGGAAAACAGCACAAGTGGCGTATTTTTATTTTTCACTTGTGCATGGAAGGAGGGCCGGGGCTAAACAAAATTGGAATACGAAAGGAGATTGTATTTATCTATTTATTGGCAAGCTTCCGTAACAGTATAAAGAAAAAGCAGTACAGGAGTAAAAGCCATTTTCTTGAACAAAGGTGCCTACCTTTGTGTGCAGAGAAATTTGGTTGCAAATAATTAGCCACAAGGACAGTTTTATTAGTCCCTTCGAGGGCCTGGGAGGATAGCAATGAACCCACGTCAGTGCAAAGTACTACAAAGTTAAAAAGCCGTAAGGAATTGTGACTGTACGTCACATCAGAGTGGCACGTGCACCTCATCTCAATCGGTGCGCAAATGACGTCACGGTGGCAGGTGATACCCTACAAATAACCGTGTGGGCAGGAAAGGAGCCGTACGGTGTGCCGCGTGCACACAATAGAAAATAAGTTGTGCCATCAACGTCGGTTCTTTCAAGGTCTCCCTTGGTGCAGATTCTGACACACTCATCATCATCATTTTCATCACGCCAGGGTTGCGCTTCGGCCTGACATTGTTAATGAGCCTGCCAGCTATTCTGGGCCTCAGAACCACCCATTGATAAGAAATGGCGCAAATGAGCATGCAGCGTCTGACCATCCTCTGACCGATCTCCTCGCACACCTGAAGGACACATTAATAAAGGCAAACAGCGATCCTTTCAACTTTCGCACCAAATGGCGTTACTTACACAGCTGCCTGATTATCTGCTGTCTGCAGCCCTGTGTGCTCTGCTACCCTCTGAAAAGCATGAGTGATGTGCTAATTTTCTGACTGAAGCAGAGGAAAGGTTGTGAATACAGGTCTGAAGGACGCGGATGCTCAAATACGATGCGATGGAATGCACATTCCGCTGCTTAGATAGCACAATAACAAAGAAAAGCACAAATTCAGCTGGGAATAAGGGAAGAGACGACAATGTCTTGTCGAAACGCAAACACAGAACAAAAGCACCTGAACCACCAAACTAATCATCTACGAGGTCTGGATGCAAAGACAGCTGGGAACTTACCCAACACTCATTGCGAACTTACATATGAATAAATGTATATTCGTCCAATGTATTTGTGGAATACTTTATATTAGTAATTAACCTCGACCATTACTGAAGGAATAAGAGGCTATTACAATGGTGACCTGCGTTTGGGTCTCTGCGTGCATGCGTTTGTACGTGCGTGCGTCTCTGGGTGCGTGTGTGTCTGTATTTTAGTATCTATGTCTACATCGGCATGTGTGCCTGCATACAGATAAACTTTAACATAAATCAGTCATTCATTCTGAGATCTACAGTCATCGACATCGATTGGTGAACCTCTGCAATGTTAAATACTCATTGCTGTTCCCCTTGTTGCTTACCAAGGATGGAAACAACAACATGGTGCAATAAATAGCATTCATAATTATTTGAAACGTTGTGTTAATAACTATATTTGCGTCTCAAGAGAAGTGACTTGCATCAGGGTTGGTTATGAGAGCGACAATTTTCGACTTCACATGAACTTGCAATGCAAGAATAGCATTCTTCAGACATAATTACATCTCCTTCCAAGCTACAAATCACTGCAATTTGCATGCACAAGACAGGCAAGATATATCGCTGGTTAAAAGAATTAATCCACAACATTTCTCAATCTTTCTGAAATTATTTCCCACGACAATTTGGTGAATAAAACAACTTTAATTAAAATGTCCAAAACAATTATACTGTCATAAAGCTGTTCCCATTTTGTGTACAATTACCCCCCCCCCCCATCCCCCCTACCTCTATGTAGAGTCACATATGGACAGCCATTTGGGGTATAAATCACAAAAATCAGAGAATGTATGGAGAACAAACTCATCATGATTGCGAGCTGACAGGATAGCTCAGAGGCAGCTCTCTTGTATTTAAGCTTTCTACAATCTGGGTTCTAGTCCTCATGCAACTACATTACAGTTCCATTGAGGGGAATTGCTCCACAAAAATAGAAGATTTTTTACCTCTGCCAACGAAGGTGGATGGAGGTTATGATTTCTCCGCCGTTTGTCTGTCTGTCTGTGATCAGGATATCTCAAAAAGTTATGAACGGATTCAGACAAAACTTGGTGGACAGATTGGGTGTGTGACAAAGACAAATTGATTCGATTTTAGTGGAGATCCGGACATAAAAGTTTTAAGCGATTATTCACCATTGACAGATAAGGCCAAAAACTAGATATAACATGATATCTCAAAAGGTTATGGACAGGTGATGATGAAACTTGGTGGATGAGTTGGGAAGGTGACAAGAGCAAGCTGAATGGATTTTTGGTTCAGGTCCGGATGTAGATCCGGCCTATCAGTGGGATACAAAACAGAAACTGTTCCTCCTGGCAGAGGTACATGCTCTACTCAGTACCATTCTAGTTCTCTATCTTTTTGCCATTATTACCAAGGATATAATCTCAAAGACCTGTACATATTTTCGTTTTTTTTGTACACACTGTCGAGGCTCATATGAGAACTAACACACAGAATGTACAACAAGGGGAGCAGGAGATAAGAGGGGTGGGAGAGGGAAGGACAAACCAGTGTGTAACAGAGACATGAGGAGATCTGTGGAAGGGAGAGGGATGGGGCAGGGTACACAGGGCAAACAAGATGGACACTATAGGGACTTTTAGGAAGGAAAGCAGGAAATTTGAAGGAGGTGGGTTTGGGGCGGATTAGCCGGGGTAGAAAAGATCGTGGTTTTGGATTGGGGAAGATAAGAGATGGTGGTGAACGGCTGTTTTGCAGACCTGGAGGGAAGAGTGGGATTGAACAGAGTGTGGGAGTTTGTTCCAAAGGCAGGAATAAAGAGAAATGAATAGGTGAAGGTGAGCTACCAGAAGGGGGTTGCTGGGAGACCTTGAGCACCCTCCGTAAATATGGGGGTGGGGGGGACATATCTCAGAACAGCGGGGGGCGACATATCTCAGACAGAGCGGGGGGGGAGGCTGGAGAAGAGATGGTAGAAGACAGAAAGACCACCGACATGCCTGTGGTGAGAGAGTGAGAGACCCAAAGACTCAACCTCATCGCGGGAGATACCAATGATGCTAAAAGCCTTGGTTTCCACAGCGTGAAGCCGAGAAAGGTGAAAGGCGGGAGCAATAGCCCAGAGGGAGAGCAGTACTGCATCAGGCTGCAGATGAAAGCTTTACATATGGTCAGGAGCTCAGATGTGCCAAGAAAGGAATTTGCACAATGGAGATGCCCAGTCGCGACTGGCGTTGGAGGCCAGCTTGGAAATTGTGGCTTTCCAGGAGATCATGGCAGATAGTGAGATACAGAAGCTTGAATGAAACGACTTCTTCAAGAGGATTGTTGAGAAAGTAGATGGAAAGGGAGGGGGGGTTTCAGACGGTCCTTTCGGAGAGACATAGTGAGAGTGTGAGATTTGTCAGGATTGAAAGACATGTTCCACGTGTTGGACCAGTTTCTGATTTTGTCCAGATCTGCAGGGAGTGAAGAGGCTGCTGGTTTCTGATCTGAGGGATAACCGATGGTACGGCAGAGGGGGAGTCATCAGCAAAGAGATAAGGAGGATTTTTCAGAGAGTCGGAGAGACCAGAAAAAGCACAGGGCTCAGAACATTGCCTTGAGGAACTCCAGCCTGGACAGGAAGAGGGGATGAGAGAATTACATTAAGGGCCACACGTTGACTGCGACAGGAGAGGAAGTATGTGAGCCATTAGTGGAGATGGCCTTGGATACCATAGGAAGAGAGTTTCGTAAGCAGGGCAGGGTGCCAGACCGTATCAAAAGCATGAAATATGTCTTGGGAGATGGCTCTGATTTCATGTCGTGCAATGAGGATCTCCATCCATTGTTGGGAGAGCAGAGGCAGCATCTCCAGGGAAGAGTAACCTGGTCTGATTCCAAATTGATGATCGGAAATCAAGCCATTGGACAAGAGGAAGGATTTAATGTCAGAAGCGATGATGGATTCCACAATCTTGCTGATGATTGGGAGAAGGCTGATTGGTCTGCAGTTGCAGAGATCTGTTTTTTCACCTTTTTTATGCAGTGCAGTAATGCTTGCTGATTTCCATGCAATGGCAGATGACCTTGAGCAAATGAGAGGGTGAATAGAACAGAAAGAGGGTGAGCAAGAGCAGATTAGCAGGTTTATAGGGCACATGGGCTGATGCCGTCTGGACCGGTTGCAGAATCTGAGTCCAGGTTTGACAGCAAGTTCTCCACCAGCAAGGGGAAATGGACATAGAGTCCAGGAACAGCTGAGTGAGAATGGGTAAGGTGGGTACAGAAAGCGACGGGTTTGGGACACAAGATTTAGAAGCAAACACAGAGTTTCGGCATTCAGCCTTTTTCATGTGCAGTGTCAGCTGTGCGGACATTTGAGGTGAGGGAGGGGATGGAGGAGGAACATACACCAGACCAGAAACAGACTTAACTAGACACCACCAAGATTTGGAGGAGGGACACAGGTTTGAGAATTCAGACTTGAGATCAGAATGATGTTGTTTTCTGGCTCTCCTGAGGGTAGACACACTTTTTCCGAGCTTTGTGGAAGGAACTGAGATTGCCGTCAGCTGGATTAGCCTTCCATGAGGCGAAGGCAAGTTGATTCAGGACAACTGCCTCACCACAAGCTTCAGTGTACCAAGGGCGGGAAGAAGGGTAGGACAACTGAAGATGAGAGGGGATAAATCTGTGCATGAGAGAGAGCAAGTTTCTTTGAAAGAATTCCTAGGATGAGTTGATGTTGGAGAAAGTAGCGATGGGAAACCAGTCTCAAAGTTTTATGGCTGCTTGGAAACCTTGCCAGTCAGCCTGAGTGAAATGCCAGACTCGATGGCGGTGAGATGGTTCTCTAATAACAGCGAGAGAGATGTTTACTTCAACAAGCATGTGATCAGATGAACCGATTGGAGCGGAGGAAGAACAGCAGATATTTTCAGGGAATTTTTTTTTTAAGGGAGGCTAATTGCCTCCTAAATCAAAAAATCACAGTGGAATCTCATTCCAGCCTTTTACTGAATTGTGAAGTCCGTCATCAACGACAGTACTGAGGGATGTTGACCAAATTACGATCACACCATCAAAGGTAGGTACTTCGATTCACGAGTCCACTTCCCACGGACTAAAACACAAAGCATCCAAATTATTTCAACGAGAATAATATCAATTATTTTTGTGTCATGGAATGATGTTTCTTTATTATGAAATGCTTCCCACAATAGAAAGGCTTCCGCTGTATTTGAACTACTGACTTTAACGTGTGTAATGTGGTTTACACAACTCGAGGTCAAGCTGTTTAGCATTGCATCTGATTTGTGTCTGGCCTAGTTTAGTGGCAGACCTACTCTCAGATTTGATCTGACTTGCATTCAGCTTGCTTCAGGTCAGGCTGCTCTTTATTGAATGTGATTTGGGTTCTGCCTGATTGTGATTTGACCTTATTTAGATGGAATGGGATACTCATATCTGTGAAGGCTTGTGTCGGTCTGCATTGGCGGACAAGATAAACAAAGGATTTAATCAAGTAATGTTGTAAAGAGTGCATTTACCACCGTGGGAAACAATGGCACCTCACATTTTGAACCTGAGGAAGACCAACATGACGAAGGACCATCGCTCAAAACAACCGCACCTAGTTTCCCGTGGTGATAAACATGATCTTGTCAACTTTGAGTTGATAAATTCCTTGTTGTATAGAGCAACGTTTGGGTTAGTTCCGACTCAGTGTAGGTCCATCCAGGCTAATGTGGGGTGCTATGTGTGTGCCCAGGTGCCGTTTCCATGGCGATGATGACCCCTCAGATGATAAGTCCACAGCAGATGCAGCAGCTTCTGCAGCAACATGTCCTGTCACCACAGCAACTACAAGCCTCCTCCAACAACAAAATGCCATGATGCAACAGGTAAAGAGCAAAAGATTTTTGCTGACTTCCTCGTATTGCACTCGTTAGTGAAATTTTTGAAGTTTATTTCTGCTCTCAATAAACCTGTATGGTGATGTGATTTGCTATTTACCATGTAAGTGTGAGATACTATTGCGCGTCCCGATTTGGATTATGCCCTCATTTGTATAAAATACAATTCTCATTGATCTCTCGCATGAATGACTCGTCAACCTCTCTGACACTCAGAGAGCCGAGTTCAAACTTTGGCACGATCCCTTCTAATTCTGCACTATGGTGGAACACGGAACAATGAATTAATTGCCTCGATAAGCAATGGCTTTCTACAGCACAAATATGAACTCGACTCAAGATTGGAAAGCAATTGCACGTCCATAAAATCGACCGAAACTTACCCTGATCCACCTGTGTCTGAGACCTACCTGTGTTTTTGACAAAAAGTGAATTGGACTCTTCCTAAGCTGTTATGTTATTGAGTTATGGTGCCCATATTTAACGTGGCAAAGTTGGCACAAAGAGAAAAGAAAAATAAAACATGTAAAGATGGCCACCTCATTGAAGGAACCAACAATAAAAGGGTTCCTGAAAGCTCAGCTGAGAATATTTGTTGCATGTCTGTCATGTAAATGAATAGGATATTGAATGTGGATCTCTTGCATTTTTAAACCATTTGTAGCCAAATGCATTCAAATGCTTTTTGGTGCTCCAATTGGCAAGCCTCCCACCTAGATTTTCCTCGGTACTGATTTGCATCCGCTCAGACACACCCAGCTGGTGTCATGGAAGTGGTGTGATTTTTGTATAAAGTGATGCATTGTGATCAAACCTTGACGTCCAGGAATGACACGAAGCCAGTGGGACTGTGCTCCAATTATCAAATAACCTGCTATGCTGAGTCCCCATCGCAGCACACCCACAATTAGCCAAGAACTCCTTTTTCCCCCAATGTCTGGCGAGGCAAATAGGCAAAGTGATATGAAAACGACCGAGAATGGGATGCCAGGACTGTTTCAGATATGAATATATATTTTTTATTTATTCATTCATTCATTCATCCATTCAATCTTTCATTCATTCGTGGGTTTCAGGAATTTCTACAATCTGTTATTAGTATTACTCCCAATACCATACCTGCTGACATTGGATCAGCTTTTTGGAGAAAGGAATATTGTTCTGCACCATTGTTGTTTTGTGTTGGCATATCTTTTTACTCTGTTTGTGACCTTGCTCGAAACTCATGGAAGCACTTGCATATGTAACACAGCCTTATGGGGACTATTAGAAAATACATTTGTCACAACCATTTGTTATTTCAGTGTACATCTGTGTTATTAATAAAACGATTGTGTATCACTTGTAACAGGGAGACCTTGTAAAACAGAGAGCAGGTGACAGCACCGGAAAGGAAAAAAAGAAAAACCTGAATTTCAATCAGCTAAGGATTGCTCGTCAAAGCAATTGGAATGTGTCTCAATTGTATTTTCCATCATAAAAGTCTCAATTCTTCCTGAGCTAACCTCGTGCTATGTCGTGGCATGTTTTGGTGATTGTGCATCGTATGCATCCAGCTGTTCTTTCTCCGACTTGTAGCATCCACCGAGTTACGGCAGGAGAAAAAAATAGCGATTCAACTAGGTATTAGATGTTGAGTGTTCTTTGCCATTGCTCATTTTGTAATTTATATTTTAAAGAAATACATCATATAACTAGTTGGCCCAGCCCAACACAGAGGAAGACGGGTTTTGCAATCACTTCTGTGTCTGTCTGTCTGTGTGTCTGTCCTGGCCATAACTTTTTACTGGCCATTTTCAACATCTTTATTTTGACAATATGGAGAAAACAAATTAATTATTTTGTTTGAATAATATAATTATTATTATTATTATTATATAACCTCGCCACAGGAGAGGAAATTGCAGTTGGGTCTGCTTGTCTTTCTGTCCATTTGTTTGTTACTTGCAAAATCGAAGATTTTTCAAGCATATTGGTCAGTCGATTTTGTTATTCTGTCTTTTCTGTCTGTCTGTCTGTCTGTCTGCTGTTTGTTTTTCGCCTACATGTCACAATTCCAAATCGATGTACGAAATTAACCACATAGGAGAGTTTGTCATGAGCAAGAAGCCTATTGTTTTTGAGGTCAAAAGGTCAACAACATAGCAAAGGTCAACAAATTTTTCAAATTTCTAAAATCCTCAATTTTCATCCGATTGACTAGAAATTTGAACAGGATTTATATCTTCAAGTCAATTAATCCAACCAGCCGATTATTTTTGAGGTCAACATGGACCAAAAGATCTACATAGGCCAAAGGTCAACAACTTAGGTGAGATTTCTAAATTCCTCAATTTTCTCCGATTGACTTGAAATTTGAGCAGGATTTTAGAAAATTGGATTTTTCTAAAACTTAAAGTCAATTAATCCAACCAGCCGATTATTTTTGAGGTCAACATGGACCAAATTATCAACATAGGCCAACGGTCAACAACTTAGGTGAAATTTCAAATTCCTCAATTTTCATCCGATTGACTTGAAATTTGAAGAGGATTTATATCTCAGGTCACTGAATTAAACCAGCAAATTATTTTTGCAGTCAACATAGGCCAACGGTCAATAACTTAGGTGAGATTTCTAAAATCCTCAATTTCATCTCATTGACTTGAAATTTGAAGAGAATTTGTATAATCAGGTCACTAAATTCAACTACCAATTATTTTGGAGGTTCACATAAGCCAAAAGGTAAACAAAGGCCAAATTTCTAAAATTGTCAATTTTCATCCAATTGACTTGAAATTTGAAGAGGAGTTGCATATTTAGTCATTTAATTCAACACCACAATTTTTTTTGAGGTCAAATTGTTTTATAGGTTTTGCAAGTATCGTGCTCTGCATGACATCTTCTTCTTGTTTGTTTGTCCACACACAACTTTAGTGTTCTCTCCGCAACCGCTTGTTCGGATCGAGTCAAATTTTCACAATAGGAGTGACTACTCATGTAGAATGTTTTAATGATTATTATGTTGTCATAGGTCATGTTGGTATGTGCAGCCATGTTAGAAAAAAGGAAAAACTTTGGACCTCTGTATCTCCAAAACCACACCATGGAAAAATTGAAACTTGGCACATGTCAAAGACTCATCATGGGGAATAAGTGTTATTTTTAAAAAGATGTCATCGGCACCTTTTTTATGATGACATAATTGCATACATAGAACACGACATCTAATCGGTATGATAATTTTTGACAGTCATCTGGGGATATATGGTCCACAGAAACAAATTAAATTGATGACGTCATCATTCACGTGGTTTGGCAGCCATATTGCTTAAAAAAAATACCTTCAAAAATCTTCTCTGAAATGACTGAACAGATCGATGCAAAACTTTACAATCGTGACCACCTATTTATCCATGAGGAACAAAACGTTCACACGTATGACATCATAGTTTACATGGTTTGGCAGACATATTGGATTTACCCTAAACCTATAAAAAATCTTCTTCTCCAGAACAGCTGTACAAATCGAGGGGAAATTTCACAAAAATGTTCCCCAAGCCTTGGGGATACCAGGGTATTCATGAATAATTGCAAGGTCACATAGTCTGGCAGCCATATTGGATTGAGGAAGAAAATAAAATAAATTATTTTAACCACTTCATCGATCAACGTCAAACTTCACAATTATGATCTAGTGGTGATGTGGAATATATGTTTTAAATTTCAACCTGATCGGATGCATTGTCTGGCAGCTATAATTATTTAATTTTTTGATTTTTTTTTTTTTATAAGGCTTACCTGGATGGGTTTGAGGCTAGATGAGTAGCAGCTGAAACCTGAATCCTATCCAGGTTCCTCCTGATGACTTCATCTTTGTGTTTTACTTGTTTGTGTTCCTTCTGATTACTCCAATACAGGACTGTGCCTATTTGGTCTTCCATTTGATTTGATTGAATTTCTTTAATCCCATTCTCAATTCAATTGAATAATAATAAACGTCATGGGTCAGGGTCAGGTGTCCGATCAAAGCGGGGTTGCATCAAAACGGGACGTCTTGGTACCGCGTCATCACTGCCAGCAATTGTAAAGTATACTTGGAGTTGTCTATTTTTAATTGCAGAACACACCAGTACACAAACACCAAACAAAATACAACACACAAAACGACACAAACGCCAACAAAACAAGTCCTGGTGAGGGTCTGCAAACTCTGCTATTTTTGTTGTTTTGTTTTTTCGACCCTTTTTGGCCTTTTTTTCTCTATTATTTTTTATATTCTTTTCTCAGAACACTTGTCTGATTGACACAAAATGTTCATGGTAGGAGTGACTCCCCCCCCCCCATGGAGAACATTTTAATTATAATTGTGACATCATAGTTATGTGATATGGCAATCATCTTGGATTAAATGCAAAAATATTAAACCATTATATCTCTGAATTCCTTGATCAGAAAAATTTTGAACTTGGCACATCTCATCCTACTTGGCACATCTCATGGGGGATAAGGGATTGTAAGATGACATCATCGATTATGTGGTAGACCAGCCATAAATGTTTAATCGAAATCCTTGTTTACCATTGAGATTCAGTTTGTATATCCGGGCCGTAACATTTTTACCAAATGAGCTTTTATCATCAAATCTTCAACAAACCTTTATGATGAGATTTTTGGAGAACACGAATTAATAAAGTGGATAATTTTTGTTAACTGTCGTTTTCGTCAAGTTTAGTTTGAGTACAAAGTGGACGTGAACGGGCTTTGCATTTTGAGATACCTTCTAGTTTTGATTGCAACTTTGAGACAACATTGCTTGTTTTGCTTTCCACATTTAGACTCTTCCACTGCTTGTATGTCTGTGTCTCTGTGATATGTATATTTATGTATTTGTTGGTGACCCCTAACCCTTCAAGGCACATCAGGGCTCTCATGACCAGTTGGGAATGTTTCCATATCTTTTAGTTTACCCAGAGTCAGGTGATTACTCCTTTGCAACATGAAACTAAAGAAGGACTGGGCAGGGTACTTCCCTACACAATGGCCTACTGTTTTCAAAAGGCACCTTCAACATCTACAGGCGAATGGTAGAGCAGATGGTACAGCTCGTCCTGGTTGATGGAAAGCCCTGCCAGTCTGATGGTATATGAGCTGTAAAATTCTCATCAAATTTTCAAAATTTCTGCTTCCGGTTCTTGAGCGACGGTGGTGAGTCCTCTTCAGGGTCTCTGCCGACATTCTCAAAGATAAGTTTTCCGATCGTTTTTGTTGCATTTTTACTGTCATTTAGTTATCTCTATGTTTACTGGTGTTTCTCGTTAAGTCTTGTGTTAAAACTTGTCCTAATTGTTGAGTTTTCATCGTCTTTTTATATCGGGCTTCCTTGAGACCTACCTTCTTCCCATTTGTGTGCACGATCATGTTTATTATATTTTCTCCTTATTATCATCAGTTTTTATTTTCTCCAATTCCCCCCCCCCCCCCACCTCCTTCTATCCTTCTCATCGATACCCTCTGTTTCATGTCTTGAAATATAAAATACAAACAAAAATAAACCTTTTCCTCACATAATACCCACGTAACCATGTGACTTCCTGTACCGACTCTTCTTCCTCCTCCTTCTGCCAATCTCCCATCTTCTACTTTGCAGACCCACATTCACCATTACCTTCACAATTTTTCTTCAACCTTTCCTTTTACCTAATCTTACCTAATCTTTCAAAAAAAAAAAGCAGTCTCTTAAAATGTTACAACTTCCTCTTCACAATATGGTTCTCAGTATTGTATCATAATTCAATGCTCTTGTTCTTTAAAAGACTATTTTCAATTTGACCTTTCCTTCTTCCGTTGTCTGAAAAGGCCCACTGTTACAAGTTTCTTTTCTCCATTCTCTTAATTCTCCTTTGTTGCATCCCTCACGTAATGTCTTAAAAATTTTAATAATCCCAATTTGCAATGCATGTTGCTGTTCCATCAATCCTCCCTTTTTTTTCAACTTCAGTGCCAATTCACCCCACCTCCTTAACTCTACCTCCTCCTAACCCTCAACTGTTATCCCCTCTCCTTACCCCTCCCATGTTCCCCTCATCCTACCTCCGCTCTTAGCAACTCTTCACTCTCTTCTGCTTCATATCAGGTCCTCCTCTGTTGTCCCAAAGTGTGTGATGTTCTAACATCTGTGGGCTCCATTCTAACCCAACAGATATCTCACTCTCTCAATCAGTACACACATCACCATGAACATGCTCTTTCCCTCCTCTCAGCACACCTCCCCCTCTTCCCAACTTCTCAAATCTTGTACCTCCCCCTGCCCGCTCTATTCTTCACCATACCTCGACCAAGTCTCATCCTTTCCCTCTTCCCATCTCTCACATCACCCTCTGCACCTTGGCGGGCTGCTCTCATCATCTCCCCTCCCTCTCAAAGCAACCTTCACACTCTTCCCCTCTAAGCTTCCCTCTCACCTTTCTCAAAACTCCCCCCTCACCCTTTCCCTCCAATCTTCCCCCTCACACCCCCTTCCCAAAGTCCCCCCCCCCGCACATCCACACAGCTGCTCCTTCCCCACCCTCTGTCTTCCATCTTATCACTCCTCCTCCAATCTTCAACTGCCTTTCCACCCTCTCTTATTACTCCCCACTGTACCTCAACCCATCAACACCGAGCCTTTTCTCTCCTCATCCTGCGCTCTCCACCAGCTCTTCTGCAATCCCCCACACTCTTTCAACAACTCTCCTTACCTCCCCTCCTCCCTCGTCCTACCCTCCCCTCCTCTCCCCTACACCCAACCCCTCCCTTCCTCTTCCTTAAAAGTGTGGACCTCAAACATCCAGAGCCTTCACTCGAACCTGACTGATCTTTCCATACAGGTTACCACTGACAAACCAGACATAATCTGTTTAACAGAAACTTTCCTCCTTCAAGACGTCTCTGACTCCCTAGTATCTCTCCCCGTTACTCCTCCTCTGGTTTGACAGAGCTGAGCCTCGTCCTGGCGACAGAGTTGCTCTCTTCATCAAAGACTCTATTCCTCACTCACCATGCAATGCCCTCTCTCCCCCACAGCCCCAGGAAAACCTCTGGCTACGGCTTCCCCTCCACTCCCACCACATGTTATATGTGTTTGTTCCGTCCACCAAATAGTGATGACTCCATTTACATCTCACTCTCTGAAAACATGGACCAACTTCCTATCCTCTCATCCTAACTCTCTCTTCCTCATATGTGGGACTTTAGTTGTCATCATACCAGTTGGCTGGGTGTGGGTACCTCTCTCACCTGCATGGCACTTCAGCCAGACTTCGTGACTCCTTGGGACTGACACAATCTGTCAACTTTCCGACCGAGACTCGGCCAACGGTACAGCATCTCTTCTGGATCTGATTTTGACCAATTTTTTTTTTGTATACCTTGTCGAGGCTCGTGTGAGAGCTAACACACAACGCACAGCAAGGGGGGGGCATGAGACAAGAGGGCGGGAGTGGAAGGACAAAACAGTGGTGGGAACAGAGACATTAGGAGATCTGCGGAAGGGAGAGGGATGGCGGGGAACATGGGGAATACAAGATGGACATTACAGGGACTTTCAGGAAGGAAAGCAGGGAATTTGAAGGAGGTGGGCTTGGGTGGATTATTGGGGGAAAAAAGATCGAGGATTTGGATGGGGGATGATAAGAGGTGGTGGTGAATAGCTGTTTTGAAAGTCTGGAGGGAAGATAGGATTGAATAGAGTGAAGGAGTTTATTCAAAGGCAGGGAAAAAAGAGGAATGAAAGAGTGAAGGTGAGCAGTGATTCGTGATTTTGGTAGTTTTACCAGAAGGGGTTGTTGGCGGACCTTGAGCGCCCTGGGAAATGTGGGTGGGGACAAATCGCAGAGAGAGCAGGGGGGGGGCGAGGCTGGAGAGGAGACGGTAGAAGACAGAAAGACCACCGACCAGCCTGTGGTGAGAGAGTGAGAGGCCCAAAGATTCAGCCTCATTGCAGGAGATGCCAATGATCCGAATGCCTTGGTTTCCACAGCGTGAAGCCGAGAAAGGTGTGAGGCAGGAGCACCAGCCCAGAGGGAGAGCAGTACTCATCAGGCTGTGGATGAAAGCTTTGTATGTGGTCAGGAGCTCAGGTGGGCCAAGGAAGGACTTTGCACGACGGAGGATTCCAGTCTCCCGACGGAGGACTGGCTTTGGAGACGAGTTTGAAATGTGGCTTTCCCAGAAAGGTCATGGCAGATAGTGAGACCAGAAGCTTGAAAGAAAGGACTTCTTCCAGAGGATGTTTGAGAAAGTGGATGGGGGGGGGGGGTTTCTAAACGGTCCTTTCGGAGAGACATAGTGAGAGTGTGAGATTTGTCCGGATTGAAAGACATGTTCCACGTGTTGGACCAGTTTGTGATGTTACCCAGATCTGCAGTGAGCGAAGAAGCTGCTGCTTGCGGTCTGAGGGATGACCGATGTACGGCAGGGTGGAGTCATCAGCAAAGAGATTTAGAGGATTTTTCAGAGAGTCAGAGAGATCATTGATGAAAACCAGAAAAAGAACAGGGCCCAGAACGCTACCTTGAGGAACTCCAGCCTGGACAGGAAGGAGGATGAAAGAACTCCATTTAGGGCCACACGTTGACTGCGACAGGAGAGGAAGTCTGCGAGCCATGATGGAGATGGCCTTGGATACCATAGGAAGAGAGTTTGGTGAGCAGGGCAGGGTGCCAGACCATGTCAAAAGCACGTGATATGTCCAGGGATACTGCTGAAAAATATCTGCTGAA
>CM068964.1:44814075-44827306 GCA_035128595.1 Eptatretus atami
CACTTTGGGACAACAGAGGAGGACCTGATAATGAAGCAGAAGAGAGTGAAGAGTTGCTAAGAGCGGAGGTAGGATGAGGGGCAACATGGGAGGGGTAAGGAGAGGGGATAACAGTTGAGGGGTTAGGAGGAGGTAGAGTTAAGGAGGTGGGGTGAATTGGCACTGAAGTTGAAAAAAAAAGGGAGGATTGATGGAACAGCAACATGCATTGCAAATTGGGATTATTAAAATTTTTAAGACATTACGTGAGGGATGCAACAAAGGAGAATTAAGAGAATGGAGAAAAGAAACATTGTAACAGTGGGCCTTTTCAGACACAGGAAGAAGGAAAGGTCAAATTGAAAATAGTCTTTTAAAGAACAAGAGCATTGAATTATGATACAATACTGAGAAACCATATGTGTGAAAGAGGAAGTTGTAACATTTTAAGAGACTGCTTTTTTTTTTTGAAAGATTAGGTAAGATTAGGTAAAAGGAAAGGTTAAGAAAAATTGTGAAGGTATATGGTGAATTGGGTCTGCAAAGTAGAAGATGGGAGATTGGCAGAAGGAGGAGGAAGAAGAGTCGGTACAGGAAGTCACATGGTTACGTGGGGTATTATGTGAGGGAAAAGGTTTATTTTTGTGTTATTTTTATATTTCAAGACATGAAACAGAGGGTATCGATGAGAAGGATAGAAGGAGGGTGGGGGGGGAATTGGAAGAAATAAAAACTGATGATAATAAGGAGAAAATATAATAAACATGATCGTGCACACAAATGGGAAGAAGGGTAGGTCTCAAGGAAGCCCGATATAAAAAGACGATGAAAACTCAACAATTAGGACAAGTTTTAACACAAGACTTAACGAGAAACACAC
Source organism: Eptatretus atami (assembly GCA_035128595.1). Taxonomy (NCBI): domain Eukaryota; kingdom Metazoa; phylum Chordata; class Myxini; order Myxiniformes; family Myxinidae; genus Eptatretus; species Eptatretus atami. The sequence continues at coordinate 44,814,935 of CM068964.1, forward strand.
AGTAAACATAGAGATAACTAAATGACAGTAAAAATGCAACAAAAACGATCGGAAAACTTATCTTTGAGAATGTCGGCAGAGACCCTGAAGAGGACTCACCACCGTCGCTCAAGAACCGGAAGCAGAAATTTTGAAAATGTTGATGAGAATTTTACAGCTCATATACCATCAGACTGGCAGGGCTTTCCATCAACCAGGACGAGCTGTACCATCTGCTCTACCATTCGCCTGTAGATGTTGAAGGTGCCTTTTGAAAACAGTAGGCCATTGTGTAGGGAAGTACCCTGCCCAGTCCTTCTTTAGTTTCATGTTGCAAAGGAGTAATCACCTGACTCTGGGTAAACTAAAAGATATGGAAACATTCCCAACTGGTCATGAGAGCCCTGATGTGCCTTGAAGGGTTAGGGGTCACCACAAAATACATAAATATACATATCACAGAGACACAGACATACAAGCAGTGGAAGAGTCTAAATGTGGAAAGCAAAACAAGCAATGTTGTCTCAAAGTTGCAATCAAAACTAGAAGGTATCTCAAAATGCAAAGCCCGTTCACGTCCACTTTGTACTCAAACTAAACTTGACGAAAACGACAGTTAACAAAAATTATCCACTTTATTAATTCGTGTTCTCCAAAATCTCATCATAAAGGTTTGTTGAAGATTTGATGATAAAAGCTCATTTGGTAAAAATGTTACGGCCCGGATATACAAACTGAATCTCAATGGTAAACAAGGATTTCGATTAAAACATTTATGGCTGGTCTACCACATAATCGATGATGTCATCTTTACAATCCCTTATCCCCCATGAGATGTGCCAAGTAGGATGAGATGTGCCAAGTTCAAAATTTTTCTGATCAAGGAATTCAGAGATATAATGGTTTAATATTTTTGCATTTAATCCAAGATGATTGCCATATCACATAACCTATGATGTCACAATTATAATTAAAATGTTCTCCATGGGGGGTGGGGGGGAGTCACTCCTACCATGAACATTTTGTGTCAATCAGACAAGTGGTTTCTGAGAAAAAGAATATAAAAAAATAATAGAGAAAAAAAAGGCCAAAAAAGGGTCGAAAAAAAACAAAACAACAAAAATAGCAGAGTTTGCAGACCCTCACCAGGACTTGTTTTGTGTGGCGTTTGTGTCGTTTTGTGTGTTGTATTTTGTTTGGTGTTTGTGTACTGGTGTGTTCTGCAATTAAAAATAGACAACTCCAAGTATACTTTACAATTGCTGGCAGTGATGACCGGTACCAAGACGTCCCGTTTTGATGCAACCCCGCTTTGATCGGACACCTGACCCTGACCCATGACATTTATTATTATTCAATTGAATTGAGAATGGGATTAAAAGAAATTCAATTCAAATCAAATGGAAGACCAAATAGGCACAGTCCTGTATTGGAGTAATCAGAAGGAACACAAACAAGTAAAACACAAAGATGAAGTCATCAGGAGGAACCTGGATAGGATTCAGGTTTCAGCTGCTACTCATCTAGCCTCAAACCCATCCAGGTAAGCCTTATAAAAAAAAAAAAAATCAAAAAATTAAATAATTATAGCTGCCAGACAATGCATCCGATCAGGTTGAAATTTAAAACATATATTCCACATCACCACTAGATCATAATTGTGAAGTTTGACGTTGATCGATGAAGTGGTTCAAAATAATTTTATTTTCTTCCTCAATCCAATATGGCTGCCAGACTATGTGACCTTGCAATTATTCATGAATACCCTGGTATCCCCAAGGCTTGGGGAACATTTTTGTGAAATTTCCCCTCGATTTGTACAGCTGTTCTGGAGAAGAAGATTTTTTATAGGTTTTAGGGTAAATCCAATATGTCTGCCAAACCATGTAAACTATGATGTCATACGTGTGAACGTTTTGTTCCTCATGGATAAATAGGTGGTCACGATTGTAAAGTTTTGCATCGATCTGTTCAGTCATTTCAGAGAAGATTTTTGAAGGTATTTTTTTTTAAGCAATATGGCTGCCAAACCACGTGAATGATGACGTCATCAATTTAATTTGTTTCTGTGGACCATATATCCCCAGATGACTGTCAAAAATTATCATACCGATTAGATGTCGTGTTCTATGTATGCAATTATGTCATCATAAAAAAGGTGCCGATGACATCTTTTTAAAAATAACACTTATTCCCCATGATGAGTCTTTGACATGTGCCAAGTTTCAATTTTTTCCATGGTGTGGTTTTGGAGATACAGAGGTCCAAAGTTTTTCCTTTTTTCTAACATGGCTGCACATACCACATGACCTATGACAACATAATAATCATTAAAACATTCTACATGAGTAGTCACTCCTATTGTGAAAATTTTGACTCGATCCGAACAAGCGGTTGCGGAGAGAAACACTAAAGTTGTGTGTGGACAAACAAACAAGAAGAAGATGTCATGCAGAGCACGATACTTGCAAAACCTATAAAACAAATTTGACCTCAAAAAAAATTGGTGGTTGAATTAAATGACTAAATATGCAACTCCTCTTCAAATTTCAAGTCAATTGGATGAAAATTGACAATTTTAGAAATTTGGCCTTTGTTTACCTTTTGGCTTATGTGAACCTCCAAAATAATTGGTAGTTGAATTTAGTGACCTGATTATACAAATTCTCTTCAAATTTCAAGTCAATGAGATGAAATTGAGGATTTTAGAAATCTCACCTAAGTTATTGACCGTTGGCCTATGTTGACTGCAAAAATAATTTGCTGGTTTAATTCAGTGACCTGAGATATAAATCCTCTTCAAATTTCAAGTCAATCGGATGAAAATTGAGGAATTTAGAAATTTCACCTAAGTTGTTGACCGTTGGCCTATGTTGATAATTTGGTCCATGTTGACCTCAAAAATAATCGGCTGGTTGGATTAATTGACTTTAAGTTTTAGAAAAATCCAATTTTCTAAAATCCTGCTCAAATTTCAAGTCAATCGGATGAAAATTGAGGAATTTAGAAATCTCACCTAAGTTGTTGACCTTTGGCCTATGTAGATCTTTTGGTCCATGTTGACCTCAAAAATAATCGGCTGGTTGGATTAATTGACTTGAAGTATAAATCCTGTTCAAATTTCTAGTCAATCGGATGAAAATTGAGGATTTTAGAAATTTGAAAAATTTGTTGACCTTTGGCCTATGTTGTTGACCTTTTGACCTCAAAAACAATAGGCTTCTTGCTCATGACAAACTCTCCTATGTGGTTAAGTTTCGTGAACATCGATTTGGAATTGTGACATGTAGGCGAAAAACAAACAGACAGACAGACAGACAGACAGACAGACAGAAAGACAGAATAACAAAATCGACTGACCAATATGCTTGAAAAATCTTCGATTTTGCAAGTAACAAACAAATGGACAGAAAGACAAGCAGACCCAACTGCAATTTCCTCTCCTGTGGCGAGGTTAATAATAATAATAATAATTATTATTATTATTCAAACAAAATAATTAATTTGTTTTCTCCATATTGTCAAAATAAAGATGTTGAAAATGGCCAGTAAAAAAGTTATGGCCAGGACAGACACACAGACAGACAGACACAGAAGTGATTGCAAAACCCCGTCTTCCTCTGTGTTGGGCTGGGCCAACTAGTTATATGATGTATTTCTTTAAAATATAAATTACAAAATGAGCAATGGCAAAGAACACCTCAACATCTAATACCTAGTTGAATCGCTATTTTTTTCTCTCTGCCGTAACTCGGTGGATGCTACAAGTCGGAGAAAGAACAGCTGGATGCATACGATGCACAATCACCAAAACATGCCACCAGACATAGCACGAGGGTTAGCTCAGGAAGAATTGAGACTTTTATGATGGAAAATACAATTGAGACACATTCCAATTGCTTTGACGAGCAATCCTTAGCTGATTGAAATTCAGGTTTTTCTTTTTTTTCCTTTCCGGTGCTGTCACCTGCTCTCTGTTTTACAAGGTCTCCCTGTTACAAGTGATACACAATCGTTTTATTAATAACACAGAATGTACACTGAAATAACACAATGGTTGTGACAAATGTATTTTCTAATACGAGTCCCCATAAGGCGTGTGTTACATATGCAAGTGCTTCCATGAGTTTCGAGCAAGGTCACCAACAGAGTAAAAAGATATGCACAACACAAAACAACAATGGTGCAGAACAATATTCCTTTCTCCAAAAAGCTGATCCAAATGTCAGCAGGTATGGTATTGGGAGTAATACTAATAACAGATTGTAGAAAATTCCTGAAAACCCCACGAATGAATGAAAGATTGAATGGATGAATGAATGAATGAATAAATAAATAAATATATATTCATATCTGAAACAGTCCTGGCATCCCATTCTCCGGTCGTTTTCATATCACTTTGCCTATTTGCCTCGCCCAGACATTGGGGGAAAAAGGAGTTCTTGGCTAATTGTGGGGTGTCTGCGATGGGGGACTCAGCATAGCAGGTTATTTGATAATTGGGCACACGTCCCACTGGGCTTCGTGTCATTCCTGGACGTCAAGGTTTGATCACAATGCATCACTTTATACAAAATCACACCACTTCCCATGACACCAGCTGGGTGTGTCTGAGCGGATGCAAATCAGTACCGAGGAAAATCTAGGTGGGAGGTGCTTGCCAATTGGAAAGCACCCAAAAAGCATTTGAATGCATTTGGCTACAAATGGTTTAAAAATGCAAGAAGATCCACATTCAATATCCTATTCATTTACATGACAGACATGCAACAAATATTCTCAGCTGAGCTTTCAGGAACCCTTTTATTGTTGGTTCCTTCAATGAAGGTGGCCATCTTTACATGTTTTATTTTTCTTTTCTCTTTGTGCCAACTTTGCCACGTTAAATATGGGCACCATAACTCAATAACATAACAAGCTTGAGGAAGAGTCCAATTCACTTTTTGTCAAAAACACAGGTAGGTCTCAGACACAGGTGGATCAGGGTAAGTTTCCGGTCGATTTTATGGACGTGCAATTGCTTTCCAATCTTGAGTCGAGTTCATATTTGTGCTGTAGAAAGCCATTGCTTATCGAGGCAATTAATTCATTGTTCCGTGTTCCACCATAGTGCAGAATTAGAAGGGATCGTGCCAAAGTTTGAACTCGGCTCTCTGAGTGTCAGAGAGGTTGACGAGTCATTCATGCCGAGAGATCAATGAGAATTGTATTTTATACAAATGAGGGCATAATCCAAATCGGGACGCGCAATAGTATCTCACACTCACATGGTAAATAGCAAATCACATCACCAATACAGGTATTATTGAGAGCAGAAAATAAACTTCAAAAATTTCACTAACGAGTGCAATACGAGGAAGAATATCAGCAAAACTTCTTGCTCTTTACCTGTTGCATCATGGCATTTTGTTGTTGGAGGAAGGCTTGTAGTTGCTGTGGTGACAGGACATGTTGCTGCAGAAGCTGCTGCATCTGCTGTGGACTTATCATCTGAGGGGTCATCATCGCCATGGAAACCGGCACCTGGGCAAACACATAGCACCTCCACATTAACCTGGATGGACCTACCATGAGTCGGAACTAACCCAAACGTTGCCTCTATACAACAAGGAATTTTATCAACTCAAAGTTGACAAGATCATGTTTATCACCACGGGAAACTAGGTGCGGTTGTTTTGAGCGATGGTCCTTCGTCATGTTGGCTCTTCCTCAGGTTCAAAAATGTGAGGTGCACATTGTTTCCCACGGTGGTAAATGCACTCTTATCAACATTACTTGATTAAATCCTTTGTTTATCTTGTCCGCCAATGCAGACCGACACAAGCCTTCACAGATATGAGTATCCCATTCCATCTAAAATAAGGTCAAATCACAATCAGGCAGAACCCAAATCACATTCAATTAAAGAGCAGCCTGACCTGAAGCAAGCTGAATGCAAGTCAGATCAAATCTGAGAGTAGGTCTGCCACTAAACTAGGCCAGACACAAATCAGATGCAATGCTAAACCAAGCTTGACCTCGAGTTGTGTAAACCACATTACACACGTTAAAGTCAGTAGTTCAATACAGCGGAAGCCTTTCTATTGTGGGAAGCATTTCATAATAAAGAAACATCATTCCATGACACAAAAATAATTGATATTATTCTCGTTGAAATAATTATGGATGCTTGTGCTTTTAGTCCGTGGGAAGTGGACTCGTGAATCGAAGTACCTACCTTTGATGGTGTGATCGTAATTTGGTCAACATCCCTCAGTACCTGTCGTTGATGACGGACTTCTACAATTTCAGTAAAAGGCTGGAATGAGATTCCACTGTGATTTTTGATTTAGGAGGCAATTAGCCTCCCTTGGCATGCCAAAAAGCATGATTTTTGATTTGATGGCATGATTTTTTATTTGATATCAATTAGCAGGGTTCCCTTGGCATGCCAAAAAGAGATGACGGCCATCTTGCTATCTGTGGGTTTTGTGTGAAAAGGTATGGATTGTTGCGATCGCTTGCACTTACATTGGATGTATTCCAATTTGGTTTCAAGATTCCAGTGGTAAAGCTATGTTTCATAAGCAGTTACCAGATGAGCACGCAAGTCAGCTGGTTCTGAGTTGAAGAGTTTGAGACGCTTGTGACATGCTGTCGACAATGAATGCTAAGGTTTGGGGTGGGGGGACCGGAACCCTCAGTCTGAGACCAGGTACATGCCAAAACATTCCTGCATAATGGTGAAAATGGTGTGTTGAGAATTTGTTTTCTCTTCAAGATCAAGGCTCATGAAAGAACAAGGTGAAGGAGGGTTTGAACTAAAAGTAAAAGTAGGGCAGTGTGACAACAGTTGGAAGAGAGAGAGAGAGAGAGAGAGAGAGAGAGAGAGAGAGAAGAGAGAGAGAGAGAGAGAGAGAGAGAGAGAGAGAGAGAGGAGAGAAGAGAGAGAGAGAGAGAGAGAGAGAGAGAGAGAGAGAGAGAGAGAGAAAAAAAAAAAAAACAGCGCAAACTGCAATTTTGGACCACTTAACAGAGCAATCCTCAGATTCATGCCTTGACCTGAGAAACAGGATGTGGATCAGTCGCATCTTTCAGCTCGGGTCATCTTAAGTGAAACACGTCAACACTCGAGTCAACTGGCCATTTCACATCTGTAGAATATGAGGGCACACCTTCACCATTTATGACCACCTTGCGTTCATGGATTTGCTTGCACAAAAACGTGATCACACCTCGACGCTGAATTTAAGTAAGACCCACAATCGTATGATATGGCAAACTTCTGGATTATATTCTGAAACAACAATGTCGGCTTAATAAAAGTAATGGCATATAATGACAATGCATGCAAGTTTAATAATAGAGCAAAAAAACAAAAAAAAACCTTGGCTCTAGGGTGCCAATGAATACGGCATTCCTCGAACCTTTTGAACACCTCTCATTCCTGGGCCCCATACCATTGCACTGCATGTACGGCCTGCCGGTCTATATGATTACTTTCAATATTTCAGCGTGGTGGAAACAATTTGATTTTTCTTTTGTTACATTAGCCTTTGTGATATGACGGCTTCATTGCACGAGCCTTAATCAATGAATAAATAAACAAACATAATGAAAGTGTGTCGTACTGTATGGTGTAATAAGAAAACACAACATTTTGATGGAGATGTTTCTATCATTGCGTTTGTTGGTTTTGGGCTCGACGTTGTTCTGTCGTATTCGAAGGAAGCAAAGAACTTTATAAAAATGAAGAAACGATTAATTAACAAGTCCAAAAAAGGAAGGGGATTATCAGATGCACCAAGCTGGATGGATCATCAGTCAGGTGACCATTTATGAAAGGTATGAGAGTTTACTCGACAACTGTGTGGTCTATTGTTAGAAGAATAAAGAGAGATTGTTTCTTAATTATTTTAAAGTTGCTGTAAAAGCTGTATCAAAAAATATTGAAATGCTAAAATTTACATTGTACTTTATTGTCTTATTGTTAATTATTATTATTATTTTTATTATAAATAAGGCATGGATGGAACAACTCAAAGTACCACAACTACTAGTACTACTACTACCATGACCGCTACTACTTTAACAACTGCAACTATTACGGTGTTCATGAACCAGCTGGCCAGGCCTGAAGTTCCACTGAAGGTGACAGGAATTTGTACTTTGTTCAGGGGTGCCGGCGATAACTCGCCCAAAGCTCTTCTTAAAAGACACCGTGGGATGTTTAACGTCCACGGACGACCGGTGCTCGCAGAAGGGCCCTCCAGCTTAACGTCCATCTGACGGACGTTGCACACGATGCATCGCCCTGCCTGTGAAACACCAGGATGAGAGTTTATAGCTGCATCTGGATTCAAACACGGGATAGACAGCTCACAGGCGTGTGTGCATATCTCTGGGCCACCCTGAGACCACGGGCTGAGTGATCATCCAGAGCAAGGTAACCCAAAGCTTTGAGCAGGTATCACGCCGCCGATAAAATTCTGAGAAAGATTAAAGTACAAGTTTCATTAAAAGCATGACCAAGAAAAAGAGCGTCTACTTGACCATTTCTTTAAGATCACATTAAAGAGTGGAAATGCATCTTGTTTTGGTTTGTTCACAAGATGCTTTATTATGGACATGTTTAAATTACCTCCAAGTCTTGCAATAAACCAGCATATTGAAATTACACTGATGTTGTAAAGTTTTGAAATGAACATATTTTTAATTTAAATGTTTTTAAAAAAATTTTTTTTTGAGAAATTGCAATGGGAAGGAGGGAAGTGGTGGGTGGATAAAAATCAACAAACGCTCAATGTTTATAACATTAACATTTCCCTCTTAAAAGGCATCTATTCCGTTCGCTTGAAAAACCTTACAATTCTATCCCATTATCATTTTGCAGTCAATTATCCTTCCACCCTTGATTGCTTTCCCGGCTTATCTGGCGCAATTTAAAGGCACAAATGAAGGTCACACTTTATCAGTTTTTTTTTGCTCTGGTTAGCATGCAAATTATTCAGCAGCTCTGAAGTCCGTATGCTGTGGGATTCACGCATCGTGGTACGCACGGCACACCATCGCATGATGCCGGCTCGCAGAGGAAGCAAACGGAGACACCAAACGGCCGAAATACCTGCCGAGCCGCATGCACCTGTCTCACATCATGTTCACGTCAACCCGTCTCGCTGCACGGACGTCGTATTCCCGTCAATCAGTGCAACACGGGCCTCGTCACCGAATGCCTTTGCAGGGTCCTTTAAAAGGGGGTTATCTATCGTTCGTGGGATGCACGCACCGCTCGGAGATTGTAGATGTCCTGCAATCACGGGTTTGAATGAAACATGAATTAAGGCACTGGAACGATAACAACAATTGATTTAGAAAAAGCAGATGGAAACAATATTAGGCAGTTTAAATATTTATTTATTTTTGCTAAGGGGTTTGGAGATGGGATTTGGAAGGAGGGGGGGGGGGGGTAGGAGGGAAGAGGTGGGGCGACCTTTTGCATGTTCAGTGTGTATTCGTGTAATATTTTGCACATGCTTTGGACATACATGTTCACACGTCAAACGGCGCTGACGACGACGACGACGATGACGAATGACCTTGGGTGGTAAGAATCCACATCGCGCTGCACATCGCGAGCGCAGGCCGCACACGCGCAACTCCCGTTGCGACGGTCGCAAAGTATAGCAGGTGAAAGGGAACGGTAATTTAACAGGTTTCCAATAACACGTGAAATGCTTCGCTCTTGTCATTGTGAGCAACGAGAACACATTTCGACGATTAATTTTGATTCCACCTTCGCACAGGAACGAGTTGGCGATACGCGAGCCTCGTATGACCACCTCGACATCGTCATCCAATTTCCCGATGCGAAGATGGAAACACCTGTATTATATCAACATAATCATAACAATAATGCTACTCCGATGTACCATAAAGCGGAGAATTAAAATGCTTTTGTGAGTGTGCGCACACACACGCGCACACACACACACACACACACGCACACACACACCACAACGAATGAATCATTTTTGAGAATAAAATGTGCCCACTTTGGTCAGAGCGTCGTTGAAGGTGAACGTGTGACGCGACGATTTGTAAGAGTTTCCGGCCATGTGACTCACCTGGAGTGCAGGTGCTCACGATCCCAGGAACCGATGAGCGTGGAACTCGAGATGAGAGTCGGTGATTTCCCACCAGACGAGGTGATTTGCGATGAGCGAACGTGGTTACAGTCGCTAACCGACTAGCATAGACGACTCCGGTTCACAAGGCCATGACAAGTAGCTCATATTACCATACTTATTTATCTTTCCGGTTTTCTGTTTCAGAATGCTTGTGGCGCGCGTCGTGGATGGGGGGAGGGGGGGGGCGGGTGAGATGGTTGGGGGGTGGGGGGTGGGGGAGGGGGCATCGCAGCCGACCAATGAGAACGAGCCCTCATCGGAGGATGCGTTTAATGCAAATGATATTATGTGGTGTCGTCGCTGTCATACATACATCAGGCTTGGTTAAATGAAGGCAAGAAAATTAATAGCTTGCTTGGTTATTATCTCCCCTGACATGCCATAAATTTAATTTTTACACACGCTTTCGGTTGTGTTCTAATTTATGACGTGATAATTGCTGGTGTAATCTACTTCAGCTTTCTCACCCCTCGCTTTTATGGAGAGAGAGAGGAGATAGGAGACCGAGACCCCCCCCCCCCCCCCCCGGTCCGAGACAGAAAGGTGCTTTGAAGTTTCAACAACAAAACATCAATACAATCCAGGAGCAAAATAAATAAATAAACAAACAAATAAATAGCACAATGTGGCATGGATTATGGATTTGTAATCTCGCATTCCCACTGCCACCCTGATCCACCTGCCACTGAACGCGCAAGACGCTGCATCATGAGGAGTGTGCATTCACCTGTGAGGATGGTGCACACAATTAGGCAAGATATTGGTCTTCATGCAAAAGCCTGGTGACTGCCGTGATGGTAATCCACATTGGTCTCGCCTCATGGAGTAAACACACAAATCCTGAAAATAAAAGTTATCGCAACACACCTGTGTACGATTCGTGAGGGGGTTGGCGATGCGGACAGGTACGTGACTGGTTCAATACGACAGGCACACAGCGTGTCCGCAACATGCCAGGCTTCGCCACCTTCAGACGTGCCGGGAACGTTGCTGGAAAACTTTGTGAGGGTGCGGGGTTCAGAAATGCCGAGCGAAGAGCGCGAGAAAAGGGAAAGGAAGATGACAGGGAGTTGGGAGCGCATTCAGTGAGCTCTGTAATAAGCGAAGAGCGAGTACACCCCAAGGGCCGATCCGGGAGTGAGTGCGCCGGAGAAGGGTTGAGCCAAGACCAAGTGCTCCCCAAGGACCGAGCTCAGTGCAAGTATGCCAGGGAAGGGTTGAGGAGAGACCAAGTGTACCCAAAAGACTGGATCTATAGTAGAGAGGCCAAATTTGACATGTAGGCCAAAATTTTAAGAACTTCTCAGGCCCGGTAGGTCGGAACGAGGCCAAATATTGCTGTTCACTGTGGGTTGGACCACTGAAATCCAAATGCGACCTACGGCTTCCTGAACGCATTACGTGTCGGGATAGAACACCTCAAAGTCGGGAGTGAGAACAACATCGATCGAGAGACGGAGGAGAAAGGGGACCGCCCACCCAGAAGTTGACCCGGGTGTTTCGGTGGCATCCTGGTGAGATATACCGAGGACTTTTGCTGGACCGATGTTGTATCTAAACGGGCGTAACGGCGCTTATTGCTCTGCAATCCCCTCCGCTTGCATGGAAACTCTACCCCCCCCCCCCATGCTTCACAGCACATGACCCAGACCCACAGCACATAACCCAGAGACCTCAATATAGTGTTGGAGATGATAGGAAGTCTCTTCACGGCAAAAGGTCCAAAAAATGGCGATTGGATTCTATCTTTTGTTTTTTCCTCATTCAAACCTAACTGGCAATATGAGCACATTAACACAAAGCAAGCTTGTTACTTTACACAATACTACACATCTTACGTGGCCAATTTACTCCGTTACCATACGGTGTTCAGACATGGGTTTTCGATGATGACGCCATTAATTAGTATGCAATGGTGAATGTTGAAATCGCCACGGTTCAGTGTGCCAGGTGAGACAAAGGAAAAGTAAATTCCAACAAATGTAAGGAGTTCAGTTCGGAGATGCAGAACCCTGCAAAATGGTCGCTAGTTAGCAGCATGGAGATGCACTAACCCAACATTGTAATTGTTACTTAGGGTTAACGTGTTTCTTTAACAGGGCAGCTTACCTATCAATTTAGGCAGTGACTAGCTTCACCACACTTGTTACAAGGAAGAGGAAGAGGAAGAGGAAGAGGAAGGGGAGGCAGACTGCCTCTCCCAGCAGTCTGCCTGCCCTTCCTATCC
>CM068964.1:44827316-44844357 GCA_035128595.1 Eptatretus atami
TGAAACAGTTTAATTACTGCATTATGGTCTAATGGGTCCTCATTACTGTAGATAAACTAAATTACACTGTTCATTTGAGCTGGGCTCTAATTAAAGGCCTGAGCAATATAAGGCCCTTTAAGCCCATTTACAGCTGCTGTCTTTTCAGCCCCATTTTTTCTGTCCGTGCTAATGAGCCTTGAACGTGGAAGAACATAGAGCAGAGAATCCAATGAGTGCTCCATTGAAGACCTTACCTAAGCTTGCACCCCTTTATATCCTTTGTAACCCGAATGATCCTTAATACCTGAAGGAGGAGTGGAGAAAGGAATGGGGGATCCAAACAGACTTTCAAATATGTAGATAGAAGACAGCAAATGTAAGCAGCATTATGACGATGACCCTATAAGCTGTCACTGATGGCCTGGGACTACCAGAGGATAAACAGTATGCTGCAGTTCCTCTCACCAAGTGGATGACAACAGGAGTACACAATGCTAAAAGTGTGTATGGCAGAAGAGTTTGTTCCACAAGGAGTACCGCGGTGCATGTACGGTAGCTCACAGTGCTGTCCACTTGATGAGATTGCCTTGTGGATATTGGCAATGGTCGTGAGGGATCATTGCTTGAGATCCGGTTTGAGCGTGCTTTGTGCAAACACACCAAGACATTCATCTCCAACATACTTTTGATCAATCTTCAGCATGGCTTGCCTTGCATCCCATATTCAATGGATATTTTCAAGAGGTAAATGGTTTCGCAAAGTCTGACAATAAAGCAGGTGAAATAATTTCATTGATTATATCAACACATATATCCACCTTTAGAAGAGCTTTTGAGATGTACTCTATAAGTATATAATATTAAGGACGCACACACAGCTGGAATGCTAATAATGTGCTTGGAAGCAAGGCAAACGACAAGCACACGAGAGCTAGAAAAGCTAACGCCTGTTCAAGTGACAGTGCTCCATTAAAGAAAAGAAAAACAGGAAATGATGGCCACAATCGTTAGTGTAAAGTTATGAATACAGAGCAGAGTTTCACATGTCAAAGAAGGATTTCAAAAAAAAAGACAAACTCAGATCCCACAGGGCAAGGTAATGGGGTGGCCATCTTGAAAATACCAAGGGGAAAGAGTTTAAGTGAAAGAGATTTGGCCAATTGTTCAGAGGCGGCATGGAGTATAAGAGGAACAAACGAGTAAGGAAAGCTGTAAGAGGCAAGACCTGGTAAGGAAAAAGAGTGGTGGATATTCAGAAGTATGCATGCGGCGCAGAGGCCTTTGGTAAAGGTGAGCAGAGGGAGCAATTTGGGCAGAAGACGTGCCGCATTGGGCGGCGTGGCGTGATAGCTGCTGGGCAGGCTTTAATTATGAGCGAGGGCCAGACGGCGTCTTCCTGAGAGCGTCCGGCCTACAGGTGTTTGTAATAAGGCTCGGCCGTGCGCCCTCCTTTCAACTGATCAGCCTGTTTGCTCAGCGCGAGGGCCAGAGCAGAAAAACAGCACCTGTGTGGAGGAATGTGTTTACTTTTACCAGAGCCATCGCTCCATCCCTAACCCCAAACGTTCAGGTTCGATATAAATCAAAACAATGCCTAAGTAAAACAATATATGCTGAGCTGGCGGTCGAGCACTCGTTTCAAGGGAATAATCAGTAAGCTTTTGTGATCTGGAACATGTTACCATTTGGGGCGCCCAGGCGGTTCACCATCGAACGGGGGATACTCCGCACCCTTACAGACCCAAAATGAGCATGCATATCTTAAATACAATACACTCCCTTTAAAAGAAACACTCTCTGAGATAGATTTGGGGAAGATAATCACAAAAAAAATAAATAATAATAATCATTTCATAATTCTCGAAAAGATAACTCGTTCATGATTTTTGTTTTTTCGTGTTACTGAATCAAAATTGATTTTTCAACACGACACATTTTAAAGGGAGTCTGTCATACGAAGTTGATGATAAAATGTGACGACACAAAGGATAAAACAAAAAAACAAACAAACAAACAAAGCTGCACAGCCAGAGGCATTTCACATTTTCAAGTGGCCTACTTGCCTACGACGGGCTCATTTTTGGTACGATTGTGCATTTTTCAAGTTGCTTGCTCGTGTTTGCACTCAGTACACACACACACACACACACACACACACACACACACACACACACACACACACACACACACACACACACACACACTCACGAGGTATGCATCTTTCAATACTGCATGATCAGGAGCTAATTCAAATGCCAATACGGCGTCGAGGCAAATCGACTCCCGCCCAGCCCGAAGTGCGCTCGAGAGTCCAACCTGGGTCAATTGGCTAAGAATCCCAATGGGAGTGTTGGGATGACAAAAGACTGTGCAAAGTAAACCGAGAGCCGAAGACCCTCCGCAGTATGCATACCTTCATTTATGGCTCATCATCATGCAGTGAGCATTTACACAAACGCAGCGACGTCGGCCATTTAGAGTGGTGCGTGTTGAATCGCCCTTTTGTTCTTAAAGAGGACGCTCAATGGAGTGTGAAAGACATTAGTTCGTAACGTTGTTGTCACAAAACTGTGACTTTGGAGATTCAAAATATCTGCAAGGATTGTTAACACGCTGCAGTACCAACATTGGCCACTTGGTGGCAAAGTTGCTTACAGAACACTGTCCTGCTGGGAGGATACTAAATTGGCTGTCCTATCGACTTGCACTCGTTCAAGCATTCCTTGCAGGGATTAGACCATGTGTGCCGATACTCTTGCCAAATTCTAAAATCCCTGTGTAGATGGAACATGTGTTCCCTTTTGCATTCAGTGCAACAACCAGCTTGTACAGCGAGCCTCAAAGAGCCAATATACTCCCATATTGAAGTCCTAAAAGGAAATGAAAGGTGAACTAGCAGGACAGACAAACCTGAATGCACAAGGGAAACACATGCCCATCATTTGCAACACTGCCTTTCATTTTTGCTGAACAATAATTTAAACAGCCTGCGTAACTTGCATTCAAAATCACTCTCTTTAAGGAGGAAATTGGCAAAGAAAGCTCAGATTCAACTTGCAGGTTTTTTTTTTTTACCAACTTTGCCTCATTGATAAAAACTAATGAAGAACTTGCAAATGGAAAGTGAGCTTCCGTAATTGTATATATACTTCAGCGGTGATATTAACCAAAAACCAAAAGTAGTTAACCAAAGTTGGAAGCCATTGCAGTCTTTCAGTAGTGCCCTTTTAGGTCTCATCTGTCCACCAGGTGATGGCTTGATCTGAGCTGCACTCATATGTACAAGATCCTCAAGAAGCGCGAATAATTTCCTCAATGGAATATCCTCAACCATACATCCTCCCATGCCTGACAATATCTACTGGCCACAAATGGTGGAGTTCAAAAACTCCTGATATCCTGGGAGTACGACGACACTGTCCGTCTCGACATTGAGCTCGACATGTGTTCAAATCTTTCCAGTCAAAAATAAACAGGTCTCTTCAAAACAGAACCCTGAGTGCTCGCACTCCATTACTGAGAGACGACATGTAGCATAGAAAGGTCACTTAGAGAAGGCACGTTAAACACAGCCGCAAACATTCACCCGAGCGGGAGTTTATGAAAAGAAAGCAAGGGGGCTGGGGATAGGGTAGGGTGGGGGACTTTTAAACTATCACAAATTGCTCCACAGAACATGCAAATCTCTCCAAGTGCGTTTCAACAAAACCGGCCAGAAGTGGAAAATGCATAAAAATCACTAAAGCGAATCAGTTGGCCTTGATATTCGCAGATGGATTAAAGAAAGGCTTCTGCGATAGTGCAAAATCTACGGTTGTGGCGTATGAATGGACTTTTACTTGTCACGGCTAACCTACTGCACCATGTGCAGGGCTTTCTTCAATTTGAATCATGTAAATTCTCCACCACCAGACTCTAATTTCACATTCAGAATGATCTTGCCAATTGTCAACTTAATGCGAGAATATCAAAAGGACAGGTGTATCGTCAGAGCAGGGCTACAAACTACAACCCTATAGTTTAGGCCCAGCACCTGCACCACTTTCCAATTTCTTTCCACTTTGCTACATTTTCAACGCGTGGAAAGTTTTAAAGGAAACGATCACTATGACATCACAGTACGTGCCCCCGATGTGCGTGAATTGCCGCACATTTCACCAATTACCGATTAAAGCAAATACATCAGACGTCTTACTTAAGATGCAAAAACTCAGCAGAACTTTGGCAGAAAAATGTTTACATTCGTTTTACACGCCTAGACTGTGAAACCAAGAATTTCCTGCTCGTTTGTATGAATGACGTTTCACAAATCTGTAAACCTGCCACAGAAAGTATGAAAGAAAGAGGGGAATAAAAGGAGGAAAAGAAAACAATAGAAGCCCACTCGGTAATGGATCCAACTGGGATGCCCAAAATCTGCTGGAAAGTTTGCCACGCATTAGCAATGTGGCGCCCCATCCAAAACTGTTCTTATAACGGCAAAGGAATTCTCTGCACAGTTGTCTTAATTTCTGCAACCCAGACTGCCTTTGTATGGAAAATCCATTAACGGTTATATGATCAAATTTCCCAAGTCTCCACAAACAAACGTCACCCCAAATCAACGAAAGCGCAGCAACGAAGAATCCAGATGTCGGCGAATGCCTCTCGGCAGGAGAAGGGCCTGCGTTTACACATACACAGCATTGATGTGAAAAAATATATGTGCAGCAGGAACTGGAACGCGTCACAGCTGGATGTTTCCTGCAACCCCACCGTCAATTTCACCCGCAACCCATCGGCACCAACCCGCACCAAACACTATGCGCGCTCCTCTCACCCCGCTCACCCCCCGGCCTCCGCACAAGGCTGCTTCCACAATCGAATGGTGTATGATGCCTGAGTTTGGATCGTGTTTCTCCTTTCCTGTTCACTTCCAATAACTCATCATCTCGAATAAACAATAACAGCCGTTATTCATAAGCTTCCAATGCTTTTCGCAAGAGCTTGGAAACACCATTTATTGGTTCACACGATCACTTGCCATTTCATTTCTTTGTGACAAGCACCAGAAAATTCAGAGAACAACAGCATGTTTCTCTACACCTGGCATTTGCAAGTTTAAAAAAGCAACAATTTCTCTTGCTTATGATGTTCACCACAAACGACTTACCTGTGGGTGACTCACAAATGATTTGTCCATGATCATGTCATCCATCACGTGGAATCCTTTCACCAACTTCTTTATGTGGTCTCTGACATCCATGACTGGCAGTTTGAAAGCCATCGCTTACCACTTGTGAAGACGTTTGCTCTCCATAACTCATTTCAGTTGAAACCATCAGTTCATTGCAGTCATGCCAACGTGCCACTAAAGTTCTATGTACTCAGATAGAAGAATCACTCTTGAGATGGAGATCTAACAGATCCCTATATGTCATGCCCATTGACACTTCCAGACATCATTCAAAGCTGAGTAATGATGTCGGATATTGAGGACCAGGCCCAGGTCATACTATCAGATCCTGTTAGCAGAATTCAGAAAAAGCAAGCAGGATCTGGCCTCGATTTTAGGTTGTTCCAAATGTCCAATTATCCCATACCTGAACATCTCGCAGAGAAGGTCAGCAGCAATGAATCCAAGTGACCAGCTGACAGACGCAGCTGCCAACCCCGTCTTTAAAAGGTTGCTCCGACTGCATGACTTGAGTATTATTTTTTTTATTCACATGGTCGTCTACACTTTATGAAATCCCTTTTGTTTCCACTTTACAATTCACCAATCTAAAAGACATAAAACACTTTCGAGGACAACATACCTGCACAGCTATTCTTCCTCCTTCGTATAAATGGGAAAAGTAATTTGGAATCCAAATATCCTTTGGAAGGAAAGGCCACCCCTCTTTACAGCCACCTTTTTGTAATGGCCTGACAATTCATTCCCACCACCCCCAAAAAACAGCAATTCCATTTCAAAACCTGCTTTACAGATTTAGGAAATGCTGAGACGACACAAAAATGCCGCCTCGTCGTATGAGAGTGGTTATCGTGGTTTTGCAAAACTTAGCAGTGCTTGAGCCACCGATGCAGAAACCATGGCATCAATGACAAAGGGCAAGATAAGCCTGGCAGGCGAGGCCAGAACCTTACGGTTGAGCACTATTCATAGCTTCATCAGCAGGACCCCATTGGGAAGCACTTGATTTAGGTGCCGCTTTTGTTAAAAAAAAAAAGGTGTTGCTTACAAGGTGATGGGCCAGTGCCAGAGATATTGGATCGAGAAAATTACACCTTCGTAATTTCGCAACTAGCCTGCAGATATCGGTACAAAGCAAACGTGTTGGGTGCCTTCGCAGAAGGAGGTCTTTAAACAGGGCTGTGGCGTACATGGCTTCTGAAAAGCAGCAAGCTCCTGTCTTATTCATTTCCTTTTTCTCACTGGAATGTTTGGAAAATAGGTTACACATTTTAACTATTGGTTCCACATCTACGCGGAGCAATGGTGCAGACACCTGTGCGGCACAGGGGCCAATGTGGATTCACTTAGGCAAAGTGAGTGAAGCCAAAAAATGCCTGCAGACGGAGAAACCAACGGTGAAAGTTGCATTCTGCCAGGCTGCATTTAGCCTCCGTGTCAGCGGAATGGTATCATTTTCCAACATGGTATTAATAACAAAAGGACCTTCATTTTAAAGCATTACTTACAAAAGAAGTAGGAGGCTATGGGATTTCTGAGTTGCGCACCCCAGCCTGCGGTTCTGTTTTTGTCGACGTTCTGGTTATCCCCAGCACTTCAATAAAGACGCAGATATTGTGGCAGGGGCAGAGCAGCCGGCACTGATTGGTCAAGTTTAGCCAGTGAAGCTGACCCTCAGGCCTATATGGATTTGGCTTTGCATGAGCCGCGCAGACCTGCAGGAAAGCAAGGTGCACGGGCGTTGCGGAGAGGCCACAGAGTAACATTTCAGAGTGAGTCCTGTCCAATTGTAATATTGGAAGGCATCAAAGGTTTGCACATTTTTGTCTTATTGGTTGTTTTATCATCCCTGCTAAAAGAGATTTAATGGATTGATTGAAACACACTTGGCATCTGATAATAATATCACATGTCAGATTACATCACCGATGGTATTTTCATTAAGTTTCTTATTGGTTGCCCACAAGCCGGCTGCTTTGCAAGTATGACGGACAAGTCGAAGTTTTACACTTAATTCTGACAATTAAAGGCTGTGTATGAAGTCGAGAAAAAGTTAATGAAAAAAACTTCAAAAAGAAAAACTGGACTCTAACACAATCAAGATAAACATGTAGAGATAAGATATTGATAAAGTTGTTTCACACTTTTTTGAATGATAAACTAATGTTAAAAACAAACAACAAAAACTATATACGTATATATTTATATAATCACTGTCCAGTCTGAACTCGTTGCCTGTCAAGGCCGCAACCAACAAAACACTGCCGTTTTGATGCACTAGTGCGTGCTGAACCTTGGAGTACCCCATCCTTTGGTTGAGGGAGTAAAGCAGGGTGGGCCATCTGCACTTAGGATGAGGCCATTAAAGATGTCATGCTATCTCTGCATCTCTTGAAAAGAGTTGGTCATTGAGTGCTGGTGCCAAGGCTAAATTCCCTCTTGAGAGATTAAATGGGCTGAAAGTTAATTAATTCTAACATAAGAAAAGATGAGGTTGTTAAATCGATGTCCCTGTTCTTTATGCAAGATGCACACACTTCACCAGAAGCCTTAATGATAAAAAAATTGGCCACAGCAGAATTGAACTGTGCAACTAACCAGTTAGGGGTTTGAAATACCAATGAGCCAATCGCTGGGGAATGCATTCGCTTGACGTTCAAACTTCAGCCAATTAGAAATTAATTTACAAAATACATTCACACATCTTCAGTCAAACTTTTGTGGATGCACTTCCTCAAAATTAGAAGTTTTCATTTTGGGTTCAACACAATGTGTCCCATAACGCATTCACAGTGCAGGAATTGCATACAAGTCGCATGCACAGCACAACAAAACAAGCACACAGACACAGTGTACGTGGCACAAACCTGAAATGCACCTGTCGTTGGCACTGCATGGTGCTGAAGCACTCATATTGATTTATGTCTATATTCACTCTGTATGGTGTCTTCAGACACCTGCATGTGGCTTCATTCAGTTATACATCTTAAATTACATGAAAAACAAGAAGTTAAATACGAACCCTCCCCACTCCTCCTCTTCCCAGCCAGTCTGGAGTCGATAAAGTAATAGATTGGATTAATTTGGAGTTGATATAGTACAGGCATTATGGGCCAAATGGCCTCCACCTCTGTTAAAGTCCCTTGTATATTAATTTGGCCAATTCCACAAGTGATGTTTTCTCCTTTTCTTTCATTTATAGAGATATTTTCTCCTGCAATCCAAGACATCTTACCCGTCAACCGAATACGACGGCACATTCTGATCCTTGTGCTCATTTTCTCATAATTCCCTATGAAGTTGCTTTGTGGTTGAGAAGAGGGAGATTAATCAGAGCAAAGCAAAGCAACGGCATGTAAGCTGAAGTTGGTGCATGTGGAAAGGATTTTGGAGTGGATATGTTGATTGGCTGAGGGTTGATTACTGAACCAATGAATGCACGGAGACCTATGGAGGCTTTAATATCAAATGCTCAGTCTGGTTATAATAAATGTTGATCAAAACCATGATGTTGAGTCTCAAAGCTGAGAAAGCTGGATACGCTGTTGTGATCAACAATATGACAAAACAGTTACAAAAATGGCTGTCAAAGGGGAGTGCAAACATTTTATAATTGCTGAAGCTTGACTTATTTCAGTTTGCCTCCAAAGCAAATGAATACAGTTAAAGTCATTCGATGGCAGATGAAAATCAAATTTGGAATTGTATTCAGCAATTTGTTCACCATTTGCAAGATTCTTAAAGCAAGCAATACATTTTGAGAGGCTTTGGTTTTTGAAAGTTTTCTGGAGAGGAAAAAGATGGTTTAAAGCTTCCCAAGTATCTCTCGATAAAACTACTTCCTCGATGCTTCTTCCAACGAGAACAACATTTGGTAGAGTGCATGGTCTCACCTCGCGTGTTCATTCTGAACAAAAATACCATTGTTAACTGAACATGCGACTATTATGGCCCACTGCTATTGTGGCCCGTATACCCGTATCATCTATGCACCCGCTTATGTCACATACACTGCCATTATCCGTAGCTTTATTGATAATTGATTGATTATTAGGATATTGAGGCCTAAGTCACATTTGCTCTACGGCTAGGATACGGCGGCCGTACCCCCCTGAACTGACAGAAATGTGCGCGGCCGCAGAGTTTCTGAGGTGGCCTCAGGGTGGCCTACGTCGTATGGCTATATTTACAGGCCGTAGGGGTCGCCGTGGAATTATAACGCGGAGTTATAACTTTTTTCATTTATACGTTGGCCGTAGCAATTCTCATGCCGTAGCCGTGAGGTAGATGTGTCCACGTTGACCTACGTACGGCGTACGGTGGGCTTGCGTTATTTGTGTGGCTGCCGTAGGTTCTTATCAATGAAAAATGAATTTTGCCAACCCCCAAAAATTACGCGGCCGCACTATTTCCACGGTCGCCGTATGGTGGCCTTGCGGCTTGTGTGACTACCTACGGGCAACACAGGGTCGATGCACGGTTCCCTACGCCCGCCGTGCATCCTATGCGGCCTCCGTGGCAGTCTGCGTCGACCGTGCGTCCACCGTGCGCTACCACTAGAGATCGGAGTATAGGTGTTTGCCTATACAGTGGTGCCCCAGAATCCGAATTTAATTCGTTCCAGGAGGCTGTTCGGATTGCAAAAAGTTCGGATTCCAAAAACTATTTTCCCAATAAGAAATAATGGAAAGTGAATTAATCCGTTCCTGGACCCCAAGAAAACCACTTTCAAGACACTTTCAACTGAAATTCCCCATGTTTAAGGTAAAATAAGATGAGTAAATGACCTTCGGTGGTGGTGTATTGTATGTAAACTGGTACAATCACCACATCCAAAGGTCCACACATGCTCGTGCTCCGGCCTGGGCTCCGATCGCTCGCGCACTCTACGAGAGCGCTGCCCCCAGGGTAGCTCATCAAACATGATGCCCCCAGAACCACAATCACTTTCATCAAACGCATCGGGCTGAGTAATCATGGATATTCCAAATTACAACCGGTTTTTCTGTGAAATTAAAACCTTGCCCGACAGTCCGTCACACCACGTGATCGGTTGCTTTTTTGTTATTAATTAAAACACAAGATAGTAAAAAAAAAAAAACAGCACAAATCAAGGTGAAACACGAGGTAAAGTAGCGATCGACACACGAGAGATGCTTTCACGAGGACTTCCACCGACAAACTGGATGAACAAAGCGCGAAGATGCGGCTCGAACAGGTGGGGGAGACGCACGTGAACAACATGAACGCTACGTGGTGTTCGGTTTTTTAAAATGTATTCGGTTTTTAGGGCAAAATTTTCTCGAAAAAAATGTTCGGATTCTAATTTGTTCAAACAATGGGCGTTCGGATTCTGGGGCACCACGGTACTCGAACTGGTATTTCAGTATATTATATATATATATATATATATATATATAATATATATATATTATATATATAATATATATAGTTATAGTATATCAGTATATATACTGGTATATTCCAAACTTTATATTTGTATTCAGTAAAAAAAGAACTGGTATATATACCCACTCGTTACCGTCCGTCTGGCCGCACGCTCGCCTTAGGGCCCCCTAGGTCGCCTTGAGTCTGCCTTGAAAATTCTATGGCTGCCGGAGGTACGCCCTAAGGTCACCGTGCGACATCAAATCAAAGACCGTACGGCACCCCCAAGTTTCGGTCTCCACAATTTCTAAATACGCCGTGCGGCTCCCCGAAAAATAAAAACATATGTGACTGCTATATTGTGTGACCGTGGAAATACTGCGGCCGCCCTATAATTGCTAGTGGCCGTAGATTTTGTAGACCTACGGCCGCCGTGCCAAATGTGACTTAGGCCTACAACCACTTTTGTGCATAAATATGAAGGTGAATATGACAAAATCAAATCAAATGATGTTCCTCATGGCTAGTCGATCATACGTATAAAGTTTCGCATTAATTGCTCAAGCGGTTCTGGAGAACAAGATTTTAACGTTATTATTTTCAATCCAATATGGCTACTAGACCACGTCACAATGACGTCATAAATTTACTTCTTCACTCACATCAGGTCATAGATCAGACAGATGAAGTGTCAGATTTTTCAGATAAGGATTTTGATTCAACCAATTATTGCTGGAACTTCACTGATGATGTCATCGTTATCACCCTGGATACACAATGGGAGTTTATGATATATTCCAAGTTTCTATTTTTGTTGAGCAGTTTTAGAGAGAGAAGTCCAATTTTTTTCCTTTAATCCAATATTGCTACCATACCATGTGGCCGATGACATCAGAGTTATCAATTAAATAATCTCCATGGGGAGTCCCTCCTATGCTTAGAGCTTTTCATCGATCGCACAAGCAGTTGCAGAGAAACAAAATCCTTGAAATAAAAAATATATAGATGTGGACACACACACACGCACGCACGCACACACACACACGCACACACACACACACTGATACCCACACACACACGGATACACACACACACACACGGATACACACACACACACACGCGACACACACACGCACGCCGCACACACCACACACACACACACTGATACCCACACACACGATACACACACACGGATACACACACACACACACAGATACCACACACGGATACACACACACACGCACGGATACACACACACGGATACAACACACACACGGATACACACACACGGATACACACACACACACACGGTACACACACACGGATACACACACACACGCACGCACACACGCACGCACGCACACGCACACACACACACACTGATACCACACACACACGCACACACACACACTGATACCACACACACACGGATCACACACACAGGATACACACACACACACACACGGATACACACACACACACACAAATAATCTTGCAACCCCTTTTGGGCAAGACTTAAAAAATTAAATCTGTAATAATAAACCTCAGTGTGTCAGTGTGTGTGTGTGTGTGTGTGTGTGTGTGTGTGTCCGTGTGTGTCCATGGTGTGTGTGTGTTGTATCAGTGTATGTGTGTCAGTGTGTGTGTATCAGTGTATGGTGTCAGTGTGTGTGTGTGTGTGTGTGTGTGTGTGTGTGTGTGTGTGTATCCGTGTGTGTGTGTATCGTGGTGTGGTGTGTTTCCGTGTGTGTCCGTGTGTGTGTGTGTGTTGTATCAGTGTATGTGTGTCAGTGTGTGTGTGTGTGTATCAGTGTATGGTGTTGTCAGTGTGTGTGTGTGTGTATCCGTGTGTGTGTATCCGTGTGGTGTGTGTGTGTGTGTGTGTACTCCATATCTCCAAAACCATGAAACCTATCGGCCTGAAACTTTGCACGCATACTAAGGGAACTCTAACGTCGTGCATTAATTAAAACTAGGTGTTTGAATTAATTAAAACACCCCTTTTGAAGATAATTTAAGACCTTATTTAATTATCCTTTACCAAGACTTCATCCTTGGTCACCTCGCTGTCCCTTGCTGCGGTCTTAATTCGCCATTTTTTTTTCTGGCCTGCTCAACAATGCCTTGACTTGGAACGTTCCGCAACGGTTTCTTAACGATAATTTATTTTTTCACTTTCCTCACTCATATCATCTAATGCCGGATCATCATATCTACGAACGCTAGATACATCGCAATGCTTATAAACGCCCGGACCACACCAGTGTTCATGGCTTTATTTAACTTCCACAAATGTGATGACCTTGAGAATATTTTAACCTGTCCCGAATTTCAAAATTTAAACAGTTCTGACTGCTAAAAAAAAAAAAAGTGTTCATTGGTTCAATTCAGACATTGACATTTCGTACGGACATCTCCAGGAGGTGTTTAATATGACCGATCGGCGACTGCTAATCGCTTGCCAAGCCTGCCGTTCCTTATCAACAGTTTTGTTGGAGTGCTTGCTTGAGTGCTTAAGCCACTTGGCAAGAACTCTACAAGCGACTTGGATGTTTGTTTGCAAGCCATGGCGATACACGGCAAAAGTACTCGCACTGTCCGTCTGCACAACACAATCAAAAATACATCGATCGGTCACCTGCCTGTGTTGCTCCCCACAGTGTTGAGCGATGCCAAGCCACTTGCTGTTCCTTGTCAATGGTTGGATGGAAAGAATGGATGGATAGGGGGAAGGAATGGAGGGAAGGAATGTAAGGGATGGAGAGAAGGGATGGAAGGGATGGATAGAAGGAATGGAAGGGATGGATGGGATAAAGGGAAGGGATGGTTGGATGAATGGATAGATGGACCAAACCGATGTTTGTAAACCATGTAAACCAGACAGTAAATGGCGGTGTAAATAACTTTTTTTTTTAATCACAGCTTTTGTCGTTTTTGAAAATAAAACATACAAATTGACATTCAAGACAATGTGAAATGATAATGTAAATGAAGTACATCTATAACCGTGTGTTCCGTTGTCAAAGTTAAATCTGACAAAAGTTGAAAATGTAACCTTCACCTCGGAGCAGTCATGTGGAACACCGCCCGGAGATGCTCGGAGATACATGCCCTGGTGGCGTACTTTAGAGGTTATTAGGGGAGTGTAGTTTCCAAAAACCAAGCTCATTGCAGAAGCTTATGTAATGGCAGACAAAGGAACACCAGGAGGGAACTCATTCATTCATGCATCATCCATTCCTTACACCTCGTGTTCACTCTGTGAGATTGTATCGTGTATGCATGAAGAACGTACTGTGAATCCACTTTCCATCCAACCATTCATCCCTTCCCTCCATGTCATCTCTTCGTTTGTCCTCACTCCCCACCTCTCCTTCCTCTCTCTATCTCTCTCACCCCTCTTACAACTTTGATGAAGTGATAAACAATGGATGGTTGTGATAAGTTCCACAGGTGGTTGTGTTGTGGATTGGAGGTGGTTATGTTGTGCTTTGGTGTTTGTCCTGTGTTTTGAGCCTGGAGTGTTGGGGAGTGTGTGAGTTGGGTGGATGGGTACCTTTTTTGGTGGTCGGAGCTGCTGCTGAGTTCGATTTCGTGGTTTGAATTCTCGGATTTGGCTCGGGTTGAGAGATTCTGTGGTTTATCACATTTTTGTTGTAAAACGTGTGCTGATATTAAATAAAAGCACAAAACACTAGAGTCTCTGGGCATTCATAAGCATCGCAGCTAGCGTGCGATGGGCTCTCGGGTCTCTTGGCCTGAGCCGGGTTTCAAGGTTTGGACTGTTGATGGGCTGGGCGGCAGTGAGTCTGACTGCTGGAGTGGTGTTCGTTTTTCCAGTTTGCCCGTTCTTTGGCACTCCGGGCATAGTGTGACTCCCCTCAGAGATATCCAGTTCCAAACAGGTAAACAGGGTGGCAGCCAAAGTTCGAGTCGCATACCTCAAGGGAAGCCCATGTTATAATCTCTTTTAAAATGGTACGTGCTGTTTTAAAGTGACGGGTCATTTTACTATCCTGTTTGAATGTTCTGTTTAATGTACCCCATTTCATCCAATTCTGCACTAAGGCAAGATGGGACCAACCCCCACTTCCTCTCAAGTCCCCCTCCTAAAGGCAAGTCAAACTCCCTCCCTCCCTTCAAGTCCCACTTTCAAATGCAAGTCCAGAACATCCCGTTCCCCGACCCACTTCCCCATCCTTGCTCCTCCATCCTTTTTGCTCCCACCCCCTCCTTGCACCCCCTACTTTCCGGAGTGTATAGCAACGTGTGGTGAAGCGTCCGCTCTCCCTCCCACCCCCGTTCAATGCTCCCCACCCTTCCTCCTCATTCCTCGACCGCTCCTCTCTCTCTCTCTCTCTCTCCTCTCTCTCTCATCTCTCTCTCCTCTCTCTCTCTCTCTCTCTCTCTCTCTCCACCTCCCCTCTCTCCTCCTCCTCCTCCATTCCTCGCTCTCCCCTCCTCGCTTCTCTCTCTCTCTCTCTTTCTCCTCTCTCTTTCTCTCTCTCAATCCTCTTTCCCTCTCTCCACCTCCCTCCTCTCTCTCCTCATCCCCGTTTTCCCTCTCAACCCCTTCCTCGCTCCCCTTCTCTCCCTCCTCTGTCTCGCTTCGTCCCATTCCTCGCTCTAACCCCTTACCCACTCCCCACCCTCCTCGTTGCCTCCCCCTTCTCTCTCTCCATTCCCCCTCTTCAGTCTCCCCTCCATCTCTCTCTCTTCCTCCCCCCCCCCAACCCCTTAATATTCCCGTCAGTGAAGCGACGGGGTTTATTTGCAAGGAAAATAATAATAACAACACCAAATTTTCTTCGAAATATTTAAGGTTACAGAAGGGACGTGCACACTTATTAAATGCAGGAAAGACAGAAAGATTAGTAGATGTGAGTGAACTTTTCTATTTTACATGAATCGCAAGGACATTCAGAGGCAATGCAGAAATCAGCACACTCTACGGAGTTTGAACCTGACTACCTAGCATCATGAACTGTGCACATATCTGGGAACACCAAAAAGTGTATCCTAACTTAACCTGTTTAAAGACAATGGTAATAAAAAATACTGGTCGGTACCCGTGTGAATTCTGCATCATGTAAAATGTGATTTCACGTCCTCAACCCTCCCCCCTCTCAACCCCAAGGCTTCATTACATCACTGAAATAGTGGAATATTTAACTCATTCCCCTTGCCTATCCACCTTATTATGGTGCCATTATCAACATCACCTATAATTCTATCTCCTTATAACCTGCTTTCCTACCTTCCCAAGTCTCTTTTCACCCCATTGACAATGCCAGTAGCAGCGAGTTATGTCTCACAAGAACAATTATCCAAACTACCTTCAGGCTTCAGGTCCCAATTAACAATCTCACAAGATATGCCTCACGGAAATTCTGTGGAATTGCCACTTTCAAGTGATTGTGAGTCATATAATTGTGTTAATAAATTATCCAATATTAATGATCTTCTTCGTGATGCATAAATATGTCAAAATAAAAAATATATTGACGAAACACCATTTACTTCACAATCTCACGAGATTCCATCATCTTGTGATTTGTGACAGAGGGACAGACAGACTGACAAGCATATTATATTGTATCATACTTCATCAAATGGTATATACATCGACTGAGAAGAAGGAGAAGGAGAAAAAAAACACTCATTTTGCATCTTCAGATGCATAGGGTTGCCTGAAGCAATTTTTCCTTGGCTAGGGGTACACTCCTGGACTGGACACGACTATGACGCAGGATACTGAAATGGATCGTTCTTCCCAGTAAGCTGGTACCGTATTTTCCGGTGTATAATCTGCACTTTTTTATCAGAAGAAAAGGTAAAAGTTGGGGTTGCGGTAAATATACGGGTATAGAAAAAAAAAAACAGTCATAAAAATGATCAATGCTGAATTTCAATTATATTCCAAATGAACACTTTTTTTAACAGTCAGAACTGCTGTTAAGCTAAATTTCGCCATTTAAATTTTGAAAATCGGTTCAGGTTTAGAGTTTGTACAGCATTTTGTTAAACGTGCGTGGAAATTAAACAAATAAACAAGCAGTCATAGACTGGTACTTACGAAATCGTCAACTTGACCTCTGACCTTGTCGAATAAAATTGTATGTTTGTTTGTTTGTTTGTTTGTATGTTTGTTGTTTGTAGCACCGATACTCGAGAACGAAGAAGCTACAAGTCAGATTACATCACGTGATTCAGTGAGGTGATGGCTATGCTGATTAGATTTGGTCAAAATCGTCAAGTTCAGTCACTGAGTCAAACATTCGATTTTTCGATGTTGGTACAGATACTCGGAACGGAAGAAGCTACCAAATGTCAAATACACCACGGATCAGAGGGTATGCTAGTGCTGATTAGATTTGGTTCAAAATCGGTAACGTCAAGGTACGTAGAGTCAAAACAATTCGATTTTTGATGGTTTGCGTACGAATCATTCCGTAAAACTTCTGTTTGCGTCTGCTCTTCCTTCTAGAGGACAGC
>CM068964.1:44844439-44861376 GCA_035128595.1 Eptatretus atami
CAAACAGAAACGGTAGTCATCAATATACTTACGAAATCTTTAGATTTCGAAAGTAACAAACAAACAAACACGGTAGTCATCAATATACTTACGAAATCTAAAGATTTCGTAAGTAAAAAAACCGGAGACGCCCGGAGTTGAGGAGTGTGATATATACTGTATATATATCTTCTTCTTCTTCTTTCGGCTGCTCCCGTTAGGGGTCGCCACAGCGGACATGTCCGTATGATCCGCATAGTGATTTTGGACATGTTTTACGCCGGATGCACTACTGACGCACACTGGTCGCCTCTTATGAGCACAGGGATATGTGTACACCTATTTTAACCGGGTTACACCGGCCCAGGTTGAAGCTGGTACTTCATTCGCGACCTCGGAAGGATGACAGGCTGGAAGTCAACCCCCTGGGTACTTAATTCAGATGGCCCAACTGGGGCTTATAATCAGGACGCTTTTGGATCCCAAGCCGACTGCCGCTACCACTGCGCAACACAGGTTTACTGTATGTAATTTATAATTATATATATATATATATTATATATGATATATGATATATATATATTAATATATATATTATATATATATATAATTATATTATTACCCTCATGGCTCTTAAACCACCGTTAAACAAAAAGACACCTGGTCTCACGTCAAAGAGAATATTCACAACAGCCAGAGTCTTTTGCGAGGACACTTGCAGATCAAGTGTATATCTATCTATAATTCCAGTAATCTCTGTGTGTGTGTCTGTCTGTCTGTTGTCTGCGACCGCCGTTTTCGACGACCGCCAGTCCGATCTGATTGAAACTTGCCAGGAATATTGCCGGGGCCCCGCAGATGTGCCTTTCAAGGTTTGATGTCAATCGGATGAGCGGTTCCCAGTTACGCATTACTTCAACCAATGACAAGACACGGTGCTATACATCACGATGACGTCACAATTAATGTGTATTTATTTATTTATTTATTTTTATTTATTTTTGCACGATTGACGGTCCTATCTGATTGAACTTGCCAGGAATATTGCTGGGACCCGCGGATGTGCCTTTTCAAGGTTTGATATTAATCGGATAAGCGGTTCCCAAGTTACGGCATTTATCTGTCGACCAATGACAAGACACGGTGCTATGACATCACGAATGACGTCACAATTAATGTTTATTTATTTTTATTTTTGCACGATTGACGGTCCGATCTGATTGAAACTTGCCAGGAATATTGCTGGGGACCGCAGATGTGCCTTTCGAGGTTTGATATTAATCGGACAAGCGGTTCCCAAGTTACGGATTTTATCTGTCGACCAATACTGCGAGAGAGGGGGAGGGAGAGGGGGGATGAGAGTGGGCGAGAGAGAGGGGCAAGAGAGGGGGGAGGGAGAGGGGCAAGAGAGGGGGGAAGAGAGGGGCGAGAGAGGGGGCAGAGAAAGGGGGCGAGAGAGGGGATGAGAGTGGGGGGGGGGGCGAGAGAGGGGGGTGAGAGAGAGGGGGCGATAGAGGGCTGCACATACTGGCACTCACCTATGGGCACGCACCTACGGGCCCGCACCTATGGGCCCGCACTAGTAATTAACAACTTTATTAACACTCCAAATATAGCAAACAAGAAAAACAACAGGGAGAGTGTCCTGCACCAAACCTCTCGGAACTCATTCTCAGCTCCACCGCTTTTTGTCCCGCCTCTATTAGAGGGAAAACACACTGGTTATGTTCGACGAGCGAACGGATGCTATCCGGTCTCTGGAGGGAAAGGACCACTACAAGTCTAATAACAGAGCACCCACCTCAAATAAGCTTGTGTGCAATGTGATGATCAACACCACTGATCATGAGAAGGACTGTTTCAACATCATGCTCACCTGTACCTCAGACGGCGGCAAGCTTCTCACATTTGTCATGTTGAAGAGGATGACAATGCCCAAAGACAAGTTTGCAGCTGGCATCATTGTTCGTGTGCAGCAGAAGGGGTGGATAGACAAGGGACTGGTCCAGGACTGGGTGCACACGGTCTGGAGTAGTAGGCTGGATGGCGGTCTTTCCCGACGACGAAGCATGCTAGGCCTGGATGCGTTCATTTGTCACAAGACCGACGACACCAAAGCGTCACTCCGTCGGACCAACAACAATCTCGTCATCATCCCAGGTGGGATGACAGCGCTGCTACAGCCCCTTGAAGTATTCATCAACAAGCCGTTCAAGGACGGGCTACATCGCTGCTGGTCTGACTGGATAATGAGTGGGGTAGAAGACCTACACCAAGAGCGGGAGGATGAGAAAGGTCGACCTTCTGGATCGTCAAGGTGTGGGAGAAGATATCGTCGGACATCATCAAGCAAGCATTTCTGAAATGCTGTATCTCCATAAACATGGATGGCACAGAGGATGACATCATTTAGGAGGAGGAGACTGCAAATGATGGTGACAGCGATGTAGACAGCGACGGGGACTTGCTCTACCCTGATTCGGACAAGGAGTTATGTGCTGTCTTTGATGAGGAAAGCATTGATGAGGATTTCCTCAGGTTTAGCTGAAAAACTTCCTCAAACCCAAACGCCCATTTTAGAGCCACAAATCCACAATAAATAATGGTACGAATCCCTTTTCTTCCTTTTTCTAGGAACAAAAAAAATCCTCTTTTTAGTATTAAAAAATAAGAAAGAAAAATAAAAACTTGGTATACATCCTCTCCTCTCTTGAACTTCTTCAAAATGAGAATACGACTGTTAGACGAAATTAAGCGGACATGGGAGTAAGCATGTAGATACCTCCGTCACTTTGTTCTGGACAAAGTTAATGTACAAACATATTTAGATCTACATCAGAAAATAAAATGATCAATATATTCATTTATTTTGGGGGTGAAAAACATGGGTGCGGCATCGAAGCCACGTGGGACCTGCCACCGTGCAGTGCGGGTGTTGGGAAATCCATGCATGTGTGCAAGTGAAAGGTTGAGTATATCGCTGGTGCACATGCACGTTTAATATGGACCACGAGGAGGTTGGAGGAATGCGTGGGAGGGACTGCAGGCAGGCCTTCACCAAATCGCATTAGTTTTGACTTTTTCAATGTTACCACCTCGTTTTATCGAGAACAGGGCGGATAGAAGGAAAATGCTGCTGTTGAACGCGTTTTACCGCACAGGTAATGCCCTGGTAAGCTGCATTCGCATTTCCTCATGATGTCTTCCCTTTCCTTTACTCTGCCTTCCCATTCCCTCCCTTCTCAATTCCTTCCCATTCCCTCCCCTCACACTGCTTTCCCATTTCCTCCCCTCACACCACTTTCCCATTCCCACCCCTCACACCGCTTTCCCATTCCCTCCCCTCAAACCGCTTTCCCATTCCCTCCCCTCACACCACTAGCCTTGGCCCTGCGACTTTGGTCATGGTATCCCCCGTGTCCCATTGAGAAGACAAAATTTTCTTTGCCTGCGGTGGAATTCCAGACATTCCACCGCAACATCAAGGACGGTGGTTTGAAAGCGGGGGGGGCCCCCACTCCACAAGTCTCAGGACCTCCCAAAGCACCCAGGACTCCTCAAATCTCACTCAGCTTTTTTCGCAAACTCTCCTCCAGCGACCCTACTCATCCTTGAGCTTGCCACAGCCCAGCCTAGGCTGGGATGGTATCATTCTCAGAATTTAGGTGCAGCTCTAGCGTTGCTACACAACAGCCGGGGTCAAGATATTGAGGAACTGAGCATCGTCAGGTAGACCCTGCAGTCTGGATCATCCTCCAGCGACCATCAACTGAGGACAAGGTCATTCCTTTGCCACACCGCCAGCGTTGAATACGAAGAGTCCAGCGATGAGCTTGTGGGCGGCGGAAACCATGAACCGGCTACCCTAAGTCCATGACTTCTTGGCCAAAGTCAAGAACTTAGCGCTATTCTGGTTCACTAGTCCTGACCATGGGGACCAAACACACGTCTCATAACCATTTTCACTATCCGTTCCAGTCGATGCATTGAAATCCCCCCAAAACTAGAAGTGTTATCTCTATGGGCACTGATCAACCACAGGACCAGAGTGTGGCATGGAATGCATTCCTTCAGGTGAGATCACTAGCTCGTCTGGAGCATAAACAAGACCAGGGAAATGACACCATAAGGAGTGACGAATCTTCGTTCCTCATAATACGCTTGTTGACCGGACTGTTACCTCAATTTAATCTTGGAGTCAGCTTATTGGACACAGCTACGAATCCTTGGATGGTAACCACAGTGACCAGACCAATCGTCGGTGTGACGCCCTCCATTGATCTCGCGAATCCGGTCTCCGAAACTCAGAGAGTCTGCAATACGATGTCCAATGCTTGAACTCAGATGATAACAGACAGGTGATCATCCTTCTCTAGGGATAGGCATTACCAGGCACCCACCAAAGGGACTGCCTCAGCGTTAACCCAAGGAGACCGCCGTCTGGTGGACGAACACTCTCAGTACCACTCGACACACTCTCCCGCAAATCTGATCGGGAATGTTACCCGTGTGTTCCCTCCCTATCATCAAAGATTGGGGGTCAGCCGAAGGCTTTGCCCAATCCCGATCATCGATGAAGCTGCCCTGGCCGAAGGGAAGCTGCACAGGATGGGATACTCCACGGAGTGGGGTTTTCAGATTTAAAACTTTGTTGCGTTTTTGTGTTTTGCGGAGAATGAAGGGTACCTACGGTGGACGGAGTGCCAAACCTCTGCCACGCAATCCTATAAGAAGTAACCCAAACTGCAGTGAGACGTCCGCAACACAGTGTGGCACTAAGATAGGGCCATGCGCGTTTGGCTCACAAAGGCCGCTCCTCGCCCTTTTGTCAGGTTCTCCTGATCTTTTAATCTATGCTGGTTGTCCATATCAACACACCTCGTCTCACCAAAAAATCCTTTACCTGAGGTGGGGGAGACGGTTTAGCGTCGCCAGACCAAACCGACCTGGAGCAGGTAGTACAGGTTTAACGATGTATACCTTGTCAGGGTCACAGATCAATCTAGCCTGCACACCTGAACACATGTCCTTCGAGATGGAGGGAAACCGCCAGCCCTCATGTCCAGGTTGTGAGGGGAAAACCCTCAAGCAATGGCCGCTCTTATGGCAAGCAAAAGCAAACGGTTGCGCGCACTTTGTGGGCCATGCTGCCTTTCGGCAGCGACAGAACTGATTGGGCAGGATCAGCACCGTACAATTGGCACGAACGTCTCAACCATGGAGCTTGCATCCGCATCACTTTCGGCTGGCACCCTGCCAAGTCCCTGACCATTTGACGTGCGAACAAAGGCGCAGGAGCTCGGCATCTTTGCTTGAAGTCTTCACTGTTTAGAGGTCTTCGCTGTGTGCTCTTGGATCGTTGCAAGCTGGAGTCTCTTCTGCATGTTACTGCTGGATGTTCTGTCCTTGCTAATCCTGTATTCAGCTTGGATGAACTTCTATTCACCTCCCACCTTGTTGCCGTGTGCGTTGGTGTTGTTTGTGTGGGCGATAATATGGAGTTAGGATTTTTTTTCATTGCTGTGTATGTATTTGTGAATTATTTACTTGTGTTGCCATCTCTGTCCAAATATTAGTGGATTGCTTATTAATATTCATTCTCCTTAAGCCTAGAGTAAAATCTGGTTCCTTTTCAACATATCCTTCATCAAACGATATCCAATTTTTTGAGAACCCCTGGAGGGAATATAGTTGGAGTTAGTCCAATCTGTTTGAACTATATTGTGCATTCAAAGTTGCAAGACTGGAGCTGTTGTCACAATAACTGCCGCGGTCGGTGTGCCTGCCACTAAATTTAGGGCCTTTAAGTCTTGGCTTTTCGCAAGGAGTAATCCCATGTTGGATCATTTTGTGGCACCCAAAACAGTCGTCAGATGGGTTGAGGAGTTTATATTTGAGTGTCTGTTCTGTCCATCCCTCTTCCGATCATCTTTCTGTCATCTTAAAGCTACTCGAAAACTGATCTGGATGATTCCTTTCATTTCAGGTACATTCATGCAATAAACATCTCAGCATGTAGGCAAGTCAATTGTCCCCCGGTGTTTTGGTATCGAGGCCAAAAGTTCATGGGACACGTGATTTTGTTTCCAAATTTTGCGCAAGTTATGAAAATATCTTCATGGGGAGAGTGAGATTGCGATATGCTTCTGAGGGAACCATTATCTATTTATACATTTACCCATCTCCACTACAACATAAAAAACCATTAAATTAGTTTTTATATAACCTTTGATCTTCTTCACTCCATGGCATATTATTTTATTTAGTTGTTTAAAAATGTAAAAGCTACACATATCCATACGTTAGAGTGCGGTTCTGGGACGGTGTCCTCTGACGGATTCTGTATCCTTGTTGATTTTGGGTGTTCGCCGTGTGCTGTGTTGTGTGGTGCTGGTGTGTGTTGTGGTTGTGTGTGTTGTGTGTGTGATGCTTGTTCATAAAGCATAGCATTTTCCTCTCTGTCAAACTCCCTGCAGACTAACTATAGTGGAACACACTCCCCAAACTATCTTCTCGTCTGTCTGTCTGTCCGTGCTGTCTGTTCTGTCTGTCTGGTCTGTCTGTCGTCTTGCTCTCTCTCTCTCTTCTCTCTCTCTCTCTTCTCTCTCTCTCTCATGTTCTTCTCTCATCCCACCAGTTGATTATATCTGGGATGGCACTTTCTTCGAAGGTGTTGTGTGTGTCAGACACCATTCAAGAAAATATCTATTATATTTATTTTACATTGATATTATTCGACATCTGTGTGCTTTTACATCGTCCGACCAGGAAAGTAGCCTGCAGAGTTACCTTTGAGCTGTCTCTGAGGATTTGATTTTTGACCGTAGTTATAAACTGTCAGATTGCTGTTTACAAGAAGGGCATTGCATCATGAAGTGAGTGAGCTGTCTCTCAGATAGTGTTTTCGACAGGTCCCTGTCTGTCAACATTGGATTAGTTGGATGATTAGTGGATGGACATAGAAGATCCTATGGTGCTTCTTGACAAAGCTTAGATAATTCTTTGTCAAAGGGTTACCTGTCGGATCTTTAACAGTCCACCAACACATGGGTTACACATGCACTTATTGTTTAAATGCTGTGTCAGGCGAGTAACAGCATGCACCGTTATTCAAGTTTTGGTATGATTCGGCTAGCGGTGAAATCGAATGCCGACCTCCAAGACTCAAGGTGTACACTACAACCATTTATGCCACAAGTCTGATTGAAAATAAGGAAGCTTGGTTTCACAGTTAGATTAGTCTTTGCCTTTGCCGGTGATAGTATATTGTTGCATTTGCCATCAATGTTCCGTTTATATTTTATTTTGGGATTTGAGACTGACGTGACAGCATGCCCCTTAAGAGAATTTGAGTTTTAGATTTGGTGAGAGTGGAAAGGTGACTATTGTGAGAGTGCCAAAGTGGGGTACAGTTGCTAAAGTCTATTGTGGGAATGCTGTTCTGCTCTTTTCTTTCATATATACTTCAAGACAGATTGTCGATTGACTTTTTGATTGACTATAACTGTGGTTACCAGTACGAGATTGGGCAGTTGTTTCGAAACTATGTTACAGTGTTTCACGCTGATCTGTTTGATAAACCGCTTTATGGGATAACAAAAATGGCCATGGTCCATCAGTCCAGTGGATGGTTTCTTTAAATTGAACCTTCCCGATTTGTGACTTGTAGTACGTCCTAAGAAGGAAATCGCGGAAAGTGCCTTATTGAGATGGCTGCCTGGGAGTTATCATTGTTTTCTGGCAAGAACCATGGCAGGCCTTTGATGTTATTTTGCAAAGAAATTTGACTTTTAATTTTGCTGCCCTCTATTAGTGGAGCAAGTGGTGAAGCTTGTTACTCAAACATGGTAAGCCTCGGTGTTGGCCTTAATGGTGAAGGTGATGGCTTAAGATTTTAGGGTCTCGTGTTCAAGCCTATGTTGTGTTCATTGAATCAACACCAGTGGGTTGGACTCAGCTTGTCATCCTTCTTTGAGGTAGCGCAAAATGCAGTACCAGCTTACTGTATCAGGGGGCATTTCCAGCAGTGAATTGCCACATCCCAGAAAATGATGCAGCCAAGCAGCCACAGGCTGCATATGGATAAATTTTTTTAAATCCAAACATGGCCCTCTGAGTGATGCCTCGAATTAGTGACAATTTCATTTTGAACGTGGTCATAAAAGTATGACAAGTATGGTTATTGTTCGCTTTCAGGCTGTATTTTCTGAGTGAACTGTGTCCAAATCAACAGCTTTGAGTGAAATGTAGAAGATCAATTGATATTTTGGTCTTTGTTGATTAATTTGATGACGGCCTTATAATCGAGGATTCCCATGGCTGCTTTGATAAATCTATTTATGGAGCCCCCCCCCCCTCCATATTTCTGGGGGCATACAGTTGCCAGTAACCCTGTTCTGTTAAACTCCCAAATCAGGCTCACTGCTGACATCCACTCATTTGTTCCACTTTTCTTCTTGCTTGTGGAACAACTTCCCCTCTGTTTCAGTCCACTTCTTCCCTCCAGGGCTTCACTGCAGTCATTCACAACTACCTCAGGTCAACCCTCCACCCCTTCCACCTCATCCATACTCATGATCTCTTCTACATGCAAGTGACCCCCTAACCCTTTTCGATGTTGTTGTGATTTTCCACCCCAACCCCCTCCCTCACCTCTTTTATTTTGTTCGTTGTTGGTTTGGTTTGTTGCCTTTTCTGTGTCATCCCCCACTTCCCCTTCCTCTTGTTGCTGTGCTTCATTCAGTTGTGTGCAGCTTGCTCACCCCATGTGTATTCCCCTCCCCTTGATCTCCCTTTCACTTCTACTTGCTGTTGCTGTTTCCTCTTTTCCATCTTGTTCCCTTCCATTCTGCTTTAGCCCTTTCACGAGCCTCGATAATGTATACCAAAAAAAAATCTCTTTACGGTACTGTACTTTAAAAATTAGGGTGTTCATCCTTCACTAGTTTTATTGTCGTGAGGGTTTCTATATGGTTTCTTTGCTGGAATAGTTGTAAATGACAGGTTGTTGTTATAATAGGTCATCAAGTAGAGAAGATTGGGTTTCTCTCCTTGATTTTATTTTAGCTTTGAAATCCATTTTAGCGAACTTAACTACTGTGTTATGTGGTTTGTTTATTCCCGGATTTAGTTGAGCAAGGATATCGTGTAAGGCATACGTGGATGACATTTATTGCTGTTTATGGAAGGTATCAGGGAATTATGGAAAGCCCTTGAGGTCTGCCAGGATTTTTCAGGTCTCGGTGGCGTTTGCTATTAACTTTAACTTAGGTAAATATTGTGTCGGAGAAACATTTTGATGTTACTTATACTTGAGTTTTTAATGTTTGCTCGGGTCATCTTCAGGGTTTGGATTTATGGCTTATGGCAAGAGGTTTTCTGTGGAAAATAATTGGATTGAGAAGCTGGGTGTGGCAGAAAACCTTCATGTGAAGGGAAAGTTTGTGTCATTGAGTTCAGTCTTTCTTGAACTTCGGTTCTTACCAGAAATGTATTTCCTGCATCATGCTTCGCGGAGATCATTTAGTTATATGTCATGCTTTTTTTAGTTTTTTTTTAGTCATCCATGAAATGTTTACTACTTGTGGAGGTCAAGGTGGAGAAAGTTGCTCAGAAGTAGGGTTAATTTGAGATGGCTTTTGTGCTGTACAATTTCACTTTGGCCCCTCACACATATTGTTTTTCCTTCATTCATCTGTTTCAACCTCATCCCTTTGTGTTTTTTGAATATCAGAAGCATAAACATCTGGATTTTTCCATATTGTGTGGTAAGTGACATATCTGAACGAACATTGTTTTAAGAGTATGTGTTGTGCAAAACTTCACTCACAGTTTGTTCATTCAATGATTTATTTTGTGTCAAATGTTTTCAAAAGGTTGATAACATCATATTCTTGAAGAGTGATGTCTTCATAAACCTGAAGTACCTCAGCTTCGTGTTGATTGGTTTTCAACTATGGGCATGTAGGAGGCCGAATCACATTTGGGTTGAGGTGCTCTAATGTGTGGCCTCTATGTCGGCTGTTTTGAATTAGAGCGATCAAATATTTCTCATAGGAGTTGTGCTCATGCAAAAAACTTTGAGTATAGATTTCAGCTCGATGGGGTTGTGTAAATTTGAACTTTACTCATTCTTATCTTTGGAGATCGTGTCTTTTAGGACAATTTAAAGGTGGTGTTTTGGTGCAAAGCAAATAATGAGTGAAAATTGTGTTATTGTACTAAGACAATTGTCACATGAACGGCACATGTGTCTGTTTCCTTTGGGAAGAACATTTTTTTATTCATCTTTTTATTTGTTTGTTGAAAGAGGAGATTAAATGATATTTATGACATGCATAGTCCTACGATAAGGGTGTGTTTGTTGTTTGCCTTTTCGTAAAGTGTGTTTTGCAATGTTTTGTGGGGGTAGGGAGGAAGGAAGAGGGAAGTTGTGTTTCCTTGGGTACTGTTTCTTTTTTGTGATTTTATAATGAAACTAGCATGATCGGTCGCTGCGCTCGCCTCGACACACGTCGTGCAAGGATTGATCGTCACAGATATTTCCTATTTGCATGATTTACACAATCATAATACAAACATTTATTTTCTGCAAATTTATTTGTGATATTGATGATATTATATTTATTTAAAATTTATTTGTGCATATAAAGGTCCAAGTGGTCGAAATGGTCAAGGGTCTTAGCTGTCTATCTGTCTGAAAGGTGTAAGGTGTCTAAATGATGTAAGGTCGAGGGGTCTTTAAGGTTCTAGTGGTCTTTTGGGTCTTCAGTTGTCTTTTGGGGTCTTTTTGGGTCTTCAGGTATTTTGGATCTTTCGGGACTTTTGGGGACTTTTGGGTTATCTGTGTATTTGGTTTTTGGGTCTTGAGGTTTACCAGGTCTTTTTGGGGTCTTCAGTGACTTTTGGGTCTTTGGGGACTTTTGAGATTTGGGTCTTCAGGTCTTTTGGATCTTCAGGGTCTTGGGGGCTTCTGAATCCTTTGGGTTATTTGGGTCTATTAGGTCCTCAGGTCTTTTGGGTTCTTTAGGGTCTTGGGGAATTTACTCCAAGCATGGACATGATCTATGAGCATCGCTTCACAACTTCCCAGATGAACACGGCTTCACGCGCTTTTCGTGTATATTACATTATATATATTATATATACATATATATATATATATATACGTAACATATATATTAATATATATATATATTATATATATTATATATATTATATATTAATATACAGTCATGCGCCACTAAGGCCTAAGTCACATTTGCTCTACGGCGAGGATACGGCGGCCGTACGCCTTCTGAATTGACAGAAACGTGCGCGGCCGCAGAGTTTCTGAGGTGGCCTCAGGGTGCCCTACGCCGTATGGCTATATTTTACAGGCCGTAAGGTCGCCGTGGAATTATAACGCGGAAGTTATAACTTTTTTCATTTCTACGTTTGCGTAGCAATTCGAACAGCCGAAAAAAAAAAAACTGGTAAAAAAAAAATAAAAAATTAACCCATTCGTTACCGTCCGTCTGGCCGACTGTTCGCCTTCGGGCCCCCCTGCGCGTCGCCTTGCAGGCACCTTGGTCTGCCTTGAAAATTCTATTGGCCGCCGCAGGAACGCCCTAAGGTCACGTGCGACATCAATCAAAGACCGTACGGCACCACCACGTTTTCGGTCTCCACCAATTTCTAAATACGCCGTGCGCTCCCGAAAAATAAAAACATATGTGACTGCTACATTGTGTGACTTGGAAATACTGTGGCCGCCGTATAATTTGCTAGTGGCCTTAAAATTTGGAGACCCCACGGCCGCCGTGCAAATGTGACCTAGGCCTTAACGACGGGGTTACGTTCTGAGAAGCGTCGTTAAGCGACGTCGTCGTTGTGCAACATCATTTTTTTTTTTTATTTTTTTCGTTTTCGAAACTCGTACTTTACACAAAACTACACACCTAGGCTATATGTGTAGCCTATTGCTTCCTCGGATACCAAACCTGTACAGAATGTTACTTACTGAATACTGTCGGCAATTGTAACACACATCCAGAGAGACGGAAGACACGTTAGTTTACCTTTGTGCTGTTCATGACGGGCATCCGGTGTTGTTAGCAGCAGCTTACCAATCTCCTCTCGCATGATACTAGAAAGTGAATAATTAGCGTTTGGATTTATAATACTAATCATTGCATCGATGTTATAATTTACAAATGAAGAAACGAGCACTGTCAATTTGCATATATATTTTCGAAACAGTGCGATTGT
This sequence comes from Eptatretus atami, assembly GCA_035128595.1. Lineage (NCBI taxonomy): Eukaryota > Metazoa > Chordata > Myxini > Myxiniformes > Myxinidae > Eptatretus > Eptatretus atami. The sequence goes on from CM068964.1 coordinate 44,856,668, forward strand.
TTTTAACAAACTAAAGCTTACCAAAAATAAATTTGTGTATTCTAATGTCGACTAGAACAACGATTATATTCGCGGAATTCTTCATTCAAAGGGTAATGTACTTGCTGGAGTAAACGTGCAAACATTGTTCAGTTTGAAAGCCGATTTCCTTGAATCGCCGATTTAGCACGACCCTTTTTTTTCCGATGACATTTTATGGACACTCACGAATCGCATATAACGGGCCACACTTGTCGTTTCTATTATCATTATGAGGTATTATGTACTGTACAGTGTACATAATTGTATGTGCTATTTTTATACGAGGCTACATCACTCTGGCGATAGGAATTTTTCAGTTACAATTTTTATTATTTTTTTTTTTCAGAGCTGGCAGATCCGTCTATATGCGAATCCGTCGTTTGCCCGAACGTCGTTAAGCGGCGCAGACGTATTATATATTATATATATTATATATATATATATATATATATATATATATAATATATACATATATACATTATCTTATCTATACTTATAAAAGTTGAAAGTGTGTCTATGTGTGTGTTCTCTGTGACCTATGACGCGAAAAGTACTGACTGATCCTCACCAAACTTCACATGCTGACAGAACATGTTACCCGGAGTGTCCCGATGTAAAAGAATTGTAATCTGAACTTCCGGTTTCCGAATTATGACGTCATCACCTGATTTCGTAACCGTTAATTTTCAAGTTCAACGATTGACTGGGGCCAACGTACTGCATTGAAATGAAAAAATAATGCTACAATTAATGAAGACAATGACTTCCGACTTTCGGTTCCGAATTATGACGTCATCACCTGATTGCGTAACGTTAATTTTTCAAGTTCAGCCGATTGACATGGACCAACGGAATTTGTAGAGAATGAGAAATTAATACTACAGTCAATTGAAGATAATGACTTCCGACTTCCCGGTTTCCGATTATGACTTACAAGTAGTCCAGGCGAACAACATAGTCGCAAGTCTATTGACCACCACACTGGATACTGAGCAGCCATCATTATCCCACAGATTTCTAAACTCATTGGAATTACCAGATTGCCTCCGTACAATCTGTCGTTAAAATTTGGATGCCCTATTATGTTGATTACATATCTAGATGACCAAAACTTTGCAACGGACTAAACTGATTGTGAAAAGACTACTACCACATTAATTGAGGCCACTATTATGACAGGATGTGCGAAAGGAGAAGATGTATTCATCCGCGAATTCACTCATTCCATCAAATCAACGATTGAATTTAAGAGACTACAATTTCCTGTATGCCTGTGCTTTGCGATGTCTATCAATAAGGCACAAGGACAGTCATTGAAAGTAGCAGGCTGGAAATTATCCACTCCTTGCTTTTCCCATGGTAGCTATATGTGGGATGCTCCAGAGTGGGATCATCGGAGGCTTTTATACATATTTGGCCCAGAGGGAAGACATCAATATTGTTAATCCTTCGAGCACTCCACTAAAATTGTTGAGCTACTTCAGTTATTTCATAAACGGAATAGGAATGTGCGATGAAGGAAATACTGTTGCTGGTAAAAATAAAAATGGGGTGGGAAATAAAAAAATGTGGTGGTGGTTGTAATATATAATATTACAGATATAAATAGAATGGTGATGGCTATGGCGTATGTGTATAATATTTTATAATTAAATGTTATGGGCTATGAGATATTTTATAGAATGGTATGGGCGTAGGTACGTTGTAACTTCGTATACATAATATAACATAATTTTTTATCAGGATAACAGACGTAAATAAATCAAATACGCTGGGCCAGGCTGGGTTATGCCGACGTATAATTAAGTCGCAAATGATGACATGAAACCAGCCTCACATTGTTGAGGCATATATGGTTTTTTATCTGATGCGGCAATAAATCTTAACATTTTTGAACTCGAGTCTTCTGCATATAAAACATGGCGGGGAAAATATAATATTATAGTGGTGATGAAAAAAAATAATAATGGTGGCAGCCTCTACAATTTTACAATTCTGTGACATATACTCCTTCAGACCCGCCGTCATCCACGGGATTTCCTGTGCGGAGCACGGGTATCCCTGCTAGTATATATATAAAGTTGAAGTGTGTTTCTCTGTGACCTATGCACGCGAAAGTACTGGTCTATCCTCACCAACTTCACATGCTGACAGAACATGTACCCGGGAGTGTCCCGATGTTAAAATAATTGCACTTCCGACTTCCGGTTTCCGAATTATGACGTCATCACCTGATTCGTAACGTTAATTTTTCAAGTTCACCCGATTGACATGGGGCCAACGCCATATACAATATATCTAACATATGATTTTAAGTTTTATATTGTCTGTTATGTTTGTTTGTCTGCACACGCTAATTCCTGAAAGGTGAAAGATAGGAGCTAACCACTGAAACAAAAAATGTCAGGATGGCCCCGGGAAGGTTATAGGCTATGTGCAAGGCCCCTCGGCCGGGGGGGGGGAGGAGGGTGTGTTTCCCCCTCACCAACCCCCTTAGCCTATGACTGCCATGGCCCAATAGGGAACTGATACTGTGCTCGCGTCAGGCATATGTATAGAAGATTAAATTCATTCAAAAATAACCCGGGCAGCGCACGGGTGCATTCACCTAGTATATATATATATATTATATATATTATATATATATATATATATATATATATATATATATATATATATATATATATATATATATATATATATTATATATACGTACCGTCTAAAGTGGAACGGATCGATGGGAATAAAGACCGGCTAAACTTCGATCCGAACCATGCTGGACCATGAAAGAAAGACAAAGGCGAGCTGGGAACATTTCTAATGACAATATTTTATTTACAAGCGAGCGAGGAAAAGCATGTGGCACAACAAAGATTTATTGGGTATGTAACCGCAGGAAAGAGGAGAGAGGTGTGGGGTGCGACAATACAAGCAACTTACTAAAGCAGACACAGTGGGACTTGACGCGAGATTAATAAGAGTAACAACAATAAGGATCTTCTGCAGGCTTACTAACAGACAGGCGCCAGCACACTCAGACCACACAACAGAAAAAGAAACACAATGTGAAGGACTTTTGCAGCCAGGGAAGGAGGGAGTTGAGGTTATAGCTTTCGGTACCTGGGCGTTTCGGGGGCATGCTCCATGGTGTGGTACCCGACAATAGTCGCGTTGTTCTGGCCACAGCCACACGTGTGGAGATCGTGTTCTTGAGTGGAGAAGGCGGAGATGCAGAGGCGAGAGGTGGGCAGTAGGCTGGGACCAGGCAGGAGGGGGTTCGTCGAGGCGAAAATGGGCGGAGACGAGGAACAGGAGGCGGTTCGTCGAGGTCGTGTGGCCGGAGAAGAAGAACAGGAGGCGGGCCATCGAGGCGAGACGTGGGCGGAGTCGAGAAGCAGGAACACTCCACGTGAGAAGACCCACACCGAACACACACACACACACACACACACACACTTCTAGACGGAGGAGCTTCCCATCTTTTATAGAGCCCGTAGCTCGTGGGAGGGGCCATGCCGAATCCGAGTGTCATCGGCCAAGCTCGGGCGTTTTGACTGGCCCGACCCCTCACGTGGTCCGCCAGCTTTGGCCGGACTTCGGGCAGACGCCGGCGCAGCCCGCCCACCTGGGTGCCAAAGCGTACGTGACTCGCCGCACATGTCTGGTTTCGGGTAGACGGTGGAAGCTCAAAGCGATAGTCCAGGCCCAAAGTGCACGTCGCGGATTTTACCTCAGAAAAGAAAAGAAAAAGAGTGGGGATGAAATAAAAGGGAAAAATGATTTAAAACCTAACTATTAGACCATCGCACGCACTCCCTTGCTTTCCCACTAAACAAAAGGAAGGGGTCTATTCTACACGTATATTAATGCATAACTGTCTCGGGACACCGATCTGTTGTATGCATGCAGTTCGAGAACCGCAACAATATACATATATTAATATATATATATATACATACATATGCAGAGACATACATATATATATATATATATATATATATATATATATATATATATATATATATATATAATATACACATACATTGTGTTCAATAGCCAAGGGATTGCTTATGCAGCACCAATGCTCTGCACAGAGTATGGGTCTTTTAGGGAGGGAATGGGAAGGCGGTGCCAGGGGAAGGAATGGGAAGGCAGTGCATGGGAGGAATGGGAAGTGAATGGAAGGCAGCACAGGGGAGGGAATGGGAAGGAAGTGCAAGGTGAGGGAATGGAAAGGAAGTGTGAGGGAGGGAATGGAAAGCGGTGTGAGGGGAGGGAATAGGAAGTAATGTGAGGGGAGGGAATGGGAAGTAAGTGTGAGGGAGGAATAGAAGTAAGTGTGAGGGAGGGAATAGGAAGTAAGTGTGAGGGGAGGGAATGAAAAGGAGTGTGAGGGGAGAGAATGGGAAAGCAGTGTGAGGGGAGGGAATGGGAAGCGGTGTGAGGGAGGGAATGGGAAAGCGGTTTGAGGGGAGGGAATGGGAAAGCAGTGTGAGGGGAGGGAATGGGAAGAGTGTGGAGGGATATGGGAAAGCGGTTATTGAGGGAGAGAATGGAAAGCAGTGTGAGGGAGGGAATGGAAAGGAAGCGTGAGGGGAGGGATGGGAAAGCGGTTTGAGGGGAGGAATGGGAAAGCGGTGTGGGGGAGGGAATAGGGAAGTAAGTGTGAGGGAGGGAATGGAAGGAAA
>CM068964.1:44873812-44878812 GCA_035128595.1 Eptatretus atami
CACTTCTAGTTTTGGGGGATTTCAATGCATCGACTGGAACGGATAGGAATGGTTATGAGACGTGTGTTGGTCCCCATGGGTCAGGAACTATGAACCAGGAATAGCCGCTAAGTTCCTTGATTTGCAAGAAGTCATGGACTTAGGGTAGCCGTTCATGGTTTCAGCGCCCACAAGCTCATCGCTGGACTTCGTATTCCAACGCTGGCGGTGTGGCAAAGGAGATTGACCTGTCCTCGTTGATGGTCGCTGGAGGATGATCCAGAACTGCAGGTCTACCGGATGCTCAGTTCCTCAATACTGACCACCGTTGTTGTAGCAACTCTAAAGCTGCACCTTAAATTCTGGAGAATGATACCATCCCAGCCTAGGCTGGTGTTGGCAAGCTCAAGGATGAGAGGGTCGCTGAGGAGTTTGCGAACAAGCTGAGTGGAGATTTGAGGAGTCTGGGTGCTTTGGGAGGTCCTGAGGACTTGTGGAGTGCCTTCAAGACCACCGTCCTTGATGTTGCCGGTGGATGTCTTGGAATTCACCGACAGGGCAAAGAAATTTTGTCTCTCAAGGGACACGGGATACCATTGACCAGAGTCGCAGGGCCAGGCTGAATGGCAGAGCTGAGCTGTTCATGGAGCTGAGGCGTAAAACGGTACGTGCGCTAAGGATGGACAAGGAGGCCTATGTGCGAGGAATCTGTGAGGGGTTAGAGCATCACCTGTGGTCAAGGGATTCTCGTCCTGCTGACAGGGGAATTCACGCACTGGGTTCCTCCAAGCCCATCCGTCGGTGTACTGCAGTTAGAGCAGAGGGTGGTAGGCTCTTGTTTCACAGCTATTTGCTACTCTTACCTCAAAACTCAACCAGTGCGCTCTCCCACCTGCAGCTAAAGTGAGCCTATAAAACCTTTTCCCTTCACACACCAAGGTATGTGAAAGAGGTGCTTTCACCCCGTTCTGTCTGTTTGTTTTTTTTGGGTGGCATGATATCTCCAAAAAGTGTGGACGGGATCACGGGTGAAATTTTGTGTGTCAAAGTATGGTAGTAGGATGATGTGACAAGAACAAAACTGATTCGATTTTTGGTGAAGATCCAAATCGGAATCTCCCAACTACTAGAATTTATTGGTCACGGTGCTTCTCGCTATTGAGAGATATGCCAAAAAAAAAACGATATATTAGCAACGATATCTCAAAAAGTTTGTCGAACAGGTATTCGCGAGAAACTTGTATGGACATGCTGTGTGTGTGTGTGACACAGTAAGGAATGTAATTTCAAATTTTTGTGTGAAGATCCAGATCTGGATCCGATCTGATAAATTTTTTATAGCTGATTCTTCACCATTACTTGAGAAGAGAGAGATCGGGGCTAAACCGATATTATAGCACGAGATTATCTCAGAAAGTTGTGGGACGGATTAGGATTGAAAACTTGGTGAACATGGTGGGCTGGGACTTGTGTAGTGACCATCATCAATTGCATTCGATTTTTTGAAGACCTGGAATCTGGATCTGATTACTATAATTTTTTCCAGTGATTCTTCACCATTGAGAGATCGGGCTCAAAAACGATTATACTATAGCAGATATTTCAAAAATGTGTTGTGCTGGCCCAATATGTTCTCGTGGATCAGAATTACGGGGCGGAGAATGCACTCTACCGAGTGGCCCTTCTAGTTTTTGTAGAATTTCACTTCTCCATAAACAGTCGATAAAGGATTAGAATATTAAGAGTGTTGAAGAGATAAGGAGATTGAAAATGAAAAAAAGAAGAGAATAAAAAATAGAAAGAAATTAGCATGAATAAGAGAAATTGCTGAAATAGATGAGAAAGAAGTTGGAAGATGGAGAGATGTGAAAGAGAAAGAATCAATGTACAAGTAACAAATCTTGCAGCCACCAATTGTCCCTTTCTCATTCTCTGAAGAAAAAAAAATGGCGGGTAATGCCTGTGTACAGTGTCATTTGGCGGTAACCTTGCTGGAACATTTGAGGCCACGTGTGAGAGATTCCTACCTCATGTTATTTTAACCAACAGAAATAAGTATGTTGGCGATATCCCAATGGAAAAGGTGTCACTGGACTTTATCCTTGTAATGTTTTTATTGCGTCGGTTATTCCTGGTTTCTAACTCGGAACAATGCTGCCTTGTGTACATTATGTTTGAAACTTTGCATCATTGCAACCTTAAGTGTAACTTTTTTTAAAAAATGTGCATATGGAGTTTAGGCTCATGGGAAGCAGATTAGAACACAGAACAGTTACCAGACACATAACAGAACTTAGAACTAGAAGGGCACTCAGTAGAGTTGCTTCCTCCACCACGTAATACCTGATTCCAGTAGAACACATAGCCAAATTTTTTTGTGAAATGTATGCTATATATCGTCTTTGGCCCCATCTCTCAATGTGAAGAATCACTTGCAAAATTAAAATATTATCATATCTGAAATCACATTTCGGATCTTTCATCAAAATCAAAATGAGTTGGTCCTTGTCACACACATAACCGCCCACCAAATGGCATCTGAATCTGTCCACAACTTTTTGAGATATCCTGCACACAAACAGACAGGAGGTGAAAAAATAACTCCATCCATCGCAAGATGGTTGGAGAGTAATCACTAAATTAGAAAAGGAGACTCATCAATGGCAGGGTAGAGGGATACAACAGAGCGGACCACTGGAGGAAAAATGGGCTGGGAAGAATGAGATCAAGAAGACGGTGGAGGAAGAACACGGGGTCAAAAATCTGGATACAACCTCAAATATCAGCAAGAAGAGGAAGAGAAAACTAGGAAGAAAACAGAAACACTACAGCAGGGTTCAATGACAAAATAGAGGGAGGGAACTTGGACCAAAATTAAGAGGAAGTGGCGGAGGAAAGAGTGGTAGGGGAGGATGTATGACGGTGTAATAATATGAGAGAGAGAGGCAACTTCTGAGAAGGAAAAACTGGAAATTTGGATGGAGGTTGAGCATTGAGGGTGGAGGTTTAACAGCGAATGTAAAAATATCATGCGATTCTTGATGGGAAGGTGATCTGCGATGCGTGTGTAAACCAGCAGTATTGAAGACTGAGAGGGAGAATAAGATTGAAGAGAATGTAGAAGTTGGTTCCGCGGTAGGAAAAGAGAGCGAACGATGAGTGGAGTGAGCAGTGTTCTGGACTTTGGAGTTTCACCATGAGGAGGTTGTATGGTTAGACTGTGTCTGTCCTTCAGGAAACCTGTGGAGGAAGGAGGGGGGCAAAGCACAGTAAGAGCAGAGCGTTGAAGACCAGAGATGAGGTGGTAGAAGGACAGACAGGCCACCATCCTGTGGCATGTGATGGGAAAGGAAAGGCCATTTACTCGGCTTCAATGCCAGGAGGTCCAATGATCTGAAGGCCTTGGTTTTCCATGACATACAGCTGACAAGGTGAGACAGGGAGCCAGCCCAGAGGGAGAGCATTACTCCCATTCAAGCGCAATGACACCTGTGCTACGTAGATAGCGAGCTAGTTTCACCAGAAGGGGGTTCGTTGGTGGGACCTGAGTGGTGGGGACATATCGCATACAGCGGGAGGGGGGAGATAGAGGAAAATGTAGAATACAGAAATGACCACCGACCTGGCCCTGGGGTGGGAGAGAGGCCAAAAACTCCAGCCTCATCACGTGGGGAGGATACAATTGAGTTCCTAAAATGCTTTTGGTTTCCACAGCTTGTTGAAGCGGAAAGGGAAGAGGCAGGAGCACCAGCCCAGAGGAGAGAGAGCAGTACTCCATCAGGCTGCGACGAAAGTTTTGGATGTGGTCAGGGCTCAGGGTTTGGCCGAGAAGAACTTCGCACGACGAGGATTTCCCAGTCACGACTGGCTTTGGAGGTCACGGCCCTGAAGTCTGAATCCAAGATTCTTATGTTCAAGTATGATTCTTATTACTCATACACATTATCTTTGCACATAGCACAAAGCTGGCGTTCAGCAATTGGTTCACTCTGTCTGTCTGTCTTGTCTTTGATCGAGAACGACTTAATTTCAATTTGAATTTTATTTTGTTGACACTACAACAGCAATGGGTAACATGAATCATAACATGAACCTTTCATTTTGACAATACTGTTGGCTCTGAATTGGCAAATTTATGTGGCATCTTGGCTCCCTCATGAGGGAGACACGGTACAGAGAGTTCAGAACTTGAGATTAGAAAGATGGTCGATTCCTGCTTCCTCAGGGTAGACACACCACTTGTTGCGATCTCGTCCCGAGCATGCTTGCACACAGCGTGTAATGGAAATTGCTACATATGTCTGCCTGTCGGCAGTTCAAAAAACAGAATGAGAATCATTCCAAACCGGAAGCTTACTGTTTTCAGGGACATTATAAAGGACCACAAACGACAAGCACAAATAAGAACTAACGAATACGAATCGTGTTAACTTATGATGCAAAGGCTGCTACATCAATTGCGTTAAACTTTCTGTATTCAATGAATTGTTTGTTTTTACATCTTTTAAAACTTTTATTCTTATTTCAATTGATTTATACATTTCAACACTGTGGAACCACAAATCCCATGTGTTTGCCACTATAAAAGCTTCAGTTTGCAGTATTTTAAGCAAATTATATCCCGTCCACTCGCCCTCTCAGGGTGGCGGAAACTTGAGATTCTGCCTCTTCTTCTTCAAACAAACAGTTTCCAGTGAAATCCCATGTCTCAGTTACAATAAAAATCCCATCTCCTTTTTCCAAGACTGTATGGGAAAAGTGTTCGATGAACTCTCGAGTTTATATTTTGTATTGGAGACAAGCAAGCCTTTTCTCAAAATTTCAAAACCCATAGCAAAAACAAACCTTTGTCTGCTTCGATCTCATCAACGTCACAGCAATTGACTTTACATTATATTTCACCCTGCTTTTGATTAAGACCATCTTGTGTCTTAATGTCAAGTGAACTTTTTAATTACACTGTAAAAAACTTTACTTTTGTTTTACTTTTGTGTGCCATTGACTTCACTCTAGTTTACTTT
>CM068964.1:44881312-44884335 GCA_035128595.1 Eptatretus atami
TCCCCCAACCTTTTCACTCTCTCTGTCAACGTGCATGTGACCTTCAGGACACAACTCAGGTTGTGGACCCTCTGTTTGGAGGGTTCTGGGATTGATTGGGTTGAAACCTCGGAGATGGATGGTTTCTCTGTGATGATCCAGATGGTCATTGAATCAGACATCTAGTAAGCTGAAGGAATTTCCTCAGATCTCCCTCTTCCAGCTTTAAAATACTGCCTTTCAACACTGTCTACAAGCAGTTGATGTCTTGTGAACACTTTTTTAAAATCTCTCTTCATCCTTCTATTCCCTGTGAGTGGTTTTCCAGTATTATTCGATATGATGTGCAGGACTTGTTAAAACACCTTTAACCTTCCTGGCCTTCTTCTTTTATTTCTTTATATTCCTCTGTCTTTACTTGCTTTATTAACTTATATACTAACCTTTATTTGTACTTTGCATCTTTGTAACCTTGTCAGTAAGCTTGTTGTGCTTTTTAGAACTCTTGCATTAATTTTGTCCTTTAGCTTGAAATCAGATTTTTTTTCTCCATATCACAACTTTTTTTGACCACTTTGTTCTCCTTACAATATTTTTGGTGGGTGAGGATTTTGTCAGATAATGTTGGTTTGAGTATGGCTTCTGCTTTGGGTTTGCATGCAATGATAGTATTGGTTGTTTCATGGATTTGGCTATTATGGGTTCTTCTGAGAAAAGTGTATTGTGATTTATTCAATTTTGGGATATTCTGTTTTGATTGTTCAGTCAGTGAGTTCTGAATTGCCAAGTGCTCTGGTTTGGGTTTGTAGCAGTTTGAAATGAAGGAAATGGATAGTCTTGCATCATCGTCTGCTTCTTAAACTGGGACCAATTGGGTTTGATCTGCTGTTTCTGCACGGGCTTGAGATTGTGTTTCTCCAGTTATTCTCCTTCAAGGTTGGCTTCGACATCAGAAGTGAGAGAACTTTACTCCATTTCAGGCAGGGATTGTTGTTCTGATATATTCCCTGTCACTTGTGTGCAGGACAACTTCTTGGGTCAGAACCAAATGATTAGGTTATTTTGTATTGTGACATTTATTGAGGAGAGATTTGTAGTTAGAATTTAAAGGTATTCCCACTTTTTCTGTTTGTGTATAGTTTGTCAAACTTTGAACATGTATTAAGGACTGTGAATAGGGATAACTCCCTGGCATGCAGCCTCCTGTCATTTTCGACAAGAGAGATTAAGATGGCCTGTCAAGTTGTCTCTTGTATTGAACTAGGTGGGAGGGCACTCCAGATATTCTCCCACATTGACGCGACTGGCCCGCAGCTCACAGCATGCACAGAAGTCCAATACTCTCCTCTTGAATGCCCTGAGGAAACAAGTCAGGTCAGGTGTGGAGCATGCCCAGAGCAGCGCGTCGCTGCATCCACTTCCGCCGGTACTCCAGGGGCCTCCGTCTGGCCATCCCCCAGGCAGATGCCTGGCCCATCCCATCTCCTTGAGATTCCAATCAACCTGCTGCAACCAAAGGGCACGTGGTCGGCCCATTGGCCTCCTCCACTCACGAGACTCCTCGCTGAGAGAGAATCTGGTGAGCAGGATCAGCATCAGGAAAACAAGCCACATGTCCATACACGCCGCAGCTGATGCTCACGGACTATGCAGGTAACAATCTCATCTGAGTCTCTCTCAGCAACCGCTCGTTGGACACAAAGTCCGACAGCGATAGCCAAGGATTCTCCGAAAAGACCTGTACCAAAGGAATTAAGTCTCCATCTCAGATCCTTGGTCAGAGTCCAAGTCTCGCATCCATATAGCAAGACTGGAAGCAACAAGGACCTGAAGACTCGACTTTCGTCTCCCGCACAGGTACCGGCAGCGCCACAACCCCATTATCCAGTGAATCCATGACTCCCCAAGCCCGACCCAGACGTAGATGACCTCTGACTCACAGCCATCAAGACATGAATATCACTGCCAAGGTAAGTTAATCTCCCCACGACCTCAACATCCTCACCACAAACAGGCACAGACAGGAGAGCAGCATCCAAGATGTCATTGAAAGCCTCGATCTTAGTTTTGACCCAGAAACACGTAATCTCAGCAGCTCCGATTCCTCATTCAGCACCTCGAGGGCCCCAAAAGGATATCTAAAGTCTCTGCAAAGATGACTGCATCATCTGCGAAAATCAGGTCAGAGATCTTGACATCCCAAACGATGCACCGCAGCTTGATCTCTCCGACATCCTCCCTAGAATCCAGTCCATGCAAGTGCTGAAAAGTGTGGGGCAGTACACCACCCTGACAAACTCCAGTAACAACTGGAAATAAGTCAGAGGATGGTACCACCACATCTCACAGCACTCTCATTACCAGAGTAAGAGTTCAAACATCAGATCGATCAGTTTTGGTGGAACCCCACAAAGACCAAGAATCTCCAGAGGGCATCCCAATTCACTGAATCGAATGCTTTACAGAGATCAACATAGGCTGCTAGCAGCCCTGCCGAAACTCTCGTCTGCGTTCGGTGAGACAGGAAGAGCAAGGATACGGTCAATCGTTGACCTCTTTGTGTGTAAAGCCTGACTGCTCTGGACGCTGGTGCTCAAGCAGATGTGGCGAAACCCTATCAAGAATTTTCCGTGCAAAGACCTTGCCCGCACTGAGAGCAGCGTCACCCCTCGTTAGTTGTTGCAGTCTTGGCGATCACCCTTCCCTTTCCAGAGAGGGACACAAGGCCCCTCTTCCAGTCAGTTGGGATGATGCCTTGTTCCAGGCGGTGCACAGAACTGCATGCAACGACACGAGTGCCAGCAGTTCCACCAGCCTTGAGAAGTTCAGCATGGATGCCACAGATCCCTGGAGCTTTACCCCATTTCAACCGTTCACCACAGCCTGTGTTTCACAAGCAAAGGTGGACACAGATGATTGGAGGGTCAGCAACAGGGATTGTAACACCCCTGACATCCAACTCGACAGCTGGTGGATCAGCCTAGTACAACCGCTCAAAGTAACCGGCCCAGAAGGCCTTCACTTCGGACTCCTCTGTGAAGAGC
>CM068964.1:44884630-44897182 GCA_035128595.1 Eptatretus atami
CCTGTTTGTGGTGAGGATGTTGAGGTCGTGGGGAGATTAACTTACCTTGGCAGTGATATTCATGTCTCTGATGGCTGTGAGTCAGAGGTCAATCTACGTCTGGGTCGGGCTTGGGGAGTCATGGATTCACTGGATAATGGGGTGTGGCGCTGACGATAACCAATGTCGAGAACGAAAGTCCGAGTCTTCAGGTCCTTGTTGCTTCCAGTCTGCTATATGGATGCGAGACTTGGACTCTGACCAAGGATCTGAGATGGAGACTTAATTCCTTTGGTACAGGTCTTTTCGGAGAATCCTTGCTATCGCTGGTCGGACTTTGTGTCCAACGAGCGGTTGCTGAGAGAGACTCAATGAGATTTGTTACCTGCATAGTCCGTGAGCATCAGCTGCGGCTGTATGGACATGTGGCTTGTTTTCCTGATGCTGATCCTGCTCACCAGATTCTCTCAGCGAGGAGTCTCGTGAGTGGAGAGGCCAATGGGCCGACCACGTGCCTTGTGTTGCAGCAGGTTGATTGGAATCTCAAGGAGATGGGGATGGGCCAGGCATCTGCCTGGGGGATGGCCAGACGGAGGCCCCTGGAGTACTCGGCGGAAAGTGGATGCAGCGACGCGCTGCTCTGGCGCATGCTCCCACACCTGACCTGACTTGTTTCCTCCAGGGCATTCAAGAGGAGAGTAGTTGGACTTCTGTGCATGCTGTGAGCTGCGGGCCAGTCGCGTCAATGTGGGAGAATATCTGGAGTGCCCTCCCACCTAGTTCAATACAAGAGACACTTGACAGGACATCTTAATCTCTCTTGTCGAAAATGGACAAGGGCTGCATGCCAGGGAGTTATCCCTATTCACATGTCCTTAATACATGTTCAAAGTTTGACAAACTACACAAACAGAAAAAGTGGGAATACCTTAAATTCTAACTACAAATCTCTCCTCAATAAATGTCACAATACAAAAATAACCTAATCATTTGTCTGACCCAAGAAGTTTGTCCTGCACACAAGTGACAGGGAATATATCAGAACAACGATCCCTGCCTGAAATGGAGTAAAAGTTCCTCTCACTTCTGATGTCGAAGCCAACCTTGAAGGAGAATAACTGGAGAAACACAATCTCAAGCCCGTGCAGAAACAGCAGATCAAACCCAATTGGTCCCAGTTTAAGAAGCAGACGATGATGCAAGACTATCCATTTCCTTCATTTCAAACTGCTACAACCCAAAACCCAGAGCACTTGGCAATTCAGAACTCACTGACTGAACAATCAAACAGAATATCCCCAAAAATTGATAAATCCACAATACCACTTTTCTCAGAAGAACCCATAATAGCCAAATCCATGAAACAACCAATACTATCATTGCATGCAAACCCAAAGCAGAAGCCATACTCAAACCAACATTATCTGACAAAATCCTCACCCACCAAAAATATTGTAAGGAGAACAAAGTGGTCAAAAAAAGTTGTGATATGGAGAAAAAAAAATCCTGATTTCAAGCTAAAGGACAAAATTAATGCAAGAGTTCTAAAAGCACAACAAGCTTAACTGACAAGGTTACAAAGATGCAAAGTACAAATAAAGGTTAGTATATAAGTTAATAAAAGCAAGTAAAGACAGAGGAATATAAAGAAAATAAAGAAGAAGGCCAGGAAGGTTAAAGGTGTTTTACAAGTCCTGCACATCATTCGAATAATAACTGGAAAACCACTCACAGGGAATAGAAGGATGAAGAGAGATTTTAAAAAAGTGTTCACAAGAACATCAACTGCTTGTAGACAGTGTTGAAGGCAGTATTTTAAAGCTGGAGAGGGAGATCTGAGGAATTCCTTCAGCTTACTAGATGTCTGATTCAATGACCATCTGGATCATCACAGAGAAACCATCCATCTCCGAGGTTTCAACCCATCAATCCCAGAAACCCTCCAAACAGAGGGTCCACAACCTGAGTTGTGTCTGAAGGTCACATGCACGTTGACAGAGAGAGTGAAAAGGTTGGGGGGAGAGATGAGAGAGAGAGAGAGAGAGGCCGGAGGATGAGAGACGAGGAGAGGGAAGGAGAGAGGAGAGAGAGAGAGAGACGGGCGGAGCGGGAGCAAGGAGGGAGAGGAGAGGGAGAAGAGAAGAGAGTAGTGAGAGAGGACAGACGCCCCAGCCAGAGAGAGAAAAGAGAGAGAGCGAGATCGGAGGAACGAGGAGGGAGAGACGAGAGGGAGGAAGAGAGAGGAGGTGAGACAGCAGAGAAGAGACCAGAGAGAGAGAGAGAAGAGAAAGAGAGAGAGAGAGAGAAGAGAGAGAGAGAGAGAGAGAAGAGAAGAGAGAGAGAGAGAAGACAGAGAGAGACAGAGAGAGAAGAAGACAGAGAAGAGGGGGAGACAGACAGAGGAGGAGACAAAAGATACAGAGACAGAGAAGAGAGAGAGAGAGAGAGAGAGAAGAGAGAGAGAAGAAGAGAGAGAGAGAGAGAGGAGAGAGAGAGAGAACAGAGAGAGACAGACAGAGACAGAGAGAGAGAGAGAGAGAGAGAGAGAGAGAGAGAGAGAGAGAGAAGAGGAGAGAGACGAGAGGAGAGAGAGAGGGAGACAGAGAGAAGAGACAGACAGATTATACACCAGCAGAGAACAGACGAGGAGAGAGAGAGAGAGAGAGAGAGAGAGAGAGATAGACAGAGAGAGACAGACAGAGACAGAGACAGAGACAGAGACAGAGACAGAGACAGAAACAGAGAAATCAATCTGAAGAATTTATTCAACTTATATTGATGGCCTGATTCAATGAGACATCTGGATCACCAGGTGGAAGCAATCCATCAGTGAGATTTTTGCCCTTCAATCAAAAGGCCTCTCTGAACAGTGGGTCCACAAGCTTAATTGTGTCTGAAGTTCGTCCAATCAGAGATTGGGGTGGGGGAGTGAGAGAAGAGAGGAGAGAGAGGAGACAAATGATGAGCAACAGCTGCTTCTCTTCTCCTACAATGCACTCAGTTCATCAGCCGACTTCATCTGCACTGGTTTTGAAGGATTTGATTTTTCCCTCTGGACTAACTGTGCTGTTCGTTTTTTACCTGTCACTTGGGGCTCCAAGTTTGAGCTTAAGATGGCCATCCAGACACAAGCTAGTCCATCTGTTTTTCTAGTTTCCCAAGTCCAATGAGTATTTTAACATCAGGATATAGCACTGTGTACACAGTCAATGCACAGAGCATATGCTTCGGCACCAACTATGCACAGCAGGCGAGTCATCTTTTGACGATGACCGACGACTACTCCAATCTGTCTCAACTTTGCTGGATTTTTAAAAATTTTAAATCATATGAAGTGTCACAATCTCCTTTAAAGTCTTGTTTCTACATTCTTTCCGCTTGGCGTAGGAAACATATTTTCCATACGAGGAAATCAAGATAACTAATACCTGTCTTGCAAATATTTCTCCAGTTGAGATAATGCTTACGAAGCTAAGATGTGGTCATTAAACATGCAATGCTGAAATTCTCTCCTTCCAACTCAACGAGCCATTCGATAAATAACCACAAGACATGTATCCACACCTCCTATACATTTTCATCCGTTCCTCAAGGTTTCAAAAGAGGTTTTAACAAACATCGAGCTGCAACAACAACTACAATAACGCAAACACCAAACGCCACATATTAGTGTATCACAGTACTGGACGATGTGGAGGAAAACGTCAAGTTACTAATGTAGGTTCCACAGACACTCAAAACATTCCTGTAACCACTCCTAACAATTATTAACTTCATCATGAATTATATCTTATCTTCAAATGGATTTCGCAAACATGTCACCTTTTCTAATCACGTAGGCACTCACCTGGAGATATGGAAAGAAATGTGGAGTTTTAGTCCTCAAACACGATGCTCTAGAATCTCCAATGAGCACTTAACCTCAAACTATCAACCGTGTGTTTGCAATTATGTCACGAGATTAGGTTTGCAATCAAGTGTTTGCTGAAAACAAAGGAGCAGATGCAGGTGGTTTTCCCCGCCACTGACTTTCCGTTGTTAGCCCAGGCGTAACCCCGACGCTAGATCACTTTACATGACAACCTCACCTTTCCGCAAGGGTTACAAAGTCTGCTCAAAAAAGGCACGGTCGTGTCACCTGGCTCCCATTATATGATTGTGCACGCGCGTGCACACACACACACACACACACACACACACACACACACAATATATAACAAATATGAGAAGAAAAAAAAGTTTTTTCAAAAGAAAGCTAAACTAGCCCTGAGTTTGGGATGATATTCTCATTAAACAGTTTGTTTTAAATAGTCAGAAGAACAGTGATGAAGGAGTAAACGAAAGAGCTCGACGAAAGGATTCAAACTCAAGTGTGAATCAACTTTATTCATTGCCAAACTAAAACTTGTACAAAACAACCTTAACACTGGATATAAAACACTCGGACAAACGAGTCCGACACGTAACTGTTTTAAATTTTTATTGAAGATAACCTTGTTCTATCTATTTCCTTAAAACGCAAATCAAGGAGTTAAACTTCTTAAACAACTTACATAAACTTCTTAAACAACTTACATAAACTTCTTAAACAACTTACATAAACTTCTTAAATAAAAACGAAATATATATTCGATCAAGAATAGAGCAGTGAAAAAAACAAACAAAAGTAAAACTAGAGTGAAGTCAATGGCACACAAAAGTAAAACAAAAAGTAAAGTTTTACAGTGTAATTAAAAAAGTTCAACTTGACATTAAGACACAAGATGGTCTTAATCAAAAGCAGGGTGAAATATAATGTAAAGTCAATTGCTGTGACGTTGATGAGATCGAAGCAGACAAAAGTTGTTTTGCTATGGGTTTTGAAATTTTGAGAAAAGGCTTGCTTGTCTCCAATACAAAATATAAACTCGAGAGTTCATCGAACACCTTTTCCCCATACAGTCTTGAGAAAAAGGAGATGGGATTTTATTGTAACTGAGACATGGGATTTCACTGGAAACTGTTTGTTTGAAGAAGAAGAGGCAGAATCTCAAAGTTCCCCAACCCCTGAGAGCGCGAGTGGACGGGATATAATTTTGCTAAAATACTGCCAAACTGAAGGCTTTTATAAGTGCAAACAATGGGATTTGTGTTCCACAGTGTTGAAATGTATAAATCAATTGAAATAAGATAAAAGTTTTAAAAGATGTAGAAAAACAAACAATTCATTGAATCAGAAGTTTACCGGCATTGATGTAGCAGCCTTTGCATCACTAAGTTAACACATTGTATTCGTTAGTTCTTATTTGTGCTTGTCGTTTGTGTCCTTTATAATGTCCCTAAAAACAGTAAGCTTCCGGTTTGGAATGATCTTCAATCCTGTTTTGACTGCCAGACAGGCAGACATAATGTAGCAATTCCATTACCACGCTGTGTGCAAGCATGCTCGGGACGAGATCGCAACAAGTGTGTGTCTACCCTGAGGAGAGCCAGGAATCGACATCTTTCTAATCTCAAGTCTGAACTCTCGTACGTGTCTCCCTCCTGAGGAGAGCCAGAGATGCCACATAATTTGCCAATTCAGAGCCAAAGTATTGTCAAAATGAAGGTTCATGTTATGATTCATGTTACCCATTGCTGTTGTAGTGTTCAAAAAATAAAATTCAATTGAAATTAAGTCGTTTCTCGATCAAAGACAGACAGACAGACAGAGTGAACCAATTGCTGAAACCCACTTTGTGCTATGTGCATAAGATAATGTGTATGATGTAATAAGATCATACTTGAACATAAGATCTTGGATTCAGACTTCAGGGCCGTGACCTCCAAAGCCAGTCGCTGACTGGGAATCCTCCGTCGTGCGAAGTCCTTCCTCGGCCAACCTGAGCTCCTGACCACATCCAAAACTTTCGTCCGCAGCCTGATGGAGTACTGCTCTCTCTCCTCTGGGCTGGTGCTCCTGCCTCTCACCTTTCTCGGCTTCACACTGTGGAAACCAAAGCATTTAGGATCATTGGTATCTCCCGTGATGAGGCTGAGTTTTTGGGCCTCTCTCCCACCCCAGGCAGGTCGGTGGTCTTTCTGTATTCTACCATTTCCTCTATCTCCCCCTCCCCCCCTGCTGTCTGCGATATGTCCCCACCACTCAAGGTCCACCAACAACCCCCTTCTGGTGAAACTACTCCTATCTACGTACAAGGTTGTCATTCGCAGCTTGATGGAGTAATGCTCTCCCCTCTGGGCTGGCTCCCCTGTCTCACCTTGCTCAGCTTGATGTCATGGAAACCAAAGGCCTTCAAGATCATTGGACCTCCTGCATTGAAGCCGAGTCAATGGGCCTTTCACTTTCCCATCACACACAGGATGGTGGCCTGTCTGTCTTCTACCACCTCATCTCTGGTCTTGCAACCTCTGCTCTTACTGTGCTTTGCCCCCCTCCTTCCTCCCACAGGTTTCTGAAGGACAGACACAGTCTACCATCAACCTCCTTCTGGTGAAACTCCCAAAGTCCAGAATCACTGCTCACCTCCACTCATTCGTTCCTCTCTTTTCCTACCCGGGGAACCAACTTCTACATTCTCTTCACTCTTATTCTTCCCTCCAGGTCTTCAATACTGCTGTTTACCACCATCGCAGATCACCTTCCATCAAGAACCATGATATTTTACATCGCTGTTAAACCTCCACCCTCAAGCTCACCTCCATCCAAATTTCCAGTTTTTCCTTCTAAGAGTCTGCCTCTCTCTCTCCATATTATACACCTCATACATCCTCCCCTACCCCTCTTTCCTCCCCACTTCCCTTATTTGTCCAAGTCTCCCTCTATTTTGTCATTGAACCCTGCTGTTAGTGTTTCTGTTTCATTCCTAGTTTTCTCTTCCTCTTCTTGCTGTATTTGAGGTTGTATCCAGATTTTTGACCCCGTGTCTTCCTCCACCTCTTCTTGATCTCATTCTTCCCCATGCCCATTTTTCCTCCAAGTGTCCCTCTGTTGTATCCCTCTACCCTGCCATTGATGAGTCTACCCTCTTTCTATTTAGTGATTACCTCCACCATCTGCGATGGATGGAGGTTATTTTTTCACCCCTGTCTGTTTGTGTGCAGGATATCTCAAAAAGTTGTGGACAGATTCAGATGACATTTGGTGGGCAGGTTATGTGTGTGACAAGGACCAACTCATTTGATTTTGATGAAGATCCGAATGTGCATTTCAATATGATAATATTTTAATTTTCAAAGTGATTCTTCACATTGAGAGATGGGGCCAAAGACGATATATAGCATGACATTTCAAAAAAATTTGGGCCTCATGTGTTCTACTGGATCAGGTATTACGTGGTGGAGGTAAGCACTCTACTGAGTGCCCTTCTAGTTCTAGTTCTGTTATGTTCTGGTCTGTTCTGTGTTCTATCTCTTCCATGAGCCTAAACTCCATATGCAATTTTTAAAAAAAGTTACACTTAAGGTATGCATGATGCAAAGTTTCAACATATGTACACAAGGCACATTGTTCCGAGTTAGAAACAGATAACCGACGCAATAAAACATTACAAGGAAAAGTCCAGTGACACCTTTTCCATTGGATATCGCCAACATACTTATTTCTGTTGGTTAAATAACATGAGGTAGGAAATCTCTCCAACGTGGCCTCAAATGTTCCAGCAAGGTTACCCCAAATGACACTGACACAGGCATTACCCCATTTTTTTTCTTCAGAGAATGAGAAAAGGGACAATTGGTGGCTGCAAGATTTGTTACTGCTACATTGATTCTTTCTCTTTCACATCTCTCCCATCTTCCCAACTTCTTTCTACTTTTTCACATTTCTCCTTATTCATGCTAATTCTTTCTATTTCTCTTCTTTTTGTTCATTTTCATCTCTTATCTCTTCACTCTTAATTTCTATCTTTATCGACTGTTTATGGAGAAGTGAATTCTTACAAAAACTAGAAGGGCACTCGGTAGAGTGCATTCCTCCGCCCCGTAATTCCTGATCCACGAGAACATATTGGGCCCAACACATTTTTGAAATATCATGCTATATATCGTTTTTGAGCCCGATCTCTCAATGGTGAAGAATCACTGAAAAAATTATAGTAATCAGATCCAGATCCAGGTCTTCAAAAAAATCGAATCAATTGATGATGGTCACACACCCAACCTGTTCACCAAGTTTCATCCAAATCCGTCCACAACTTTCTGAGATATCGTGCTATATATCGGTTTAGCCCGATCTCTCAATGTAATGGTGAAGAATCACTTAAAAAATTATCAGATCCGGATCCAGATCTGGATCTTCACCAAAATTGAATTAATTCTTCCTTGTCACACACCCAACATGTCCATCAAGTTTCATCCGAAT
Organism: Eptatretus atami; assembly: GCA_035128595.1. Classification (NCBI taxonomy): domain Eukaryota; kingdom Metazoa; phylum Chordata; class Myxini; order Myxiniformes; family Myxinidae; genus Eptatretus; species Eptatretus atami. The sequence continues at coordinate 44,892,951 of CM068964.1, forward strand.
CCGTCGACAACTTTTTGAGATATCGTGCTATATATCGTTTTTTGGCCATATCTCTCAATAGCGAAGAAGCACCTAAAAAATTCTAGTAGTTGGATCCGGATTTGGATCTTCACCAAAATCGAATCAGTTTGTTCTTGTCACACATAAAACTTGACACACAAAATTTCACCGGATCCGTCCACAACTTTTGGAGATATCATGCACCCAAACAAACAAACAGACAGAAACGGGTGAAAGCAACCTCTTTCACCTTTGGTGGTGAAGGGAAAAGGTTTATAAGGCTCACTTAGCTGCACCTGGTTGAGTTTGAGGGTAGAGAAGTAGCAATAGCTGAAACATGAATCCTATTCAGGTTCCTCCTGATGATTCTATCTTTGCTCTTTGCTTATTCGGGTTCCTTCTGATGATTCAAATGCAGTATTTGGTCTTTCATTTGATTATTCAGACCATGATGATCCCCTGACAACAAACATAGAGAAAGGAGAAAAAAAAGAGAGAACGAAGAGAATAGAGAGGAGAGAGTGAGATGAGAGAGGAGAGAGAGAGAGAGAGAGAGGGGGGAGAGAGAGGAGGAGAGGAGAGAGAGAAGAAAAGAGAGGAAGAGAAGAGAGAGGAGAGAGAGAGAGAGAGAGAAGAGAGAGAGAGAGGAGGGAGAGAAGAGAGAGAAGAGAGAGAGAGAGAACAGACAGAGACAGAGAGAAGAGAGAGAGAAAGAGAGATGAGAGAGAAAAAAGAGAGAAAAAGAGAGAGAGAAAAGAGAGAGAGAAAGAAAAGAGAGAGAAAGAGAAAGAGAAAAAGAGAGAGAGGAGAGAGAGAGAGAGAGAGAGAGAGAGAGAGAGAGAGAGAGAGAGAGAGGGAGAGAGAAAGAGAAAGAAAGAGAGAGAGAGAGAGAGGAGAGAGAGAGAGAGAGAGAGAGAGAGAGAGAGAGAGAGAGAAGAGAGAGAGAGAGAAGAGAGAGAGAGAAAGAGAGAGAGAGAGAGAGAGAGAGAGAGAGAGAGAGAGAGAGGAGAGAGAAGAGAAAGAGGAAAGAGAGAGAGAGAGAGAGAGAGAGGAGAGAAAGAGAGAGAGAGAGAGAAGAGAGAGAAGAAGAGAAAGAGAAAGAGAAAGAGAAAGAGAAAGAGAAAGAGAAAGAGAAGAGAAAAGGAAAAGAAGAAAGAAGAGAAAGAGAAAGAGAAAGAGAAAGAGAAAGAGAAAGAGAAAGAGAAAAGAGAGAGAGAGAAGAGGAGAGAGACGGGTGAGAGAAGAGAGAAGAGAGCGATGAAGAAGAAGAGAAGACGAGAGGAGAGAGAGAGAGCTGCAGAAAGGGGGTTGTCTGGTCTCCATACGTTCACCAGTTGGGAAAGCCATAGTCCATCAGACATTGCAATGAAATATGAGTATTTCTTGAAAGAAAAGTGAAACAACTCTTAGACATGATTCTCATTACGTTGGTTAGGTTGGCAGCACTATGCCACTTTTCCAAAGAACTTTCCATTGAATAAAACCCCTAAATTCTTGCCATCATCATAAAAAGGAATTCTAAAATAATAGCTCATCCAGGAATATTTGTATATCATATGTAGCCAGAATACGAGAAAAATAAAAAGCCTGCTAAACGTTCATCATGCATTGATAGAAAGCAGGTGTTAAGGACGTGTCAATAGGTTTCAGGTCCATCAATAAAAGTCTGTAGTAGTAACCAAGCATTCCCACAAGATACAACAAACGTGGCATCAATGGCTTCCACAGCGAGGTTTCCCACCCATGGAGAAACCAGTAAGCAGAGTAGAGTTGGAAGCATATTATTTTGCTGCAGAGGTCAATCAGGCCATTACCACCCTCTGCCACTGGCAAGTAAATGATGGCAGGTCAAAGTTTTCCACTCCAAAAAAGTCAATAATACTCTTCTGCAGTGCAGTCACAATGATTTCCGAGGTTGTAGGGATGCAGTCCTACATCACAGCATGGAGGCAGCCAAATTATTAATAATGGATGTTCTACCCCAGAAATTCAGCCAAACCAAAAGTCGCTACTAGAGTATCAGATTTTTTTCACCTTGTTCAGTAATCCCTCCCAATTCTGGAACTTGAAGATATAGTTTTCCCAGAAAAAAAGAAAAAAAACAATGAAGTATTTCACTCCATCCTGTTTCCACGCAAATTTCCCAGGCAAGGAAACCTTGTGAGCAGGTTCTTAGCGCTGTCCAAAAAGCTACACCTTTATCCCAATTTATTTTGCCTGAACAATTAGCTTGGCAATATGTGTCCAACTCCTGGGTCATTATAGCTACATAAGTCTGATTTTGTACCAAACACAAACATCATCTGCATAAGCAGAAACTGCAAGTGGTGTGGTCAAAAAGGACAGAGTAAAATCAGATAAGTGAATATGCAAATGTAGCAAGAGAGGTTCAATAGCAAGGAGTACAAAAGGCCAGGCAGGGGACAATCCCTTCAGATTTCCCATTGTACATCAAAGGGTGATAATAGCACTTGCTCGATTTTAAGGCCACTGGGTATGTTACAGCAGAAAAGTTTAAGTTATGAAATAAAAGCAGGACCAAGCTCTCGATCCATTCTAAAACTGTATAAAGGATTCTGTGGTCCAAGTGGTTGAAAGCCACTTGCACTACAGATACATAGATCATTAAAAAAGATTATTAAAAAATTTCTTACATTCTTATTAAACTTTTTACAAAATCTAATCGTATCACAAAAATAAAACATTAATTTTTAAAAATCAAACGTCTTGGGCAACAAAAAGATTGGTGGTCCCCAATTAGTATGTTCATTTAAATGATCCTATCTGAAGGGATAAAACTTAAGCTAAAATGTTATAATCTGTGCACAAAACCAAAATATGTCACCAATTCTCAGTGGGTTCCCAGGCAAAAATGCTAGTTAGAATTATAGCATACGAGAGTAGTAGTACTCTCATATACTATAGTTGGTAACAGTTGCAATTACAGTAGTCTGCAGAGATTAATACAGGAAAGGAACGCTATTTTTTCCTTGGAAATTTCCAAAGTCAGATAGGATGCCACACAAGCCAATCAAAAGAGGCTCAACGGTCAAAAAACATAATATGTCTGATAAATAAAGGGAATCCCTGAAGAATACTCCATCAAACCTGTACATATGATGTCAGTTCAAAGTTCGGTCGAACAATTGAAAAAAAAAATCCATTATATAATAGTTTTATAAGAGAGATAAACCCAAGGCTGAACTAATAACACTAAAACGCTGAATAAATGAACATAACTGACACTATCAAAAGATTTCTCTTGATCGAACATGATCAAACCAATGTTTTTTTTTTTGATTTTTTTTTTAACCTTTGTACATATCCTCGAGATCTCGAAGTAAAATATATAAAAACTAGAGGGGGAGCACTCGGTAGAGTGCAAAACCTCCGCCGCCAATACTGCTGGGTCACTTAAGTGAACCTGATATCCTATTCATTGTAGGTCAAAACGGATCAGACTCTACTGAACCACGATTGAATAAACTAAACTAGATCGACACGCATGTAGAAATGCCAAAAAAATAAAATCGAAATTTTTTTGAAAAAAAAGTTGCAAAATTTTTTTTTTCCTCTAACAATTTTTTTTTTGGGGGGGGGGGTTTGGAAATCACTTAAAACATGTAGAAATGCAAAAAAAATTTCAAATATTTTTCAAATAAAATCGAATTTTTTTGAAAAAAAGTTGCAAAATTTGTTTTTTTTTTCTCTAACAAATTTATTTTTTTTTTGGTTGGAAATCACTTAAAACATGTAGAAATGCAAAAACAAAAATTCAAATATTTTTTCAAAATGGCCGCCATAGCGGCCATATTGGACAAAATCGAATGGCATGATCCTTGGACCATACCTAATCCCCCACCAAGTTTCGTCGAAATCCGTCCAGGAGTTTTTCCGTAATACTGTTCACAAACAAACAAACAAACAGACAGGGGTGAAAACAGTAACCTCCGTCCATCTTCAATGGCGGAGGTTAACAAGCCGGTAGGCGACATGGGTGGTCGCTACATAATTGCATACTAGTCATACAGTTTTTGACGGATCGGGCTGAAAATTTTTGACAAAGAGGTTGATTATAGTGCACATAAAAGCGCAGAAGCCGATTTTTGATTTTCGAAAAAATAATTTTTTTAGGATTTTTCAAGAATTCAAAGTCCCGTTGCTAGGCAACGATGATGTCCATAGCAACGGTGCTCAAAAGCATACAACTAGATCCTGGTATGAACCTACCT
>CM068964.1:44903898-44921336 GCA_035128595.1 Eptatretus atami
ACAATTTTAATAAAATGTATATAATTTGAAGAATATTTTTTGTACATATATATAGTCAGTAATCTTTGGGTTAATAGGACTAAGTCTAAGTCAAAATACTTCACATATATCTCAAAGCTATTATTAAAATGTTCCCAAAACAATTTTAATAAAATGTATAAATTTGAAGAATATTTTTTGTACATATATATAGTCAGTAATCTTTGGTTAATAGGACTAAGTCTAAGTCAAAATACTTCACATTATATCCCTCAAGTATTATAAAATGTTCCCAAAACAATTTTAATAAAATGTATATGATTTTAAGAATATTTTTTGTATATATATATATATATATATATATATATATATATAGTCAGTAATCTTTGGGTTAATAGGACTGTCTAAGTCAAAATACTTCACATTAATATCCCTCAAGTATTATAAAATGTTCCCAAAACAATTTTAATAAAATGTATATAATTTGAATAATATTTTTATATATAGTCAGTAATCTTTGGGTTAATAGGACCTAGTCTAAGTCCAACCCAAACCCAAACACAGTGGTTCTTGGATCAGGTTTTTGCACCAATATATATTGGGCTCTTTGCGGTCTAGGAGGAGCTCTTAGTGTTGAGGATCTGGTTATGGCAGTTGTCCAGGCACAGCCTGCATAACATCCCTCCAGGAAGATGGCGCAACAGTTTGCCTACACCAAGATGACAGTTTATAGTTTGTCTACACCGAGTCCACACTCGACAAAGTAAGATGGGTATGCTACTTCTGAACATCTTGTCAGCTCCATCTTAAGCACATGCCACACGAAACCTTCAGTACTAAAATATTTTGTGGATTTTATCAACTCTTCTGGTGAGACAAGTTTCATATAATCAAATTGACAGTGAACAAACGAGGCCATGGCAGTCATGAATGCAACAATTTTTTTCACACTTGACAAAGCATCCCTCATCCAAGACAGGTGTTTAGGATATGTCCAGAGTGCCATTATTATGTGACGTTCGCATTACATTTAAAAGTCGTAGACCGATTTATTGTTTCCATATGGAATACTGGACACGTTCAGGTTAATTATACCTTGGCTATATCCCCATCTATGAGTTCGTCATTTAATGCCACAGTATGGGGCTGAACCCGTGCCATTCAAGTACATACCTAAAGCGGTGCCAGAACGGGCAGAGACTACATTTTGCATATTTATGAAGCCTATCCAATTACATGCGGCCGCAATTCAGCACCCGGCCAATGCACCACCTTCGGCCTGTGGTTGGGCCTGCTGGAGCATCTCTGATAACCTTTCATCTGCAAATCTGTTCCGTGATACGCTACTTCCATTATCACTCTTCTCGAGTCAGTTTGGTGAGCAATCGGGCACAAAGAAATGCCCCTACTGCTCTAGATACGTTTAAGACCGCCAGGAGGTGAGGAGGGCACATGATCAAGAAACGCCTTCCCATTGTCTTTCTTGGCCCAGGCTGGCATATCCCCAGTGCTTGATCAGGTGCCAAAACTCGCCACTTTCACTCATCACCACCGGCAATGTTACAGGAAACAACACAGTATCCCCGTTGTATTGCCAGAGTTCTTAAGGGCAAGGCGTAAAAAAATGGCTCACAGCGAGTGCATCGCGCTTTCCTGTCTTCCTACACCACAATAAAGGCCTTGGGAAAATGATGCTGGTTTCCTGCTTTTGGTGGGCTGTCCGGTTTTACTTTCTCACTGCTGATGAGTCAAGTGTCAAGCGTCAAGTCTCTGCGGCAGGAAATAAGAAATGAATCAAACTTCCCTCGTCGAATCTTAGTTGCTAACAAGAGCAGTGTTCAACAAGACATCAGTCATTTAATGATATTCTTCCAAGAATTGGTTTGAAAGGGCCAAGAACCTGGAAACTATTATAGTAAAAAAAATAATTCAGTATAAATACTGTGGATAAACTTGTTATTCCTGCCAGTTGGCAAATTCAGGCCTCCCTGAAATATGTAAACAAAATTAAGTAATTTATTTGAAACTTACAAGATGCTAAGTCATGGAGCAAATAACCCATCAGACAACAGAAGTAAACATTGCAGGAGTGCTTCTCATGCACCTCGTTTCTTCGGACGAGTGGTTGTGAATGTGAAACTTCGTTAATTCATTTTATTCTCATGCGGAGCCTGCAGATTATACACAACAGCAAAGGGTTAAATTTATATCCCAAGCAATCGTATCTCTTTTTAATCCCCAATGTATCGCCCAACCACCCTCTCCGTGATAAAACACGAAGAGACTTGATCGAGCAGGCACGATAAAAGGACAGTCGTCCCTCTACAACGGCTATGATTCCGTCAACAACAAACTACCGCAGACGTACAAATGTGATCATAAAATGCTTCAACACTCCATTTGGCAACCCTGGTTGGTGTGCTGTGCAGCACAAACTATATTATCCAAGGATTCACAACAAAGGCTGTGCAAGGCTGCGTGGTTTTGGCAAGGCCACAAGATGACATCAAACCACAACATTTTGATGCGCCTTGCTTCAATGTTATTTTGAACTGTAGGGTAATGTACACATTCGAGGTGGGGGAGGGGAGGGGGGCAATAGCTGAACTCTTCAGAGCTGTACAAAAGCCAAGTCTTGTGCACCAAATCTTCTTGTGTTTATAAAAGAGAGACAGGTTTGTTGTCAATGACAGGATACAAAACCAGCTGCCAATGCACAGTTTGATATTTCGTTCTTTCTTTAGCTCCGCTAGTCAACAGCTTTGTGTACAATGTCTTCAATTGTTTTTTTATGAATGCATTCTCACCGAGTTTGCTATGTTCAATTTCATGATGGAAACCATAAAAATTCATCAATCAACCACTTAGCAGGCAGCAACCATCAACCATGACACCAATTCGGTGTAAGGGCTCCTTTAATCTCCTGTTATAAGTAGAAAACAAACCACAACACTTTCCCAATGGACAAGCTATCACTGGCAACCTTGTCAATCATGTGGTTTACTTAAAAGAGGACTCTAATTGGAATATGTACACGTGGCTTTCCCGAAATGCATCATTGTGTGGATGGGATTAGGACAAGATATTAGGCCAGGCATTCGAAGTAGTCGGCTGGTTTGTCCTATCTTCCTCTAACTGCTCTCTTATTAAATGTGTGTAGATCTAATGAGGTAACCTTGCTGTGTGCCGATAATGTTAATTAGCTGGCTGGAGGTGCACTTTCACACTGGAGGTAGGGTTCGCAGGAAATGGGCGTGAAAACGCTAATTATGGACATCATCGCTCCTGTGGAGAAAGGTTGCATTTCCTTCGGAGGGCGTGAGGACCTGCTGGCTGTGTTAAAAGTGGGGCTGAGAGTTGAGTACATGTGAGGAGAGAGTTACAGGGGTCTCAGGATGTGTCAAGCTGCTCGCCACTCTAAGAGCACGAGATCGGGGTCTCGCTTCCACTCCCAAAAGGGTCGTACATGTAAACCAGATGGGGCCCAATGTGGAGTGGCACACATACTCCAAAAATAAAACAAAGAAATAAGAATTTCATCACGTGGCAAGCAAGTACAATGGAGTTTTTAGTGGAGCCGAAAGATTGTACATACGGTGTGATTAACAAGGCATCAATTTAAAAAATCTTTCTTAAAAAGGAATCCAACGTGTCAGCCGAACCTAAGCTACCATGTCAATGCAAGACAATGCTGAGAGCCCCTGCAGAGAATACAAATAGTATTTCATAAAAAGTGCTGAAAGTTGAAGAGGTGTGAAGCCCAAAGCTATTACTGCAGTCCTGTGCAGCTTCGGAAACAATCTTGTCCAAGGGGCCTCTTGAATAAGGCAGATAATAAGCATGATACAAGAAAATACAATGTGATAGCACAACCGTTGACAACGCGATAAAGTGCAACAGATATTGACGTCATTCTTCTCTGTTATTTGCATTTATAAGAATGAAACAACTGACTTTCAAGGCAATTGGCACTCTATTACATTCATCAATGATGATTTTACACAATTATGCAATGGCGAATGGCTCAATCCAGATAAATTCCAAAATGATCAACCAAACACAGGACCCATTATGATCCAACTTTGGAGCCATCGGGCTGGTAGGATAGCCGAAAGGTATGCACACTCGGCTCTCAGTTGTTGAGCCTGAGTTTGAATCTCAGGCTGGCTATAAACTATCATCCTGGTGTTTTCAGGTAGGACATTACATCAATATATGTGGTGTCCCTCCAATGGATGTTCAACTGGATGTCCCATCTGCCAGCATTAGTTGCAAGACATTATACATCCCACGGTGTCCTTTGTGAAGAGTCGGCAAGCTAGCACCTCACCATGACCAAATTTCATACTCCTGCTGTAAACTACAGGAGGCACGGCAACAGTGGCAAAGCTGCACCCCCCAGCAAATGATGCCACCCGCCACCATGTACTACATATAAAAGAAGAAGGGCTTAATCAAAGGGAAAAACCTTTGGATATTTATTTTGTTCATGTCTGCTTTTCAAACTTTGAAGAGGAAAAGAATGACAATCAACGAAGTGAACAAAATAAAGCTCTGCCTACCTGGAGTGACACATGTTTATCGGTGCTTTTTGGAGATTTGAGGCTGCTGGGTTGTTGTTGCTGCTGCTGCTGCTGCTGCTGCTGTTGTTGCTGCTGCTGCTGCTGCTGCTGATGTAGGAGGTATTGTCTTGCCGCCACATGGAGGGCCTGCAAACATGCACAGGCAGCTGAGTCAATTGTGGCAATAACTGCAGTTGGTGAACGATCTTCGTTAGCGATGCCACAATATATACTCGAAAGAATCACGGCACGTTTCATTAATTCGATTAGTGGAATAAAACGTGAGATTCTCAGCTGAAAATGTCACAGTAAACCAGAATCTCCAGGCTGCATAACGCATGGATAATTGTGCTTTTACTTCTTGCAATGCAACGAGATATTATTGGAAATGAAAATATAAAATCCAAGGTGTCAATAATTTTTTATAAACAACGACGACAACAATAACGCTCTGTAAAGACAAAATAACCAATAGGAAACATGTTCTTTAAGAAGGAAATAATACCATTGAGCAGTTTGTAAAGTTAATGGAGTAAAGAAGAAAGATGATAACACGTGATGGATGAAAGCGTGGTCGAATTTTGATCGTGGAAATGGGTCGTGGCATCTATGGATGATTTGAGAGCAAGCAATTTGCTCTGTGTATTATAATCTCCACAACACTTCTAGAAACTGAAAAACAACAGAAGAACCATTTGGACAACTACTGCCCAAGGTGTGAGAATCGACTTTGGTAAATTTTGCAAAGTTCATGACCCACAGATTAGGATTGCACTTCTGGTCATATTAACCTAAGAACCAGCTCCAAGCTGATGAGATTGAAAGGACAAAGCTGAACTAAGATAGATGATTTCTTTGTTATCCTTACTTATTCACAAAATTCTCAGCCTCTGGATGGAATGTGAGTCATTTCCTGGTGAATTGTTCATGAGAGTAGCAGGAGAATCTTTGGAAAGAGTAGCAGCAGTTGCTTTGTTTTGGGAGAAAAGGCAGTCCGTATAATGTCTGACAATTGCCTACATAGTGTGAGCCAGACAAAGTATCCATGGGCACTCGTAATAAGGCACAATCAACCATATTGACTCAGACCGCAGATTGCAACTAGAACGGAACTCAGAAGAGTACCAACCTCTATCAGGCTGAACACTTTACATTTTGTATCCCACTGATAATGCCGCATCTGGATCCGGACCTGAACCAAAATCAAATTGGCTTGTTCTCATCACCTATCCAACTAATCCACCAAGTTTTGTCATAACTCTTCGATGACTTTTTGAGAGATCGTGGTATATTTAATTTTTTACCTTTTCACTCAAAGGTGAAGAATTATTTTTAAAAATCTGGTATCTGGGTCCTGATGTGGATCTTCACCAAAATCTAATCAATTCATCCCTGTCACACACCCAACATGTCCAATTTTTATCCGAATCGTCCACAACTTTTTGAGATATGCTGCTCACGGGCAAACAGACAGGGGTGAAAACATAACCCGGAGGTAATGACTCTCCTTGAACAGCTTACTTACTACCTTAGGACCTGTCATGATTTTCAGCACATAGAGCCGCAATGAGATTCCTCCATCTTTTTCGGTCTTGAGTAATGCTCTCTGCACACTTCAGGGCAATTCCCATTTCTCATCAAAGTTCATTTTCAGCAATTCTCCTCAATGTATTTCTTGGTCTCCCCTCTTCCTTTTCCCCACTGGTGCCTGAAACATTGCTTCTTTAGTCAGATGTCCCTCTTGCTTTCTCATTATATGTCCTACCCATCGCCATCTTCATTCTTCGGCCTATGTCACAATGTCTCTTTCTCTCGCCCTCCTCCATATTTCCTCATTTCTTACCCTATTTGGCCAGAAAACCTTGAGAATTCTTCACAAACATCCACGGTGGAAGATCGTCGGCTTGAGTTCCATTTCCTTGCTCATTACCTCTGCCACCGAAGGTGGAAGGAGGTTATATTTTCACTCCTGTGTGTCTGTTTGTTTGTTTGTTTGTTTGTGTGTCGGATATCTCAAACAGTTGTGGACGGATTCGGATGAAATTTGGTGGACAAGTTGGGTGTGTGACAAGGACGAATTGATTCAATTCTAATGGATCCGAATCAGGATCCGGATCTGATAATTTTTTAAGAGATTCTTCACCATTGAGAGATAGGGCCAAAAACGATATATAGCACGATATCACAAAATGTTGTGGATGGATTCGGACGAAACCTGGTGGACAGGTTGGGTGTGTGACAAGAAAGTATCGATTCAATTTTGGTGAAGATCCGAATCCGGATCTGGACACGATAATTATTTCATTTTTAAAGTGGTTCTTCACCATTGAGAGATCGGGCCAAAAATGATATGCAGCATGACAGCTCAAAAATTTATTGGGCCCAATATGTTCGACTGGATCAGGCATTGGATGGCGTAGTTATGTTCTCTACCGAGTGCCCTTCTAGTTTCCCATGTTTCTGCGATATATAAGAGCACTGATATGACAATGGAATTTAATAGTTTCATCGAGCTTTTTATTGATAGTTGTCTAAAACTCCAAATCTTTGATAAAGAGTTAAACATTGCTTGAGTTTTTGCAATTCTAGTTAGTAGATCACTTTCACTACCTCCTTGTTTATCGTGAACAGAAAGGGGATAAATGAAGTTATCAACTACCTCTACTTCCTCTCCGTCAATCATAATCTTCCTTTCATCATCAGTATTTATGCTCAGTGTCTTTGTCTTTCACACATTCACCTTCAACCCCATCTTCTTTGCACTCCTACAAACTCTTTTTGTCTGTTTTTCACATCGTCATACACTTCTGATACCAAACATCGGTCATCAGCACAGCAAGTTAATTTATCCACTTGATACTCGTCTCTTTTCTTTCCATCACCCATCTCATTACCCAGTCAATCACTATCAGGAACAACGTGGGAGACAACATGTATCCTTGTTTTTGTCCACTTCTCACTTCTCACTCCAAACCAGCGTGAAAAGTCTCCATCATGGATTATGCTGCAAACAAATCCATCATACAACAAACTAATCATTGTAATTATTTTCTCCGGTATCCCAAAAAGTTTTATCAGCCTCTACAAACTCTCCCTTAAGGCCCAGTCACACCTTGACGTTTTAGCCAGCAATGGCAACGTATTAAAATGTATGTAAAACGGCTGGCTTACGTTGAACTTTTGATGTTTTTTTAAAGATTCGGACGTATTCATAACGAGTTGGTCGTATGCATAACATATTAGTAACGGACACAGAACGTTTCGTTGTGTTATAGAATAACTTATCACAACGAATGCTGAGCCTGTTGTCGGCCTTCCCAGCCTATGCCCAACGATAGTCTAACTTATGCATAGCGCGCTCACGATCGCCGACGATGACGTGGCGTAGCCTATTAAAAGCTGCCGCCACAACGATTCAAATCATAAACGCCGCAGAAATGGAAGTGTCAACATCGCAGTCACACCTTGGCGATCTTGCCAGCGTATGCCGACCTCTGAAAAATGCGTCTAAAACGCTGGCGCACGTCGAATACGGTATGGGTAAGTTTGGTATACGTGAATAAAACGCTGAAGTACGCTATCATACGTGTATTAAGTGGAGTACGTCTTGTAATTATAAACGTGTTAAACATTTTACGACGTACTTGCCGTATGACACACGTTCCGCATGCGATGGGAATAAGTTGTACGCACGATATGCGAATGTTGGCACACGTCGACAAAAGTTACTTGTAATGCTCATAAGTCGAAACACTCAAGGTAATGGTTAGCGTCAGTGTTCCAGACTCCCTGTTTATTTATTTTATTTTTTTTCTTTTTCTTCGGTATGACGGTGATGTCGACATTCGATTCTAGTGCGTTATGATTTAAATCGTTGAGCGGCAGCCTTTTAATTATATTATATTATAACCGCACTAGAAATCGAAAGTGTCGACATCACCGTCATACCGAAGAAGAAGAAAAAAAAACCCCAGGGAGTCGTGAACACTGACGCCAACCATTACCTTGACGTGTTTCGACTTATGAGTACCTTACAAGTAACGTGTGTCGACGTGTGTCAACGATCCGTAACGTGCCTACAACACGTTACTCATAGGTTAGAAATAAGTTTCGGGTACGCTAAACATTACCTCGACGTGTTTCGACTTATGAGTAACTTACAAGTAACGTGTGTCGATGTGTGTCAACGATCGCGTAACGTGGCTACAACTTATGGCCAGCGTTATGCGGAACGTGTGAGTCATACGCTGGCATACGTCAAAAATTTCAAGCATGGAAATTTGAGGACAACCGAAAAGTACAACGTTTTAAGCCAGCGTACTACGACGTATAGCAGTGTTTTTCAGCGTGCTCTCAATGTTATCAAAACTTACCCATAATGTATTCGACGTTGACCAGCGTTTTACACAAATTTTCCAAAAATCGCATAAGCTGGCTAAAACGTCAAGGTTGACTGGGCCTTTATGTGCACTATCAAACGGTTTGTCGAAATGATGAAAATAAAATAAAAAAACGGTTTTTCCATTTCCAAACTTTGTTCCTTGAAGGGCTTAGGGAAAATAAATAAATCTGTTAAAGATTCAAAAGATGGTATACATTGGTTCTCGTGATCTATCTAGTGAATACATATTTAATCAGGATGAATTTATGGATTTGACCTGCTAGTTTACATCATTCCTTGTGGTGCAACTAAGTACAAATTGATGTAGTGCCCTGTATATTAGGGGAGAAAATTGGCAGAGTAGCAGCGCAAGGTGGTCTACTCTTTAAAAAGATACTGTAGGATCTTTAACATGTGTAGTGACATGTGACAGCAGATAGTACAGGAAGCTTAATGTCTACTCCAGAGGAAGGTGCTCCGATTGATGCAATGCCCTGCCTGTGAAACAACAGGTAACAGTATGCAAAGTTGCATCAAGAATTGAACCCATACATCAACGCTCAAATGGGGGAGTATGCCACTACTGAACTCAGATATTCTGATGGCATGATTTAGCGATTAAATATTGCTGTAAGGTATGTTGTGACACAAAAGCATATCGAATGGAAAGTGTGCAATGGTTCCACAGGGCCACACAAAGAAAATAAAAGAAAACTTAGGCACAGAAGGAGGCCATTTGACCCATCGTGTTTATTTCAGATCCAAATTGAAGAATTCTTACCTAATATAGAGTCCTGACAGGATGGTGTAGAGGTAGCACAATCATCTTTGAGCTGTCTAGTCTGGGTTCATTTCCTGGCCTGACTATAAAGTGTAGGATTGGGCCTTTGCAGAGGTAGGACATTACAATGCAGAGTGTGCCATCCTTCAGATGGACACTAATCTCTGTCTCATTTGAAAGCATAAGCTTGTGGAGTGTACAGATCTAACCTCACGGAGTCTTTTCATAAAGAGAAGGAGACTTATCACCGGTACCCTGAATAAAACCCAAATTCTGACAATGCTCCAGTGGCACAGCCTGGTTCATTTCACAGCCCCCTCCCTGCACAGCCCCCTCCCACCCCAAACCTCAGAAATGATGAAAAAAAAACAGAAAACCTAATGGGCCCAACTCATAATGACACCCAGTCCAGTATGTACAGTAAAATACGATATAATATTACAGACAAGCCGGTAGGCGGCGATGGTCGCCAGCATGGAAACTATAGATATAGAGCAAAATGGATGTCATATAGCGGATAGGGAATCACCTTAAGATTATGCATATCAAATCTCATCCAGTTCCATCTACTGATAACTATTCGGTATCCATTTGAATGAAAAGTACCGAAAATGCGGTTTGAAATTGGAAATCCCCAAAGTTCGAGGGGTGCTGTGGGTGAACAAAGATATAAACGGAAAATCCGGCTCGATCGTTTGTGCACAATGCATTCCAGACGATTTGTGGTGAATTTTCATGACCATCCGACCATAACCCTAGGAGGAGTAGCATTTGGCGCGAAGGCACCTCCAGCTCTCGCATATTATCGATTTTTGCATCAATTGACCTTTGACCCCTGACCTAAGCGAAATCGGTCAATATGTCCTGAGGCAAAGTTTGTATATCATTGAGTACCATGAACCTGCAAAGTTTCATTCGTATCGATGCACTCACCTGGTCGCTAGGGGCTTCAATTTTCCCAATTTTTGCGCATACCCTAATTGTAGGGGGCGCTGCGGTAAAGTATTCCATATATCACAAAAACCGGAATTATTTGATAGAGCATCACCTGTAGATCATTCGTGCCAAATTTCATAACCCTACGTGGGATAATGGCTTTCGGAATTGATTTTGCGTGAACGGTACCATTTTGAGAGGTTTTTCGGTTGTTGCTAGGGACCAAAGCGTCCCTGCAACCTCAAATTTCCAAGCACTAGGTCATAAGATGTACCACCACCCGAGTTTGGTCAAAATCCGCCCACATTTATACCAATTATGCTGATGACAAAGAACAAAACATCCAAACAAACAGACAGATTACTGACAATTAAGCGGTCACCTATTCGGTGACACAATACTGCTAATGAAACAGATAACACATGGAGTTTGGTGAAAGTATCGTTACACAATGGATAGCTCTTTCCTAAAGATACTGTGGGAACTTTGATATCATCATGAATGTACCATGCTCTAGACAAAGTGTCGGTTCTGACGAAGCAGTTTCCCGGCTAGGGTTGCAATCCTGGACTGGTCACTACTCCGACACAAGAAG
This sequence comes from Eptatretus atami, assembly GCA_035128595.1. Classification (NCBI taxonomy): domain Eukaryota; kingdom Metazoa; phylum Chordata; class Myxini; order Myxiniformes; family Myxinidae; genus Eptatretus; species Eptatretus atami. Next base: position 44,915,133 of record CM068964.1, read on the forward strand.
TCAGGGCAGGAATTTGGAATTTAGCCAGGGTGCCGACGATAGATCGTCCACTCTTCACAGAGGACATCATGGGATATTTAGCATGCATCAACTAATGCTGGCAGAAGGAAGGCTTATTTTAACCCCCATACGAGAGACGGGGCACACGTTGATGCATCACTCTGCCTGCAAAACACCAGGACAGTTTATAGCTGAGCTGAGATTCAAAAGCAGGATAGACAGCTCAGAGATGAATGCTTGCAACTCTAGGCCATCCTGCCAGCCCAATCTTTAATATCACGACCAAAATGCTGATGGGCCAACTGGCTTTATGTCCCCATCTAAAAGAGCGTGCTCTGAGGTGCGGTGCGGTGCTTCCTGCTGGCACTACAGCTGAATTGCAGCCGACCTCGTCAGGAAATCGAACCCGGCCGAGACTAGACAACTCAATGAGTGGTGAGCGTGCTACCAACGGAAGTATCCTGTCCTGCACAACTGTCAGGGGATTAAGAACCATTTGATAAAACCATTTCAAAAAAGTTCAACATTGAAGGCAATCATGTTGAATGATTTAAGAATTTGATGAGATGAGATGATGATATAGATGCTACGGAGTTCGGCACAGGTCAAAATTGAGAGTATTTTTGGTGAACGTCATAGTTGTGCATTTTCTGACACTTGCAGTCTTGTCTGAACTTTCTCAAACTACCCCCCACACCCAAACACTACAAAAACTACACCACTAATATATCAGCATGCCGGATCAATAGTGGCATCAATAAAGCTCAAAGAAAGTTGTCTCATGACGAGCATGCATCTTGTGATGACGGGTTGAAGCATTTACGTCATTCATTATCTGGAGCACCTCCCTGCTCATCGACAAGGAGAAGGGTTTTCTGGCACTGCAGGTGAATTGCCAGCAGCATGAAAATATTACAACTTTTCCTTCACAAGTAGTCACGTGCTCTACCAAGGAAAATTTTTATCTTGTGGAAAGTTTGTTAATATCACTGGTTTGAAGAATGGTTATTACTGCTGCGACAGGTCAGTAGTGCATGAGGATTTTCATGTTGAAAAGAAATCAGGCTCTTGTTCATAATGTACTGCAACAATAGCAGTATTGGATTCCTTAGTGGTGTTGAGTTGAGTTATTACCTCCGCAACCGAAGATGGACGGAGGTTATGTATTTATACTTCATGTTTGTCTGTCTGTCTGTCTGTGACTGTGAGCAGAATATCTCGTAGAAATTGTGGACAGATTCGGATGAAACTTGGTGGACGGGTTGGGTGTGTCGCAAGGACGAATTAATTCGATTTTGGTTTAGATCCGAATCCGGATTTGGATATGGGAATTATTTAATTTTTAAAGTGATTCTTCACCATCGAGATATGGGGCCAAAAACGATATTTCAAAATGTTGTGGACGAGTTTTGACAAATCTTTGTGGATGAGTTGGGAAGGTGACAAGAACAAGCTGATTAGATTTTGGTTCAGGTGCGGATACAGATCCAGCCTATCAGTGGGATCTCAAACATAAACTGTTCAGCCTGGTGGAGGAACCGGTGTGTTCAAGTAAAATAAAATAAAAACTTTATGAAAACTAGAAAACATTGTCAACCAATTTTTGGTTTACACTCTGGTTTACAAACCAATCGACCAACCATTGTAAACACTGCAAAAGATAATGACTCAGAAAGACATATATTTAGTATTATCAGGGGATACCTGGTGCTGCCCAGCTGGGTGAGCTTTTCCCGGCGGAGGTTTCGCGATGTGTTGGACATTGAAAAGCTGTTGAGTTATTGTCCTGAAAGTAGTTACCTTTTGTCTGCAGGCCAGCGGCAGCATTGCCTGACCCCACATCACTATATACACTTAATAGCGAGCAGCCTTTGGTGGCCTCAAAACGGAGGTGAAGGCCAACGTTTGGTAACTTAAAACCTTGCCCAGATTCTGCTGTACCTATACACCCAGAACTTAGGGCCTCGAGGTGCTCCAGTTCGGCCATAAAAGAAAAACGTACATATGCACAAAGAAGCACACAAACACTCCAACCGACAAGGGGCACTGCATCAGTGGCACAATTGCACGCCCAGCAAATGATGCTACCCAAAGGCATGTGCTGTATCCTAAAGAAAAAGAATACGTGGGGTCAGCCGAGGGCAGAGTCTGACCCCACTCAGTCTTTCATGGACTGACTGGTCATGCCTGCTGTTCGACTGAAGCCGATTTGGGCGGGAATTTGTAATATGTTCAGGATGATCTTCGCAAAAGACACTATGGGGGCTTTCACGTCCATAAACCGCTAGCAGATGGGACACCCACTTTTGACATCTATCCAAGGGACTGCGGACTTACTGATGCAACACCCAGCCTGTGATGCACCAACCCGACAGTTCATAGTCGGGTCGATAATTATCGAACCCAGGCTAGACAGCTCCATCCGCACCATCCTGTCGGACCCATGAAGAAAAGAATGCTTTTGCTTTCTGGAAACTGTAAACGTCATATCACCTTGTATATTTGAATTTGATTTTCCAACTTGAACCACTAGTCCTTCGAATATTAGGTATTTAGATGGAACAAGGTGAAACCATAAAAGGGGAGCAGTAGTTGAAACATTTTGAGTTAAATTCCATAGTTTCTAATTAGTTTTCTTCAAGTCTATTTGTGCACTCTCCTATAAACTCCTACTCTCCGTTCACACATCTGTTTTTCATTTGGCTTAGCCACGAACTTGAGACGTTTAAAAGTTGTGAAAGCGAAGGTTAGTCAACAGATATAGCCGAGTCAAGAAAATAGGAGGGGGGTGATGAGTGTATAAATACCTGCTAAACTCGATGTGTGATGGCAATGCAAAAGCATACGAGTACAATCAATTACAACTTCATTCGACCAGGACATAAAGACAACAACAGACTTTGCAATCGAACTCGTGTTCTTCCGATTAGCCAGGAGTTTAACGCTTTGGATGCCAAGATCTGAATAATCAGCCCCCTCCCCCACAACTTCCTCCATGATACCCCCATTTTGTTTTTCTCTCCACTCTTTCCTCCTTCAAGGCTGACAGGATAGCATACTGGCCTTTGAGCTGTCCACTTTGCATTTAATTCCCTACCTGACTATAAATGGTCATCCTGATGTTTTGAAGATAATGTAGTATGGTGCCCTTAAAACGGTTCTTTTTGAAAGGTGTGCCAGTATTCTAGCCAAATTTTAAACTCCTGCCTCAATCTCGAGAGGCCACTTTATCAGAGGCAAAACGTAACCCAATCAAGAATACAAACCCACAACCAAGTGATGCCGAAGAATGAATGAATCTCCTTCAAACTTAAATGAATATTGTTTTGTAATCCCCCCCCCCCTCCCCAGACATCATCCACCATCCTTCCTTCTTTCCCCAACCCTGCCACCTTCTCAGATTTTTAAAATATTCAATTCCATGACTTGTTCTCAAAATTCACTCTCCACCTACAAAACATTCGGATAGCCCCTAAAAGTGAATCAAGTACACTCGATATAAAACCTTTAATTTTCAAACTTTGGCTAGTCATACATCATTACCAAAAACATTTCCGAGATTGACAAAGAACGAAAAATGGGAAAACAAGATGGTTGGCCATGCAACTCAAAAGATATCCATTGGCAACACCGAGACACATTTGCACAAAGCTTGGTCTCAAGCTATCAGCACAAGAAAACAAGTAAAAAAAAGTACATAAAATGTCATGACCCCATTATTTTAGTAATTTTGCTGCACGGGAGTTAAAGGGCAAACCCATATTTATGTATAACTAAAATGGCCGCCAGCCTACCAGTCGGCCATCTTTGATGAAATCACAAAATAAAGTGAGGGCATGTGTATGCCATTATGTACTGTGCTCATGCCAAGTTTGAACAAAATCGGACCATGCATGTCTGAGAAATGGTTGGAGACACATTTAAGTAACAAAATGGCCAGCAGTCAGCTATCTTCGATCTGATCTCGAAAAAAAACATGATGTGCAAATGTCAGCAATCATTGTTTATCTGGGTGCCAAGTTTCAACAACATCGATAAATGCATGTCTGAGAAATGGCTGAGGACGTGTTTAACATTGGGTTTTTTACAACTAAAATGGCCACGAGTCGACCATCTTGGATCTGATCTTGAAAAAAAAATTGGCATGCATATGTAAGTCATCATTTGTTATCTGTGTGCCAAGATTGAACATCGCTAAAGGCATGTCCGAGAAATGGTTGAGGACGTGTTCAACATTGGGTTTTTTTACAACTAAAATGTCCGCCAGTCTAGCAGTCGGTCATCTTTGATCAGATCTCAAAATAAAGTTAGGTGCAAGTGTTTGCCATTATGTACTGTGCTCGTGCCAAGTTTGAACAAAATCGGACCATGCATGTGAGAGAAATGGTTGGGGACACATTTCAGTAACAAAATGGCCACCTGTCGGCCATCTTGGATCTGATCTTGAAAAAAATGACATGCATATGTAAGCCGTCATTGTTTATCTGTGCCCAACTTTTATACAACTTTTAAATGTTTTCATGTTTTAACAACATTGGTAAATGCATGTTCGAGAAATGGTTGAGGAGGTGTTCAACATCGGGTTTTTTTTACAACTAGAATGGCCGCCAGTCGGCCATCTTGGATATGATCTCAAAAACAAAATGACATGCATATGTAAGCCCTCATTCATGATCTGTGTGCCACGTTTTAACAACATCGGTGAAGGCTTGTCCGGGAAATGGTTGAGCACATGATCGACACCGGGTTGTTGTTTTTTTACAAATAAAATGTCCGCCAGTCAGCCATCTTGGATCTGATGTCGAAAAAAAAAATCATACGTATGTATATCATGTGTTGTCTTTCTGCTAAGTACGAATGAAATCGGTCCATACATGTCCGATATATGGTTGCAGATGCACGCACACACGCACGCAAGGACACGAAAATTGAGACCAAATCCATAAGCCCCCATTTCGGACGAAGTCCAATGGGGGCGAACAAATAAACGCCAGAGTTCATAGAACACCTCACCCCATGCAGTCTTGAGAAAAAAAAAACATGACATGGGCGGGATCTGCAAGCAGCAAATTTGATTGGTCGACATTATGTAAAATGCCGTAATATTTTGTCCAAGTACAGTTCAACGAAAGGTTTAAAAAGTGCCAAAAGACGATTTATGTTCTATCGTGTTCAACTGTATAATTCAATTTTTTTTTAAATTAAAATATAAAGGTGTAGAATTTTTTTCCGGAAGTTTACCACCATTGATGCAGCATCTTTTACTCCACCTTCGTTATTTGTTAGTTATTATTTGTGCCTATCGTTTGTGTCCTTTATGACATCCTTAAAAACAGTAAGTTGCCTGTTTGGAATTATTTTTAATTTTGTTTGATTGCCAGAGAGGCAATCTTTGTTTTTTTGGCAAATTTTGCAAATTTTGTTTGATTGCAAAGTATCTCACTCCTCTCTGCACATGCACAATCGGGACAAATTCAAAGCCAAAGTACTGCTAAACTTCAGGTTCGTTTTCCGATTAATGTTTAAAATAAAACATAAGGTTTAAATCAAGTTATTCCTCAATCATAAACTGATGTTTGTGGACAGACAGACAAACACACAAAGTAAATCAACTGCTTAACCCCAATTTTTGCTTTGCACGTGAGGGGTAAAAAGGAAGAAACCAAAAGACAAAACATGCAATCCTATATAATACTTCTTAGGATACACTAAAACTCTCATTGGTTGGGGGGGGGGGGGTGTTGAAAAAAATCCCATGAACATTTCAAGCTTGTGATGCTGTTCATTAATGATTTACACCTTTGCCTCCCCATCGTCTGGTGCAAAAGGAAGAACATCTTGAGTGATTAAAAGTATCCTTTGCGATCATTAAACGTTTAGGGAAGGAAAGGCGCACCAATTTCTTTAGCAAGTAAAATGTCACGATGAAATAAACTGTACAAACATCTATCGCTAATTCTAGAATCACCTGCAGTCACAAGAGTTCCTTAGCGCTTGTTAAAAAAAATGGCGACTCTTGACAGATAAATGAGACAAGGAAAACAGAACGCGTCTCTTTGTGCGTCCCTCGCAATGCCATTAGTCCGATGCTATCACTCGCACTTCAAGACTGAGGTTAGAAGCCTGGGATACAGAAGTACTAATTATCTGCTGTTAACGAGGCATCAAAGTAGCATCGAGGCCTGACAGCTAGGTTTTAGCGTT
>CM068964.1:44922793-44945831 GCA_035128595.1 Eptatretus atami
CATACAAAATTTTAGCTAAATCGGACTAGGGGTTGACGAGATATGACCTTGAGAACGTTTGACCTTTTCGACAAATGTCGCGTTTCCACCAAAATTCAAATCCTCATATCTCAGCAACCCCTTGCCCTATCTCGATTATTTTGGTGTCGTTGGAAAGGTAATTGTCCATAGAATGCAAATCCAGCATCGGTTCGTCGATCTAGTTAAGTTAGGGGTGGATTATTTGTTGACCTGACATTTGACCTTGAAGACCTCGTGACCTTGACCTGGCCTTGCATGAAAATGAAAGTTCATACTGTCTACTATAACATATCAAAAAACTGGAGGGGTAGTATTTTTTGTTCTCGAGATATTTTCGGCCAAAGTTGCAAAGGTCGTAAAAATGCAACCAAACCAAGCTTGGTTTGGTTGCATTTTTACGACCTTTGCAACTTTGGCCGAAAATATCTCAAAAACAAACAAAAAAATACCCCACCAGTTTTTTGATATGTTATAGTAGACAGTATGAAATTTCATTTTCATGCAAGGCCAGGTCAAGGTCACGAGGTCTTCAAGGTCAAGGACAAGGTCAAATGTTAGGTCAACAAATAATCCACCCCTAACTTAACTAGATCGATGAACCGATGCTGGATTTGCATTCTATGGACAATTACCTTTCCAACGACACCAAAATAATCGAGATAGGGCAAGGGGTTGCTGAGGTATGAGGATTTGAATTTTGGTGGAAACGCGACATTAGTCGAAAAGGTCAAAAGTTCTCAAGGTCATATCTCGTCAACTCCTAGTCCGATTTAGCTAAAATTTTGTATGTGAACATAGACTATCATATGTAACATACATGCAAAAAATTAGCCAAATCTGAGGGGGTCGGGTTACAACCCTTGGCTGAACTGAGGTAGAATGACCCATTGACCCGTGGGAAGTAAGGAGAATCTGACATTTCGGGCATTAACCCTTCATTGGAACAAAAAGCTTCTTACTTCCCACTGTGGTGAACATTCCTCAATCAATATTCTGTTGAATTTATGCATCATTCTATCTGTCCACTGGTGCAGATCGACACTAGCCTTCACCACCAAGACTCGTTCTTTGTTCAACAACAAGCAGTTTCACCTGCAATCAAGGAACCACCAAGAAGACCAGACCACCTGCTGTGGGTAGTACTGTCAGGAATCTGTAATTTGTTAAATGTGCTTCTGATAACTCGCCTACTCTTCATGAAGGACACCATGGGATGTTTAACATCAACCAGCTAATGCTGCATGTAGCAGGTGGTTGGTTCTTTTTCTTCTTCTTTCAGGACACACGGCTTAACGTCCATCCAAGGGGTGGCACACATATTGATGTCTCACCCTAGATGTGAAACACCAGGATAAGAGCTTATGGCTGGGTAAGGATTCAAACCCAGGCGAGACAGCTCAGAAGTGAGTGTGCATACTTATACGCTATCCTGCTAGCCCCTTTTGGATGTATAGTCATCTCATTGCCTGTTTTACCAATACACGTGCAGACAATATAATTCTATAAAGGTGATAAAGCTTTCACATCTCTGAAACGTTCGTTTTTGTCACATTTTTCTCCATTTTTGTGATGTTCTACAGAACCACTCCTGAACCATCCCTGATGCAGTGTGGCCTAAGACTGTAGCCCAGCCCGAGCCCTTGCTTATAATAAAAAACTGAAGGGTATTAAGCACAGAAGCCAAACTTCACACAAAGAGCTAAACAGTGAAACAAAACAGTGAAACAACTCGAAAGTAGAACTTGGAATTCACTGTTTTGTTTTACTGGTACCAAGATGGTGTTTTTTGTTGTCCACAAAAGTCATCCATTGAGATTATGCAAAAAGAAGGCCGCATATACTTCAACCTCGATCCTTACGTTCCTCTTCTCAATGTACTCCATAATTCAGGACTCCTGCAAACCTCTATTCTCTTCTTCTCTCCTATTCCTCAACTCCCACCACCTTCCTTTTCTCAACTTAATCAATCCTCCTCCAACCCAACCTGACCGAGCTATAAACCACAGCCTTAACCTTCCACTTACGTAATATGCAGGTTTCTCCACAAGTCCATTTCAGAATTTGTCAGTGGAAGTTCAATTACATTTTATAGGATTTTAATCAATTTTATGCAGGTTAACAGAATGCTTCAAAATATTTCAAAAGGTACTTTTTACCCCCAAATTAAAAGCAAAAGCCATGCTGAAGATGTTTGCGATGATTATCGGATCAGTGGCCAAACCGAAAAATTTGAGTAAACGGAAAAAGTGAGTCCAGCAATGGTTTATACAGATCACAAAATATTTGTTTTATTCTCAGCTTGTTGCAGAAGTTTATAAACCGTAATGCTTTTGTTTCTTTCCTTACGACTATGGAAGCACTAGTGAAGTAATGAAATGCGACATCCAGCAACAAAGCGAATTATTTTATATGAATTGCTGGGGAAACAGATTGTGAGTAAACTAATTAATGACGATTTGTAAATGTCATATCTGTTCATTCAAAACATAACATTCATGAGAGAGAATAAAGCTCCTCACACCACGTTAGTCTTCCATGGAGGAACTTGTACATAGATCACATACAGGACAAAGACATCAGTATAAATAAATGTACTTTTACATAAATTATAAGGACAATCTTAAGGCCCAGTCACACCTTGACGTTTTAGCCAGCAATGGCAACGTATTAAAATGTATGTAAACTGTATGTAAAACGCTGGCTTACGTTGAACTTTCGATGTTTTTTTTAAAATTCGGACGTATTCATAACGACTTGGTCTTATGCATAACGTATTAGTAACGGACACAGAACGTTTCGTTTTGTTATAGATAACTTATACCAACGAATGCTGAACCTGTTGTCGGCCTTCACAACTATGCCAACGATAGTCTAACTTATGCATAGCGCGCTGCACGTATCCCGACGATGACGTGGCGTAGGTTATGAAAAGGCTGCCGAACAACGATTCAAATCATAACCGCCGCAGAAATGGAAGTGTCAACATCGCAGTCACACCTTGGCGATCTTGCCAGCGTATGCCGACCTCTGAAAAATGCGTCTAAAACGCTGGCGCACGTCGAATACGGTATGGGTAAGTTTGGTATGCGTGAATAAAACGCTAAAGTACGCTATCATACGTCGTATTAATTGAGTACGTCTTGTAATTTTAAACATGTTGAAAATTTTACGACGTACTTGCCGTATGACACACGTTCCGCATGCGATGGGAATAAGTTGTACGCACGATATGCGATCGTTGACACACATCGACACACGTTACTTGAAAGGTACTCATAAGTCGAAACACGTCAAGGTAATGGTTAGCGTCAGTGTTCCAGACTCCCGGTTTTTTTTTTTTCTTCGTATGACGGTGTTCAGTGTACAGTGCGGTTATGATTTAAATCGTTGAGCGGCAGTCTATTTAATTATATTATATTACAACCGCACTAGAAATCGAAGTGTCAACATCACCATCATACCGAAGGAAGAAGAAGAAGAAAAAAAAAAAAACCAGGGAGTCTGGAACACTGACGCTAACCATTACCTTGGACGTGTGTTTCGACTTATGAGTACTTTACAAGAAACGTGTGTCGATGTGTGTCAACGATCGCGTAACGTGCCTACAACACGTTACTCATAGGTTAGAAATAAGTTTCGGGTACGCTAAACATTACCTCGACGTGTTTCGACTTATGAGTAACTTACAAGTAAACGTGTTCGACGTGTGTCAACGATCGCCGTGACGGTGCCTACAACTTATGGCCAGCGTTATGCGGAACTGGTGAGTCATACGCTGGCATAAGTCTTAAAATTTCAAGCATGGAAAATTTGAGGACAACCGAAAAGTACAACGTTTAAAGCCAGCGTACTACGACGTATGCAGTGTTTTTCAGCGTGCTCTCAATGTTATCAAAACTTACCCATAACGTATTCGACGTGTACCAGCGTTTTAGACAAATTTTGCAAAAATCGGCCTAAAACGTCAAGGTGTGACTGGGCCTTTAGACACTGGGGAGGCAATGGCAAATCACCTAGTGTAACTCTTGCCAAGAAACTGCTTTGGCAGTTTTGCACCTGCCTTCGGGCAGAACACCAGAATATGAATACATAGACAATGGACAAACATGTATGGTATAGGGGATTTGAACCTGTGTTCCCTGCATCATGAGCTCGGTGTTGAGATGGGAACATGAAGAGGCCAACCTCTTGTTTCAAAGTCCACATAAACCGTTGTATGGAATAATTAACAACTATAACAACAATAATAATAATAATAGTTTTTGTCAACATTCTGATAATCAAACACCTGTGTATATAGGTCACACACCAACCTAACATGGAAACGTTTTGATTCTTTCCTCCCTCCACCACTCCTTCCTGTCCCTCCCAACATCCTCCTTACATTATAGCGAGTGCAAAATGCCACAAAAAACTCAAAGTCCATTTCACTTCTGCAGTTGAGATTATACAAGTTACCTCTCCAGCTCAGATACCAACAGCCATTATTGCTCGTCACGAGTGAGGCTTGGTGCAAGGTAATTAAATTAAGTTTCCAGATTCAGAGAAAACTCCACCAGAGATGGCAGTTCTTTCTAGTCCACCACAAACACCAGACAGAGTGCAGTCGTAGTTTCTGTCAGTGAATCAATGTACAGGCAGTGACATTACAAGTGTACAACTGCCAGCATGTGCAAACGGTGAATAGTTAATTAATGGTTTGCAAAATCTAGCAAACCAAAAGCACAACTTACAACAGCATAGGGTATGCTGCAAATAAAGATGATAACTATCTCACTACACTGAATGTCAACTAAAGGAGGAATACGACGTCAAAGCAACAACCACCTGAAAGGTCAACAGCGGAACGCTGTGTGGAAGTTGTTGCTGCATTTGATATTCAGAACACAATAACTATTCTGGAGTGACAATGCAGTGAACTATAAATGTACGTTTTACATTTTCTATAAGATAAGAAACTTCAGATACAGGAAACACAGAAAATTTATATATATATAATATATATGTGACAGTTCTGCGAAACCGTCACTTGCCAAGGCAATGGCACATTTTCTATTTTCATTTTCTATAAGGTTTTACATTTTCTTAAGATAGAAACTTCAGATACAGGAAACAACAGAAATTATATATATATATATATATATTATATATATATAATATATATATAATATACATATATATAGTGGACAGTTCTGCGAAACCGTCACTTGCCAAGGCAATGGCACACAATGTATAGCAGTTCCCAAGATTGTTATTTCATTACTATTCATTCCAGATAGTCCTTCCCTTAGGTCTATATGGGTCATATTCGTTGCGTGGGCTGTAGATAAATTTTTCTGTCCCTTCTTTACTTGTTCTGTTTTCCTGCACACATGAGCCTTGTTTCATGCAAGCATGCAGACTATAACAAATAGCAGTCATAAGCATACACAAGCCAAAAACATTCAAATCAGGAGCCATTAGCCAACAGGCATTACACCTCGGTCTTCATCATACTCCAACCCCAACACTATAACATTTCAACACCAATGGGACTCCTTCAGTATAATCATCAAACATCAAACCACAACTCAAGCTCACTTACATGCGCCGTTGATGCCGCAACCACGCAACCAACCACCACCACGACAAACCATCACCAGAGAACTCACCACTATGCTCAACACAACACTGATGCTGGCATCGCTCAACCACGGTCACTTCCAACAATTGCTACTGCATTTTGGGACTGACAGAGAATGGGGGAGTATGGCACACCATTGCTGAAGCTCGGGTTTGGACGTACGGACCTCTAAGTTGGGACGCTAGTGTGTGCTAGGCTCCGTTGACGTCATGTAGGTAGCCCTGAAGCTCCGCTCAATTATGGCATCAGTTGCGTGTTCGGCACACATTCACGGCCGAAGAGCATGACCAAATACCCGCCCCATGTTAATCGCAGAGCTCGGCCACCTGGAAGTGCTCAGGACGAGTGAGGCTATTTCCGCTGCAGGACTCTCGCGTGGCCAGGGCAAGTGCTGTGGTAATCCACACGCCAATGGAGGCACTGAAAGGCATGTACCGCTCCGCCTGATCCACTTCCAAACTCCATCCCCATCAGCGGATTATAAAAGCACTGTGCATTCCGCACAGAGGGGCTACTACAGTCCTTTTTCTTCTGCGCATTCTGGTTCTTGGTATTCTGGTGGCCACGGTGCATTCCTGGTCAGCAGACAAGGGAGCTTAGCGGAGCGGAACAGAGTCCAGAAATGAGCAGAAGAGCCAGGTGCCAGCCCAAGCACAGTATTAAGAAATTAGCATTAACACTCACAGACCTCCTTACATTTCACTATTAAACTTATTTCCTCACACATTTTAAAAAATATTTCCAACTCTTCTACTGTGGAGCTAATAAACGGGCATCCATGATTGCCCCGGCCCAATGATCCACATATTTTACGTTTTCCTCGCTGCACATCACCTGCCAATCACTGCGCCAATCACCATGCCAACCACCGCAACTACACTGAATGTGCACCACAGACACCATCAGTTTTACTCCTCCGTTGCCCTCCTTATTCTATCTCCTCCACCCTCCTCCGTGGCCCTCCTTACGAAATGTCTATTTTTCCTTGGGATTGTTTCTGATGGTACCTGTCGTATTAGTGTAAGATAAGATCGTCAATGTTTTACATCAGTATAACTTTGCACTGTGTGTCTTTGCTTTTGTAAATCATTGCATTTCTTTTCCTGCACCTCACCCATGTTTGCTTTCCCTGCTGCACATATTTTCATGTATTGAATCTCTAGCTTATTGTGCCAAATACCTTTCCTCGCCCTTGCTAAAAATAAAATTGCCTGTATTGTAAATGTACCCAGTTCATCACGTATTTTCCTCCATTGATCCACATATCCACAATTATTTCTACAGGAACTAATATCCCCATGTGATTTCTCTCCGTTAGCCAGACACACACTCATTTGTATCGTCTGGCATGCAAATCGCGTTGCGCTGAGGGCACGAAACTCATTTGTGGCGGTCATTCAAACGTAAGAGTAACACGCAAAGTACGTTACACCCTCTCAAGGATTGGCATCAACCCAATTCAGCATTCGTGATTGCTTAACATACCTCCAGGCCACAGTGTTAACCACGACTGGTGTCTCATGCTTCCCCACATTGGTAGAACCCAACCACGCCGTAGCATTAATTATATATTAATACAGTGGGCGAACAAGTATTTTGATAACCTGCCGATTTGCACAGGTTTCCCACTTCACAAAGCACGTAGAGTCTATTACTATTTTTTTATCATAGGTAACCATTCAACTGTAAAACCGGAATCTAAACAAAAATCCTGAAAATCACATTGTATATTTTTAATAATTAATTTGCATTTTATGTGCATGAAATAAGTATTTATGCACTACCAACGCAGTAAGAATTCCGGCTCTCAACCAACCTGTAGTTTGTCTTTAAGAAAGCCTCATTCTCGACTCAATGTACCTGTATTAACTGTCACCGTGTTGAACTGTTATCTGAATAAAAGACACTGTTCCACACTCAATCAATCAGACTCCAACTCTCACAATGCAGAACCAGAAGAGCTGTCTAAGACATCTACGGACAAAATTGTAGACTTGCACAAGGCATGATGGCTACAGGACCAATAGCACAGCTTGGGTGAGAAGCAACAACTGTTGCGCAATTATTAGAAAATGGAAGAATTTCAAAGATAACCAGTCAATCTCCCTCGGTCTGGCGCCATGCAAATCCACCCTGGAGGAGCCTCAATGACAATGAGAAAGGTGAGATTCAGCCCAGAACTACACGGCAGTGACCTGGCATAGACCCTGAAGAGAGCTGGGACCACATATCAAAGAGAAAACATAATTAACTACACTCGCGTCATGGATTAAAATCCTGCAGCGCAACGCAAGTCCACCTCTCTCAAGCCAGCGCATGGTCCCAGCCGCTCCTGAAGTTTGGCAATACCCATGATCGGATTAAACCAAAGGAATGGGAAAGGTTCATGTGTCTGATGAGACAAAATAGTGCTTTTTGTTGTTAAACTTCCACTCGCCGTGTTGGAGGAAGAAGAAGGATAGTACAGACCCCAAGACAACACCATCCCAACCGAGAAGAGGAGTGAAACAGTCATTCTTTGGGATGTCTTTCTGCAAAGGGACAGGACGACTGCATCCAGTTTGAGGGGAAGATTGATGGCCAGTATCGCAGATCTTGGCAACGAACCTCCGTCCCTCAAGAAAAAAAAAACCAAAAACGGGGGAAGGGGGGGGGCGCATAATTTGGGAAAATGCGTCTGCGTGGTCTCCAGCATGACAACGACCCGAAAACACCCACACCAGCAACTAAGGATGCGCTCCGAAAAGCATCTCAAGTCCTGGATGCCTAGCCCAGTCTCCAGACCGAACCCAATCATGAATATATAAACTCAGATAAAAGAAGAATAGAACAGAAAATAAAGAAGAAGAAGAGTAGACTAATTAGTATAGGCAAGGAACAAAGAAGTATTAAAAAATTTAAGATATCAAAAAGAATAAGAGAAGAAGACTTAAGTTAATCGCTCATAAGGCAAGAGTAGAAGAGAAAGGTAGCTAAATCAGATAATATAGAAAGAGACTAAGAGAAATAATTAGTACAAGAAGAAAAAAGAGCAGATAAAGAAAGATAGAGAGAGTAGAACAGAGAGTAATAGCAGAGCTGAGTTAAAAAATAAGCCAGAGTTAAAGAAGCAATCCAGCAGTATTTATAAAGTAGAAAGAGTCCAGAGTAAAAGTTAAAATAGTTAGCAGCACCAGAAAAGAGATAGTAAGATCAAAAGAGTAAAAGAGTAAGAGTATAAGTAGTGAGAAGAAAGAGAAGAAGAGCACTAGTAGATAGAAGAAATATCAGAGAGTAGAAAATCTTTGAGGAGCTGAAAGTCTGTGTTGCCAGCGACAGCCCCGAAACCTGAAGGATCTGGAGAAGATCTGTATGGAGAGTGGGCCAAAATCCCTGCTCTAGTCTGTGCAAACCTGGTTAAGAACTACAGGAAACGTCTGATCTCTGTAATTCAAACAAAGTTTCTGTACCAAAATTAAGTTCTGTTTTTCTGATGTATTCAAATACTTATTTCATGCAATAAAATGCAAATTAATTATTTAAAATCATACAATGTGGTTTTCAGGATTTTGTTTTAGATTCCGTTCTTTCACAGTTGAAGTGTACCTATGATAAAATTACAACCTCTCGGTGCTTTGTAAGTGGGAAAACCTGCAAAATCGCAGTGTATCAAATACTTGTTCTCCCCACTGTATAATATAATATATGTATATACATATACATATACATAAACATATACATAAAATGCATGATGAAGTGCACTATTGTGCCTGATGAAGCCGGCGAAACGTTGCCCTGAGACCGGGTCTGCTCTCGCATGTTTTGCCTTTTTGCCTTATTTACGTTGCCTGAGACCGGTCTACTCAAGACATTTATCTTTTTTTCCCAGCCACCCCAATGTAACTTTGGCTGTGTACTTCTGGTTTTGTCATGCTGAAAGGTGAACTTCCATCTCAATTTCAGCTTTCTTGCAGAGCGCAGTAGGTTTTCCTCCATTTTTCTGTATTGCTCCACCCATTTTCCCTTTATCCTGACAAGTGCCCCATTCTCTGTTGATGGGAAACATCCTCATAGCATGATGCTGCCACCACCATGCTTCACATCAGGATGATTTTTGGTGATGTCGGGTGAGTATCAATAACCAATCGCTTGGTAGCCTTTCTTGTTGCTTTACGCAGCTTCTTTAGCTGGAAAAGCATGGAGGAGTCGATTTATTTATATAATCCTACCACCTGGGTTTTACTGATTAGGTGAGAGCTGATTGGTTATTCCTTCATTCACAGTGAGAGATGTGGGTGGTCTTTCTTTATTTATATATGTACTGCTTTTGACATTTGCACATGGTACATGCTTGGAGCCTTATTGTATGCATTGCTGTCTGCGCTGTCACTGATATTCGCCAATAAGTAATGAAACCAGTCTGGCAGCTGAGGGGTGTGTAGCATTGATTCCTAAGTGTGTGCTGTTTGGAATGTCGTACAGCTGTGGAGGAACTCTGGGAAAGTTTAAAACAATAAAGGGCTTACCTTATAGCCTTTCTTGGTTTCTTTATGCAGCTTCTTTGGTTCGAAGAGCATGGAGGACATATATTTATATAATCCGAGCCACCGGTTTAATGATTAGGTAGAGCTGATGTTTACTCCCTCCAATCATAGGTAAGAATATGGGTAGTCTTTCTTTGCATATATAAATATATTATATATATATATATTAATATATATATATATATATATTATATACAGTATATATATATATATTATATAACACACACACACACACAACACACACACAACCACACAACACACACAACCCCACACACACACATCTGCGATGGATCGGCTCGCAATGCTGCCTCACCCCACATCACTACAGTGGGTGAAACACCACCACGTTATGAAAAAACCTCATCGCCACATTATGTAAAACACCTCACCCCACATTATAAAAACACCTCACTGCCACATTATGAAAAAACACCTCACCGCCATGGTATTAAAAACAACTCGAATCCTCTAACCGCCACATGATTAAAAAACCTCACCGCCATGTATTAAAACAACTCAAAGCCTCGTAACCGCCCCATTATGAAAAACACCTCACCACCATGGTATTAAAACAACTCAAACCTCGTAACCGCCCATTATGAAAACACCTCACCACCATGGTATTAAAACACTCAAAGCCTCGAACGCCACATGATTAAAACACCTCACCCATGGTATTGTTGTGATTTCCGCCCGCGGCTGCGACGACCTCTTCTAGCCAAGGCGCCGCTCTGCCCACCGAACGGACAATCTAGTCGCAGCCTTCCGGATCAAACGCCAAAATCCCCTACGGGTTGTTTTAAGCACCACCCAGTACAACACTCTACCCGCGCCTACAGGGTCAATCGCCGAATTGTCGATATACCTAATATCGTGCGGGCAGACTACCGAGAGACTGACCTCAACGGGGCCGCTTGAAACGAGCCGCTTAAGCAGCTCGCTTCGTTTTGGATAACCGAGCGGGTATTATCGCGCAGCCCCGTTGGACCCGATCACTTTATCGCTATACAAAGCCAGCTATTACTCTGAACTCAATACCGAGTTCAATGAAGGAAAAGGACGCGACAAACGGTTAACATTCACACAAGCACATTTATTTGCACACACAACACATATGCAGTCATGCAGTCATGCAGTCATGTATGCAATCAGACGAGCAAAAAGCAATGCAATGTACAAGCACGCAATGAATGGTGGGACAAGACCGAGCAAGAAAAAACACACCGTTCTATTAATTACGTACACTTATACAGTTCTACCTAAGGACATGCGCCACAACGTTCATTCAAAACCCCAGAAAGAAAGCCCGGCTCGTAAGCCTTTAATGTTTCTTCAGAGCTTGGGAACCAAAGGAGCTCCGAAGCCGCGCTGTACCTTCACCTTCGTGCCTCGCTGGCGACCCGCGATGTCCCGTCTGTCCTCACGCAGCTGTGCGGACCGCAGTTCGGCCCAGGCCTCCTTGGGCGGCCTGTGATTCCGGCCCACCGTCAACCTCATAGGAACGAACGGGTCTTTTGCTGTCTTAGAGTTGATGCTCTCTTTAAGAGCCCGTCCGTCCCTCAGCGCGCTCGGACTGTTCCGACCGATCACCTCGGACCGTTCTGTGCGGCTGCGACCTCTCTCCGCTCTCCCCACGCCGCACACGACGCCAGTTCCCTGCACGCGAGCTTGCTGTGCTCCCAGCTCCCGTCTCCTCGCGAACCAGACCTCCACTGCCTCCACGGACTTAAACCTTGCTCTTCACACCACTCCAAACCCAGACCACTGCGAGCTGGCGCTCTGCGCGCTTTCTTATAGGCACCTGATGGATGTTTATCTCTATCCCTCACCTCTGACCCCCGCTGCTCCGCCCTTTTGCGATCCTGATCCGAATTTGAGGCAAGCTCGGAGCGACGGACGTGGTTGAGATCATCGATGCTGGCGCTAACACAGAGACGGACGTGTAAATCACCGTCGCTGGCAACGAGGAAACCCCCGCGTCTTTGCAGCGATCTCGCCGTGGCCCGCAAAGATGGCGCGTTTGCGGAGTTGAAGGTGAAGCGATGTTTTTCGTTGTTGGTATTGGGAGATGGTTTAGGAGATGGTGGCTGTGGTTGGCTTGTGGAGAAGGTGGTTGTGTTGGCATGTGAAGTGGTGTTGAAGCGGTGTGGAGGAGGCGGTTGTTGTGGTTGAATCGTTGGCGTTGTGAGAAGGTGGTTGTGGTTGGCGCAGTGGAGAAGGTGGTTGTTTGGACGTTGTTGATAAGGTGGTTGTGTGAAGCGTTGTGAGAATGGTTTGTTTGGGTTGAAATGCGGTTGTCCAAATAACGATAGCAAAGAAAAAAACGGCTACACAATAATTCCCTTAGACATCGTGGAAATCTATCTGAACACAACTTATCGACAAAACTGATCTAAGACCTATGTGGTGTTCTGTGAATTTCACAGCCGTAACACTACTCCCTCCCTTTTACAGACTCGTCCAAGTCCTGCTAATATCTGTTGTCCTCCGTGTGCCGCCAAAACAGCACCGACCCGCCGAGCATGGACTCTACAAGACCCCTGAAGTATCTGTGGTATCTGGCACCAAAACATTAGCAGCAGATCCTTCAATCCTGTAAGTTGCGAGGTGAGCCGCCGTGATCGACTGTCTATTCAGCAATCCCACAGATGCTCAATCGGATTGATATCTGGAGAATTTGGAGGCCAGGATAACACCGTGAACACTTCATCATGTTCGTTGGACCATTCCCGAACAATGTGTGCAGTGTGGCAGGACACATTATCCTGCTGAAAGAGTCCACTGCCATCAGGGAATACCATTGCCATGAAGGGGTGTACCTGGTCTGCAACGATGTTTAGGTAGATGACACGTGTCAAGTTGACGTCCACATGAATGGCCGGACCCAGGGTTTCCCAGCAGACCATTGCCCAGATCATCACACTCCCTCCACCGGCTTGTCGTCTTCCCACAGTGCATCCTGATGCCATCATTTCCCCAGGTAAACGGTGCACACGTACATGGTCTTCCACGTGATCTAAAAGAAAATGGGACTCATCGGACCAGGTGACCTTCTTCCACTGCTCCAGGGTCCAATTTTGACGCTTGCGTGCCCATTGTAGGCACTTTCGACAGTGGACAGGGGTCATCATGGGCACTCTTACTGGTCTGCGGCTACGCATCCCCATATGCAGCAGGGTGCAATGCACTGTGGATTGTGACACATTCCTCCCATGACCACCATTAAATTTTCTGTGACTTGTGCCACAGTAGACCTTCTGTTGGTTTGCACCGATGGGATAGCCTTCGTTGCCCTCATGCATCGTGAGCCTTGGGCGCCCAACACCTGTCGCCGGTTTGTGGTTTGTCCTCCTCGGACCACTGTCGGTCGGTACTCACCACTGCTGACCGGGAGCACCCACAAGCCTTGCCGTTTCAGAGATGCTCTGACCCAGTTGTCTGGCCATTACAATTTGGCCCTTGTCAAAGTCGCTCAGGTCTTTACTCCTGCATCCAACATCAACTTCAAGAACTGACTGTTCACTTGCTGCCTAATATATCCACCCTTGACAGGTGCCATTGTAACAAGATAATCATGTTAATCACTTCACCTGCCCGTGATCATAATGTTTTGGCTCATTTGTGTGTATATTATATTATATATATATCTATATATCTATACATATATATACATATATACATATATATGTACAAAATATATATAGGGTGTCCCAAAAAAATATACAACTTTTAAAATGCTTCGTTTGATCCTAAAAAAGCAGTAATTTTGTCACTAATGCTTCATTCCTTGTTGCAGAGACCTGAAGTTTATTTTGATACCAAGCAAGCACCAGAAAAATGCCAAGACTGACCATACACCAACGGACGAAAATTGTTGAACTTAGGCACGCACGAAAAGTGTCATACAGGTGCAACGTCTTTACTCGAGACATTTCGGTATCCACTTGCGCCATGCCAAACTTTCGGCAATAAAGTGCACCATCGCAAAGTTTACCAATGGGGAACCATCTGTGACCTTCACAAGGGTCACAGTGGTCGGAAGAGGACAGGTCGTAGTGAAGAAATGTGGAAATGGTGAGACAGGCGGTCGTTCAGAGTCCAAAAAAATCGATTCGACGACTTTCTGCGCGAGACAAACATTCATAAGAGCACCGTTCAGAGGACCTTCGCCAAGACATTCATGCCTTTCAATACAAAATTCAAAGGGAAACGGTGCTTACTGATCAATAGAAACGCAAACAACTAGACTTTGCAAATTGGTTCTCAGGAAAGTTGGAGGAAGATGCAGACTTCCTCAAAAAACTCACATGACGGACGAATGCCATGCTCACTTGTCGGGGAGGTAAACAAGCAAACCTTCGGTACTGGGAACTGAAAATCCTGGTAATGCATCAACTGAACTGGTGCCTCGATCTGTTCTCAAAGTCACCATGTGGGTGGCGGTTGGTTGGTATGGGATAATTGGTCCATACTTCTTTGAAGATGACCAGGGACGCACTTGCACGGTAAACCATAGGAACTATCGCGAAATATTCAGGAATTCTATCTGCCTGAGCTACGTACTCAGGCCATCGGAGAAACAACCTGATCCAGATGAGAACCCAGTGGTTCCAGCAGGATGGGCACCACCCCATACAACCAGGGAAACAAGGCGTTTTCTCAACCAACATTTTGAGGGCTGCTTTATCTCCTCTACGAAGACGTTGAGTGGCCACCGTATTCCCCTGACCTTACTCCTCCAGACTTCTTCTTGTGGGGGTATCTCAAAGACAGGATCTATGGAAACCCTAGGCCTCAGACTCTTGATCAGCTGAAGGAAAACATCCACCGAAAAATCCAGAACATTCCTCAGGAAACGTTTCCCAAAGTGATGGAGAACATGACAATGCGTTTGCAGGCAGTGATAGGACAACGTGGAGCCTACGTCGAACATGTGGTCTAAAAGAAAACGACGATTCGAAACCAAAATTTAAATTTTAGTGGCAATTTTGAATTGGTACAATAAACTTCAACCTTTCAGCTTTCTATCCAGCCATATATCTTTTTTAAAAATATATGTTATAACCATCCTCTTTGCAGATGAAAAGTTGTATTTTTTTTGGGACACCCTGTATAATTATCATGGTATTTCAAAACGTTATTGGGCTTGATATTGTTACGGTTGTGGAAATTCGCATTACACCATAAAGAGTCCTCAGGTGAGATATATCGGTAAGTTCATGTGTAGTTACGCCAAACCCGTTGTATAGAGGGAATATATGTGATCCATTCGGGCTGCGACACTTCAGTTAGTCGTTTTTCTTTGGCTATTGTTAATTTGGTGCAAGAACAACAACGAACATCGCCACAACCAACATCTCAACGATCACGCCATTCACTACACGACGCCACCTTCACAACTACGCTACCCAATCTTCGCCACTCGCCATTCAACGAGCACTGTGCGGGCGCGTGCAAGAACAAAAACCACAACGCCTGTGGGTTTTCCCGCCTAATTTCCCCGCCTGATGCTTCCGCCTGAATCCCCCCACCACGCTTGGTGTGAAGGGGAGGGGTGCGGCAGCTCGCTCCCGATTGGTGGATGCAGCGTGAGGCGGTCGGAGTGGGGGCACGCCCCCTTCGAGAGCTTTCTGGAAACGCCTCGAAGGGAGGTGGAGACAGAAATGGGCGGAGCGAAGGGCGGAGCCGGCCCCTACAAAAGGGTGGGCGTGAAGAGTCGTGGTTGGTTGGTTGGTTGGTTGTTCCTTGTCCCAGTTGGAGGCGGAGGCTCTTGGTTCGTGCAAGCGATTGCCAAAAGGCGTGGACGTAAAGGTCGATGAGAACATCGTTCCCTTTCCTGTTCCTTGTCCCTGAACGGGAATTGTGGAGAGTTGCGGTGATCGTCCTTGGTCGGAGGTTCTGTTCGTTCGTCCGAGCTGTCGAGCGGACCACCGACCGACGCGCGGCACGAGCTCGCGGACCAGCCGGAGGACTCGGAGTTACGGTCGCCAAGGACTCGACGCGCTCAGGGAAGTCGTGACTTCCATTTCTTTTGGGTTTGTGTAAATGTGTGTGTGTGTGGCGCCAGTCTGGTCAAGTAGAACTGTTTAAGGGTTGTAATAATTATATTCGGTTTTAACTCTTTCCCTGCTTCCTTTTGACTGTGTAATAAAGTGCTTGCTTGTTGAACTGTTTTCCCGTTTCGCTTCGTCTTTTCTTTATTGAATCTCTATCTTGCATCACGAAAGGGATTGGTAGTGGGTTTAAAACACCCGGATTAATCGGAACCGTCAAGGCGACGATAACTCCGCTCGGTTATCCTGTAATACGGAACGAACTGCTTAAGCGGTTCGTGTCCGGAGTCGGCCTGTGGCGTGGTCCCATCCTCGGCAGATTACCGCGCGGGTACTTAGGTATATCGACATTCGGCGATTCACCCTATCTCGCGCGGGTAGACTGCGGACTGGGTGGTGGTGGGGTTAAACCCCCACCCGCGACTGGTTTCTGGCGGTAGTCCCAGGAGGGTCACGACTGAATTGTCCGTCCGGTGGGCGACGCGGTCGCGATTCGAGTTACGTGGCCGATCGCACGCCGGCGGACGCGAATTCGTAACAATATGTTCCACTGGATCAGGCATTGCATGGCAGAGGTATGCTCTCTTCTGAGTGCCCTTCTATTTATTTTCATTATTATTATTATTATTATTATTATCAGAATCATCACCATCATCATTTTGATGATTTGTATTCCCATTTTGATGAAGCTATCACATTTACTTTTACATGGATAGTAAAATATTTCATGGCAAATATGTTGACATTAAGGTTTGGTTACAAATTCAGATCTTCACCTGCGCGTCAACATGTTTGACCATCTTGGTCCGTGGCATGCCTTGAACTGCTGTCTTAATGGGTGCTTAATACTTCAATAACGAGCCTCAAAATAGCAAATGATTAAATGGAACTGTGTTGTAGCAAGCAATGGTACGACTGTTTTGAAATATAATCACAATTGATTGAAAAGAAAAATAATTTGCTAGTTCACGGCTTGTAATAGGACACCATGTGAGTTCAGCCGCAAAAATCATTCGGCAAAAAAAATGTTCTCTGTGATCTAAAGTTATTGGAATAATTCAACCAACTGTCATTCATTGCCAAATTAACTTGACCGAATTAAGGAATTAATATGTGATTAAATGGAGTGTTCAAAATATGTATTATCACTGTAAAAAATAATAATAATAACATTCCACAAAACCAAGGCGTGACAAAAATTTTTTGTCAGCCATCTTGTTGAAACAAAATTTAAAGAGCTGGAGTTGTTACAATGTTCCTATAATGTTCAAATAGTTGAAGTAGTTTGCATCTTTTTATGAAAACAATATCATTGCAATAATTTATCTTTCTACCTTTTGAGTGCCATCTTTATTTGCTAATAATTTGAATTATTTAAGCCTCTTTCATTTCAGTCATAAGCCTGGTGTTGGCTTCATGGTTTGGGTGGCTGGCATGGGATCTTAGGGTCCTGAGTTCGAGCTCCATTGGCCACTGAATTAACACCAGGTGAGGTTGACTCAGCCTGTCATCCTTCCGAGGTCAGCGAAATGAGTACCAGTGTACTGGTAGGGGGCACAACATCAGTGGCATTGTCGCGCCCCAACAAAATGATAGCTACCTGGCAGCCAAGCTGCCATACACAAGAAGAAGATTTCAGTCATATTTTACTGTGTCAGCAGGTGTACGAGAGGCTGTGTTGGGGCACAAGAGGCTGCATCGAGGAAAAGGAGGCTGCGTCAGGGTTCGAGAGCCTGCACTGGAGTTAAGAGAGCCTGTGTTTGGGCACGGGAGGCTGCGTCGGGCAACGGGAGGCTGCGTCAGACAACGGGAGGCTGCGTCGGGGTACGGGAGTCTGCGTAGGGCACAAGAGACTGTACAATGATGCATAATTGCACTTTACATGGTAATTGTTACAGAATGACAGTCAGTATGTCTGTCTGTGTTGCATATCCTCACTATCTGGAATGGACTGCATCATGTACTGTCTGAAAAGAGACTGTACGAAGCTCGTTCATTGTGCTCTCAATGTTGCTTTCTGTAACGTTTCTCAACTGTACTGCTGTAATTGCCCCACTGATTCTCACCTGCCATTATTTCAAGTGAAGAGAAAGCTTAAATTTCTTCCATGACCTTCCACAAAAGTATGTGCAGAAACAAATGTACTAGAATGAGGTAATGAGAAGTATTGTATATCAAAGCCAACATGACATTGTTATGAGCATCTTCCTGCACTCAAACAATGTGACCATTACTGAGATTTGTTGGTGATGAATTATAGTTTGGGCAGTGAGCTCTTCCTGTAGTCAAGTACACACCAATATCATTTGGCAATGATTCTGCTTTCACTCCAACCAGTTTTGAAGTATGTGAGTGTGGAATAAAATTTTAGTTTTTTTTTCCTTACTCGGCCTGATAAGACGTAGCAAATCAAAGGAAGACAATAAGGTCGATTACATTTATATTCCATCAGTTACATATTCCATAAGCACTCCATTTTTCCAGGTTATTGTGATTTTTCCCCTCTCCTTCACCTCTTTTATTTTGTTAGTTTTTGTTTGGTTTGTTCCTTTTCTATTTCATCCCACTTTCCCCTTCCTCTTCTTGCTATGTTTCATTCAGCTTGTGTGCTTCTACTAAACCCCAATGTGTCCTTCACAGCCCTCCTCTTAATCTCAATCTCACTTATACTCTGCTGTTGGTGCTTCCCCCTTTCCATTTTGTCACATTCCATTCTACTCTAGGTCTTCCATGAGCATCGATCATGTAAAAAAAATATTTTTTTGAAAAAAAACACGTTATTGCTTTTCAATAAAACAAAAAACATTCTTGCAAGTCAATATTCTATCATGGATGAATATATATCAAAGTGTATTATCTGCATTTGAATGAATGTCAGTCAACAAATATAGACATCACCTTTCACAAATAAATATTCAGAGGTATGCTAACCACTGTGGGAAGGAGAACTCTCCCTCTCTCTCTCTCTCTCTCTGAAGAAGAGCTCACGCCCGAAATGTTGCTTCACCATCTTTTCCACAGTGGTTGGCATACCTCCAACAACATTTGGTTGAAGTAACACATTGTTCGAATGAAACAGGACCGACTCATTCAAAGAGCAGCTCACTTTTACCACTACCTTAATCTAACCTAACATACATGTTTTGTTTACGATTAACGACATGTTCCATTTAAGTTATATTGAGATAATTTGGAGATACTACTCCTTTGAGGAGATAATGTGGAATCTTTAACATCCACAAGATAAGGCTGAAAGGACTGCTGGTTCAATATACCAACTTTAAGCACGGAGTGCTCCAAGATGGAGCATCCTCAGGAGGTACTTTTTCAAGACATCAATTTTAATTTGATTCAACTCCACAGGAGAATTAATCCGTGACCAGACAGATGACAGACTAACTCATAACCAAGAGAGCTATCCCGCTGTTTCTCAGCAAGATAGGAGTGCTGTATCGGCCTGCCTTACCTAGAGGAGGGTGAGGTTGCAACAACATGGTGAGTGGACCCTCAGAGCTTTGTGGACCCTTGTCTTCTTCAGCTAAGTCAGTGGAGATGAGCGATGATGAAGTATTTGTGTCAGAAATGCCCACCAAGATGGATGCAGTTAGTGCCATTATTATTAATGCGGTGAGATTAATCTCCTGGGTGGGGGTTTCATCTCCTTTCCTGGCCCTCCAATTTGAGGTGTCTGAACAGGAGGAATCTATCCTGGTGGCAGAATTATAATTGGTGCAACAAATGCATCTCAAGAGAGTGGTTGGGGAGAATGATTTGGGTTGGACAGTAAATGGAGAGAGGGTTCAGAACTTAGATGAACAGGTTCAGAGGTTGGATTGTGCTTCCGAGGTCAGCTGAGAGGTCGGTAAAGTCAAACGCGAGTGTGGGGACCCAGTAGCTGATGAGTCAGTGGAGCTCGTGTAAGACCATTGTGGTTAATACAAGGCAACCTTTAATACATCCTAAAGGCCCTAGTTTCCAAAAATTATTTGGGAAGGATGAGGAAGTAGTGTATTTCAGCAACTGCACTCCAAGGTAAGACGGAATTCCAATCATTTGGTGATGGGGTTGCCATGTCCCAGGTTATGTGTCGAGATTTCCCCCCAATTTGTATACCTCGAGAAGCTTAGAATTGACACTGCTAATGTTCAAAGTATGTGCCTAGTTAAGATATGTGCCATTGTGTTCACTCAACTTTGTTTATTGTATGCAGATGTTTTTCTCCTGCAGGAGTCTGCAGGGTCTCACTCTCAGCCATGATCTCTCTTGCACAAGTCACATTTCAAAGTTGGCCTCCAAAGCCAAATGCCGACTGGGCATCCTCCGTCATGTAAAGTCCTTCCTTGGCACACCTGAGCTCTTGTCCACAGACAAGGCTTTCATATGTAGCTTGATGGATTCATGCTCCCTCCTCTGGGCTGGCTCTCCTGCCTCACATCTTGCTCAGCTTGACGCCGTGGAAACCAAGGCTTTCAAGATCATTGGCATCTGTCACGATGAATCTGAGACTATGGGCCTATCACTTTGCCACCGCCGACAGGTCTGTGGTCTCTCTATCTTCTTCCACCTCATTTCTGATCTTGCGCCCTCTGCCCTCTCTGTGCTCTGCCCCCCGACCCCTAGGTACCTGAAGGACACACGCGGTCCACCAGCAACCCCTCCTTGTGAAACTGCCCAAATCCAGAACCACTGCTTACCTCCACTCATTTACTCTGCATTTTTCCCCACCTGTGTAACCAACTTCCACACACTCTTCAATCTCATTCTTCCCTCCAGGACAGCTGTTCACCACCATCCCAAGTCACCCCCCCCCCATCCAAAATCATGATATTTTCTACACACGTTAAACCACCCCCCATCCCTCCCAAAATTTTGCTTCTGTATCCATCTTGTTCCACCCTTGTGTTCTCCCCTACCCCTCATCGTTACCTGCATCCCTTGTTTGTCCGTCTCCATCCACTTTCTCCCTCTTCCCTGCTGTTGGCATTTCCTCTTTCTCCTGTTATGGTGTGTCCTGATCTATTATGTGTCTGAGCTTTTCCACAAGCCTTGACCATGCCATAAAAAGGGCGTGCCTTGCAGCTCTTATGAACATTGAACTCTTAGGTGGCAGAAGTGTTTTTTCACGAGGAGGAAATCATAAGTGGGATGGTCCATTTAATTCAACTGCAAATTCAGCAGATGGTGGACATTGAAACATGGCATGTGTATGTGTGTAACTGTTTGTTTTCTGGCATTTCATGTAACAAAATTTATATGTATTTGCACGTGTGCGCACATACACACACAAATTATACACAGCATAATTGACTGCAAAAAAGCTTTTGATAGTGTCCCACATTCATGGATGATAAAATGCTTGCAAATGTACAAAATCAACGGCAAAATAATCAAACTGATAGATATATCAATGGAGCTTGGGAATACCACATTGATATGACAGCAATCAAAAGTAAAGATCAAAATACCAGGGGTGAAGATATGTCGATATATCTTTCAGGGAGACAGCCTTTCGCCCCTCCTAATTTTCCTGGCCTTGGACCCACTGAGCAACCTCATTAATGAGCAATGACATGGATATATCCTGACATCAAATAAGAGAATGTCAAAAGAGATATGAAAGGTAACACATTTACTTTACGTGGATGATTTAGAAATATTTACACCAAACGACAAAAAATTGGCAGAACAACTGAAATTAGTGAAATGGTACTCTGACAACATTCAAATGGAATTTCGCCTAGATAAGTGTGCCAAGTGCACATTCATACAAGGTCGTCCAATAAAAAAGGACTACATAAAATTTACACAAATACAACAATACAGGTGCAACATAACGAAGCATCATACAAATACCTTGGAGTAAAAGAGGGCCACCAAATATGTCACCAACAAATGCGCAAAACAATTACCAAAGTACCAAAGAATACCTGCGTAGAATGAGTCTGACACTGAAAACACCTTTCTCCAAGTAACTAAATCAAAGTCATGAACCAACTCACAATACCAGTATTCCAGTGCAGCAGCAGCAGAATAATAAACTGGCCACAATCAGAAATCAATAAACTAGATTTCAAAACAAAGAAACTCTTGACCATCCACAAAATGTTTTACAAAAATCATTGCATCTCGAGAATGTACATATCGAGACGAGGAGGTAGTGGACTGACGGAGCTCAACCAAGTGCACAGAATGACAACTGTAGGATTGGCTGAATATGTGTAAAGTACAACAGACTACAGAATCCAATTTGTATGCAAATACGAAGACAACAAACCAGAGAATGTATCCCTAACCCCCCTTGCAAAAAAATTCCAAAGACAGGTGCGCATGGAGGATGTCACACAAGAAACCGAAACAATGAATACAGCCCCAACAATTGCAAAAAAGACAAAATACAAGGAGTGGTACATTCAAAGTTCACCGCCCCCATGCCAAATAAATAAATAACATTCCTCCAGTGCGCAACATCGCCGGAGCGCCTTCGGTGCCTGGCGATGCCGCCTTGCAGCACATGGAGTCAGAATTGGGAGGGAGCGGTGCACAATAATTGTTTGATTAATTTATTAATTGGAGAATTCAAATAAATAAGCAATAATCGTAAAATAATCAATTTCTCAATCAATTGCTGAATAGCATACATAAACCACCACTGTTTCATCCGAATCTGTAACTTTTTGAAAATTAAGTAACGAACTGAAAAATGAATAATTGATAAACTGATTATTCATTTAATCAAAAATACCCTTTATAGCCAAAATCACTTGGTCACTGTCATGTTCAAATATCAGCTTCCTAGCTCAAAATATGCCTGAGATATT
>CM068964.1:44945841-44956676 GCA_035128595.1 Eptatretus atami
GAAATAAAATAAATAAGTAATAAATAAATCGATAATAATGAAGCAATTAATCAATTAATTGATAAATTAAAAAATAATAAAATAACGTTTTTGCCAAAGCACATCTTCACTTTTGTCCCCACATTTCAGCTTTCCAGATCAAAGGATGGCTGAGATATCGCCCGGACAAACAAACAAACAAACAAACAAACAAGCAGTCATAGAGGTACTGTTACCGAAATCGTCAACTTGACCTCTGACCTTGTCTAATAAAAGCTGTCTCTCGAGAAGGTAGCGACGCAAACCAGAAGTTTCTACGATGATTCTGTACCAAACCATCAAAAATCGTAACGTCGACCGAAGCAAAAATCTCCATTTCTCCACGCAATTATTTAATATTATTTTATCAAAGTCACAAAACCGTAATATTCGGCCATCCACCAACAATCTTTACATAATCGCGACGGCTTAGCGAGTCAGGCATGCGACGATAACCTTTATTGGGATAAAAAATGACTTTTAAACACCATCTTTATCGAAAACACCGTCAGCGCGCACACGGAAAACTTTTACGTGATCAACGACGCCTCTGCTCGAGCGCGCTGCACCACGTGACGACCCGTGACGCGGCGAGTGAAATATTTTTTATACAATCTTAAAACGTCTCCAAAACATCCGATTTTTACCAGAATTTCGATAACCGAGTTTTAAGTGTCCTAAGCGATCGCAAAAACCGAAGACAAAATTAAAATCGAAGTTAAAACGAACTCGTAACGTCGATCGAAGAAAAAATACTCCATTTCTCCACATGAATTTACGGAATTATGTTTGACCTCACTGTGACCTTGACCTTTGACCGATTTGGACCAAAATCTAATCAGCGCTAGCCATCACCCTCCTGAATCACGTGGTGTAATTGACATTGGTAGCTTCTTCTGTTCTCGAGTTATCGTGCCTACAAACAAACACACAAACACACAAACAAACACAGAAACAAACAAACAAACAGAGGACGGAAGACATCAATATACTTACGAAATCTAAAGATTTCGTAAGTAACAAGAAAGAAAATGGAGTAAAAACTGAGTGCTCTCTTCCTTCAGCGCCCGGCAATAATGTCATGCATCGCTGAGATATGGAAATGGGAAGGAGCGGTGTACAAAAAAATATAAAACTAAGTATCAACAGATAAACACCGACAACTGGGAAAACAATAAAAGAGCAGGAAGGTATAAAAGAAAAGAAAAGAGTTGGACAGATTGGGAATATACAAAGAAGGCTCTTTGGAATGGCTGGGATGAAGAATGAATCATTATAAATGCCCAAGACCAAGGACACTACACAAATAGCTTTAAGAAAATGGTGGGAATGAGTCAATCGTACAATTGTAGGTTCTGCATGGTAGAAACAGAAAGTAGAAGCCATCTCTGATCGGGATGTAAAAAAAACTCATGTCAGAGCAAATCTACACCCAAAGGCACAACAAGGTATGTCAAGTAATCCACTGGGACATCTGCAAAAGTCTCAATATCCCAGTTCCAGAAAGCTCATGGAAACATGAACCAACAAAAGCAATCACTGAAAACAAAGAAGTAATGCTCACATACGACCTAATGATCCCATCGAGCGTGAACATGGAAAACAAAGTATTGCAACTGGATAAAGTACTGAGGTCCAAAAAAGAAAAGTAAGGCATTACGAAATGAGGTATCAGTTCCCAGTGATTTTCGCCGAAACAAAGCAGAAATCAAGAAAATGACCAAATACCAAGATCTCAAAAATGAATTGAAAAGATCCTGGAAGCTGAAGAGCACCGGAATTGTACCAGTGATCATTGGAACAACAGGAATGACAATAAAAGAACCTCACAGAGATCTTAAAAACAACCCTGGGAATATTACTAAGCCACAAAGAAACTGCAGATGGAAGCTGTCCAGGGCTCGGTGACGATCCTTAAAAGAGCCCTCGGAACAAAACTTAGAGAACAAGAAAACTTCACAAATTGGTCCATGAATCATAAAATGATCCCTTACTGAAACGGAGGTGGATACTTCGAGACCTGGGAGGACTCATTTCCACCTTCTGAAACACGCATATGGAGCTAATAAACAATGACGCGCGCACGCACACACACACACACACAGACCACCACACCACACACACACGCACACACTAAACACTTGTATGATGGACCTGGAATGCTTGTCCTCTCTGCATGAGGATTCATGTATGTTGAGGCAATGCTTGTTGTAAAAGCATTGACCTTTCACAAATGGCACAAATTCCCAAGAATAGTGGGATTTAGCCCAATGGGAGAAATCTTCCCATGTAATTGCATAAAATTAGATCCATGAAGAGCAACGGTGATTAACTCTGGGCCTACAGAGATGTCCATCGGACACATTAATTTAACTGTCATAATAATTTCAGATGAGAAGCACAAGACACTAGTGAGGTCAGAAATTGCTGAACGCATATAACACAAGAAAATCAACAAAGTGAAATTAAAAATATAAAATATAATTAATATATATATAATAATATATAATTTTAGTTATTGAGTATAGCTTGCCAGCAATTCATCATCAGCTAACACAGCACACCGCGGCACACCACACACACACACACACTAGAGGAGAGCTGAATGATAGTGGGCTGGCAAGCATACATACTGCGAAAGGGAAAGGTAAACAATAAGAGGAGAGCACACTGGACCATCTTCATAACGCCAATGCCAACAGACAGATGTCTTTACAACCCTGTGAGCCAAAAGCTGAAGAACAAACTCCATTCACTTTTACTTATCACTCCAGTAACCTCCCAAAATATGTGCTCTGAAGAAGAGCAAATGCCCAAAACATCACTTCACCTTCTTTCCCAAAGTGGTGCGTGTCGGTCTCTCAACATTGGGTTGAGAAAATTTGACTGTCCATATTTTTCCGCTGACCAGATTGACTCTAATCTATAAAGACTAGTTTTCCATCATAAAGTATCAAATCACTTAATGGTAGACATTCATTTTAAAGTTTTTCATTTGCATTCTTACTTATACTAGTACGTGCCCGTAAAAAAAATAAAATAAATAAATAAATAAATAAATAAATAAATATTCCAACCGCGAGCAACAAACAACAACCACACAGGCCGTTTCTTCGCTCTCGCGTGCCCGTACGTGCGTTGGGCGGAAGTTCGCATATCACAGTTCGATGATTTCGCCAATTTAGGTTTTTAATGGCCCAATTATTCATTAGCGCCAACGTATTTACCTTTCGGCAATGTCATCGCAAGGAAAATAACAAAAAATAAGAAAGAGAAGAGAGAAAAAAAAATTACTTTCCTGGTTCGGAGCCCAGCTCACTCTGATGTACCGAAATGTATGCACGTCTAATATGAAAACTTATCATAAACGCGGCTTTGTGTTATCTATAAATGCCGCATAAGAAATCGGAGAAATTATTAGAATACACGAAGTCATCACGGTCTGGAAGCCTGTCTACGTGCCTGAACCGTAATGGGGAAACGCGCTAGGATTCCTTCCCCATCGGCCACGCCACGCGAACAACTGTCTGTATTGGTTTGGTAAATAAATGGCCATAACTTGGGAACGCACTTGGACCGATTAATATCAACCTTTGAAAAGCGACATACTTCAGGTCCCTCGGGCAATATATACCTGCAAGTTCAATTAGATGGAACCATGCGTTGTCGAGAAACAGCGGTCACCCACACAGACACAGACACAGACACACACAGATCACAGGCACCAACAGACGACACATATGACACAGACAGACAGAGACAGACAGACACAGAACACAGACACTATGCCACAGACACAAGACACAGACACAGACACACACACACACACCACACACACACAGATTGCTGGAATTATAGATAGATAAGCCATCAAAATGTAAAGCTGTTGCAAAAGATGTCAGTTGTCCTTTTAACAAAGGCTTAAAACTACTTCATAACTTTTGGAAATATTTATTTATAGAAAAGCAGCAATCAATACTAAATCTCAACACCTGATTAAACAATTACTACCAAAACATACATGTGTGGTAATCTCATCTAGGAGATTTTCTGATTACATATAAGTGATAGTGCACAACTTTATAGTAACACCACAACTATTTCTTTTACGCAGACATGAGAATAAAACTGCAAAAACAAATTAGCAGATTACTGGGCCCAAAATGAAACGACATTTATAATGGGGAATTGATGACAAAGGCAGAAAGTTTTGCTTTTAAACTCAACTTATTTACAATTTACAACAAAGATGGGAATAAAAACATATACAGTACGTAAAGTAAATAATGCATTGTATCTCGTGAGCAGATTCTTGTCAAAAGGTGAATCTGATGTCAGTGTTTGTTTCATTCCACACCTTGAAAACTTTTCTCTAATTCACTCCCACCCAAAAAAAAAAACTTTCAAAAATAAAAATAAAAAATGTCTTTGAAACAAAATATTCATGTTTTTGGTGTGTGTTTGTGTAATATATACATATATATACTATATATATTATATATATATATATATATAATATATACTTATATATATAACACTGTATATACCAACAAGCAAAATACAACCAGGAATATTAAACAGACAGCATTATGAAGGGGGGGGGATTAAGAAGGAGGGGAGAGAGAGGAAGGAGCAAGGAGGGGTTGGGGAATGAGGAAAGGAAGGGGGGGTTTAAAGAAGGAGGGAGTGTGTGAGGAAGGAGGTAAAAGAGTGAGGAAGGAGGGTGTGTGAGGAGGGCAGCAAGGGGTACAGGAAAGGGAAGGGCAGTGGTGAAGGTGAGGGCAAGGGCAGAGGGGGCAAGGGAAGGCAGTGTGAGGGGAGCGGTCCATCTGGACATAAACACCATCCAGATGACGGGTATATAATGGGCGCGGGGGGGGTATAAAAAGAGGTTGTCAAGGGAGAGGGTGAGTGTTGCAAAGAGGATGGGAGACGGTAAGGAGGTGTGGGGGAGTGAAGAAGCAGAAGGAAGCAAGGAGTGGTGGGGGAGCGAGGATGGTGTGCGGGAGTGAGGAGGTGGTGGGGGAGCAAGGAGAGGCAAAATCAGCAAACATGCATAAATAAAACATATACAAGTAGCAGTAAATTCAAAGTACACCACCCCTATACCAAATAAATAAATAAACAATCATGCCAGCGTGAGACAATCGCCGGAGCGTGCCGCTCGTGCAGCACATGAAGTAGAACTAGGGAGGATGTGGTGTACAATATTGATTTGATTAATTTATAAATTGCAGAATGAAAATAAATAAATAATAATCATAAACTAATTAATTTTCTCAATCAATTGCCAAATGGCATACCTAAACCACCAACCTGTTTCATAACAATCTGTAACTTTTTGAAAATTAAGTAATTTCATCGGAAAAATCAATTACATCCAAAATAATACCTTTATAGCCAAATCACTTGGTCAAAGTCATTGTCAAAATTCAGCCTTCTGAGCTCAAAAATATGCCTGAGATATGGCCAGGATGAGAAATAAAAAAAATAAGTAATATAATAAATTATTGATTAATCAAAAAAAAGAAAATAACATTTTTTGCCAAAGCAAATCTTCACTTTTGTCCCCAAAATTTCAGCTTCGGAGATCAAAGGATGACTAACATATCACCCAGAAACCAAACAACAAGAAGAGAAGTCGTGCAGAGCACGATACTTGCCAAAAGTCCATAAAAATATTTTGAGCTTAAAAAAACAATTGGTGGTTGAATTCATGACCAATATGCAAACTCCTCTTCAAATTTTCATTCAATCGGATGAAAATTGAGGATTATAGAAATACCCACTTTGTGTTGTTGACCTTGGGGCATGTTGACCTTTTGGTCATGTTGATCTTCAAAAATATGGCTGGTGAATTCTGTATGGGAGCATGCGCCAGAACAGCGGTATGCTGCGTCCACTTTCCGCCGGTACTCCAGGGGCTTCCGTCTGGCCATCCCCCGGCAGTTATCCTGGCCCATCCCCATCTCCTTAGATGCCAATCAACCTGCCGCAACCACGAGGCACGTGGTCGGCCCATTGGCCTCCTCCACTCACAGACTCCCTCGCTGCGAATCTGGTAAGCAGAATCAGCGTCAGGAAAAGGAGCCACATGTCCATACAGCCACAAGCTGACGCTCACGGACCATGCAGGTAACAAATCTCATTTGGTTCTCTCTCAGCATAACCGCTCATTGGACCACAAAGTCCGACCAGCGATAGCCAAGGATTTCTCCGAAGAGACCTGGTACGCCAAAGGAATTAAGTTCTACGGTCTCAGATTCCTTGGTCAGAGTCCCAGTCTCGCATCCATGAGCAAGACTGGAAGCACCAAGGACCTGAAGACTCGACTTTCGTCCTCCCGCACAGGTACCAGCAGAAGCTACACCCCATTATCCAGTGAATCCATGACTCCCAGGACCGACTAAGACGTCTATTGGACCTGCTGACTCCAGCCAGCAGAGACATGAATATCACTGACAAGGTAAGTGAATCTCTCCACGACCTCAAACATGGTAGTGAATCTCTCTACGGTTGAATTCATTGAACCGTTGGAATATAAATCCCTCTTTAATTTCAAGGTCAGTCGGATGAAAAAGAGGATTTTAGAAGTTCGGCGATGTGACCTTTGTCATAGTGGACCTCAAAATTAATTTGTGGTTGATTTCAGTGATTGATGTGAAAATCCTTCTCCAAAATTTTAAAGTCAATCGGATTAAAATTGAGGATTTTAGAAAACACCACCTAAGTTTGACCTTGCGGTCTATGTTGACCTTTTGGTTCGTTGTTGACCTCAAAATAACTGTTCGTTTTTCGGCTGCTCCCGTTAGGGGTTCGCCACAGTCGGATCATCCGATTATGATCCGGCATACTGATTTGCATAGGTTTTACGCCGGTGCCCTTCCTGCGCAACCCTGGTCGCCTCTTAGCGACACAGGGATAAGGATTGGGTTTTCCCCATATTCCGGGCTGCCTACACCCTCCATAGTGCGGCCCAGCGCAGAGCTCCCGTCATGCAAGCTGGGAGCCTCCGAGTAGCCGGATTACAGGCGCACGCCACTACGCCCCGGTTTGACCTCAAAAATAAACTAGCATGGTTGAATTCAGTGACCTGAAATATAAATCCTCTTCAAATTTAAAGTCAATTGGAAAAATGGAGGATTTTAGAAATCATCCACCTAAGTTGTTGAACTTTAGCCTGTGTTGACCTTTTCACCTCCAAAACAATGAGCCTTCTTCCTTATGACAAACTCGAGCATGTGGTTGAAGTTCGTGAAGATCGTTTTTAAAAATTCAAAACCTTGTAGGCGACCAAACAGAATAACAAAATTGACTGACCAACATAATTGAAAAAATCTTCGATTTTGCTTGGGATTTTTTTTCCTTGATTTTATTTTATATGTATATGTATATGTATCATGTATATGTTATGTATTATGTATATGTATAGTTTATTTTTGGTTTTTTATTTTATGTTAAATTGTATATGTTTGTATGTATGTATGTATATAATTATATATATATATATTAAATATATACATATATATATATATATGTATATGCAGAGATACAGTATATATACACCTTATAATACATATATACATATTATACACATATATAAGTAGTACAGTATATATACAATATATATATATATATATATATAGTAAACACACGCACACACACACACGGACGCAACACACACTCGTGCCTGGTATTAGCTTAATGGTGTAGGGTGGTGGCTTTGGTTTTAGGATCCTGATTTTCAAATCCCACTCGGCTGTTGAATTAATTCCAGTGGGGTTGACTGTGCCTGTCATCCTCCTCGGATGGCAAATGAATGCCAAGCTTGCTGGTTCGCTGTGTTGATGGTGGACCTGTCTAGGATGTTGTGCCCAATAACCAAGGGAGACTGGCTTCGGTTTAGCAACAACGGCTCTAGCACAGAGTATGCCGATGGATGAATGGGATGGATTAATGTATGGATGTAAATTACTTGTGTATAATTATTATATATATATATATTATATTATATATATATAATATATGTACACACATACAACATATATCTATATCTATCTATCTATATATATGTACACACATAATATAATTATATATATACATATACATAATACACATATATCTATATTACATACAATATATATATATATTAAATAATATAATATATGTGTATATGAGATATATGTATATACTGTTGTATATATTTACTTTATTATAGAATATTGTTCTACGGTTTTTTTCTCCAAGCCCCGACGATGGCGCCCAAACGCCCTGCCCACCTTCAAGCGTTCTCTGGCAAGGAACGGAAGCGCCAGAGGAAGGTGCTGGGACGCTCCAGGAGAAGGTTAAGGTAAAGGGTGCTCGATATATGCTTCGGAAGGAAAAAGGTTTGCCGCCGCTTGGACGGAGCACTGCTCATACCAGCACCTCAAAAACCGACCAGACCAGAACAAGCTTATCTCCGGCACCCTCAAACCCAATCCACTGCCAAAACCGCCCAGACCAGACTGAGTCGATCTCCGGCACCTAAACCCAATCACTTGCCAACGACCAGACCAGACAGTCGATCTCCGGCAACTCAAACCCAATCACTGCCAAACCGATCAGACCAGTCGGAATCGATTTTTTTGGGGAGGCCCGTCCATTCATTCGCGGATCACTTTAGCTGCGGATATGGAACGTAACCCCGCGAGAAACGAGGGATTACCTGTATATACACAACACACACACACACACATATAAATATATATATATATATATATATATATATATATTATATATATATATATATATATATGTTGTTGGTTCGTCTTTTCGGCTGCTCCCGTTAGGTGGTGCCACAGCGATCATCCGTTATGATCCGCATACTGATTTGGCACAGGTTTTACGCCGGATGCCCTTCCTGATGCAACCCTGGTCGCTCTTAGAACCACAGGGATAAGATTCGGTTTCACCATGAATTTCGGCTGCCCTTACACCCTCTCATAGCCACGGCCCAGCGAGAGCTCCCGTCCTCAAGCGATCCTCCACCCAAGCCTCGAGGTAGCCGGATATTACAGGCGCACGCCACTACGGGCCCGGTACACACAACATATATATATATATATATATATTATATATATATATAGTATATATATATATATATATATACTTGCTGTATATATATATATATATATTAATATATATATATTATATATTATTCATATTATGTATATATATCTATATATATACAAATATTTATATATATACCATATATACACATATATCTATATATAATATTATATACCACATATATCTATATCTATCTATATTCTATCTATCTATAACATATATATATATATATAATATATAATATATATATTATATAACGTGGCACAACGTGGTCCCAGGGTTTATCACAGAGCGCATTATCAGTTCTAAATGAAAGCACAGCACTACAGTGGAGCCGATGTTTATTCTGGATGAGATCGGGTGCTTTATCGCACATGGTCCACGCTTACGTTGTTGTCCGACGCAGATGCCTGGAACGAAGCACGTGGTTTCATGTCGCTGTGTGACACGATCCGGTTATGTAGATAACATTGCAGCGAATTGACAAGGTGCAGAGATGGCGGCGCAGAAGAAATGCGATCGTACAATCGACTGGTGAAAGGTTGAAACGATTCGTTCCCTGATAAAAGACTCATCCCGGGAGATGTACTCAATAAAATCGGACTATAAGCTGTCTGACATTGGAGGAAAGGTTCGCGTTGGCGCTCGGTTTTAGCTTCGGCATTTCCCAACCAGACTAACTCTGCCTCCAGCCAATGGGAGCTCGAGGTGAAGGATGATGAGCCGACTAATGGCGTTCGGATTAACCGTGACGTCATTACGTTGAACCAATCCAGTGTCTACCCTTATGAGACCTGCGGTATAAAGGCGAGCGGCGCTTCACTTCCTCCTTCACTTGCGCGATTTTTACCTGTGGGTGCAGCACGAAAAAGCTTCCGTCACTATTATGTCGTGTTTGTTTGTTATCCATTAATATGAATAGGCAAAGCCTAAGAAGCGAACGTAGAATTCTTCTTACATTCGCTTCTTAAATATATCAAATTAAGTCTTTTGCTATGAAAAAATAAATATTACTCTTAACATTACCTTCACAACAACAACGTACACCACCTAGAACAGGATCTTCATCTGCAAAAATAATAATTACCTCAAACATTACCTTCCACAACAACAACTACACCACCTAGACAGGATCTCATCGCAAAAATAAATATTACCTCAACATTACCTTCACAACAACAACTACACCACCTAGAACAGGATCTCATCTGAAAAAAAAAATCCTCAACATTACCTTCACAACGACAACTATACCGCCTAGAACAGGGATCTCATCTAAAAAAATTAATTTACCTCAACATACCTTCACAAACTCAAACTACACCGCCTAAACAGATCTCAGTCTGAAAAAAAAAAATTCGCTCAACATTACTTCACAACGACAACTACACCGCCTAGAACAGGATCTCATCTAAACAATTGAATACTAGAAGTGAACGTCGTATTCTTCTACATTCGCTTCTGCTTACCTACAACTTGTTCACAACTGTATACGCAATTTCCGGTTACTCGGCTGGATTGGGATCAACGATAAATAATGTTAAATCACGATAAAAAAAATTATTTTTTTGATCATGCGGGAGATTACCTTTATTAAAATCAGTGGAGGAAATATACACCATTGTCTGATATTATTTGGTATTTTCATGTACTCGACGATGCCTACTCCCGGGCATGCATCATTTCCCCATATCTCTTCTCTTTTT
>CM068964.1:44987965-45009029 GCA_035128595.1 Eptatretus atami
GAGAGAGATGTGGGGGAGCGAGGGAGGGTGCGGGTGAGGAGGGGTGGGGGAGCAAGGAGAAGGCAAAAAATCAAGCAAAAACATGCCATAAATAAAACATATAACAAGTAGCAGTAAATTCCAAAGTACACCATCCCCTATACCAAAATAATAAATACAATCAGCACGTGAGACATCGCCGAGCGATCGCCTTGCCAAGCAACATGAAAAAATCAGAACTAGGGAGGCATGTGGTGTACAATAATTGATTGATTAATTATAAATTGCGAATGAAAAATAAATAAATAATAATCAAAACAATTAATTCTCAAATCAATTGCCAAAAATGGCATACCTAAACCACCACTGTTTCATACAATCTGTAAACTTTCTGAAAAATTTAAGTAATTACGAAAAATCAATACATCAAAGAAATACCTTTTATAGCCTAATCACTTGTCAAAGTCATGTCCAAAATATCAGCTTCTGAGCTAAAATATGCTGATTATATTGCAGGATGAGAAATAAAAAAATAAGTAATTAATAAATAAATTAATTGATTAATCAAAAAATAAAAATAAACATTTTTGCCCAAAAGCAAATCTTCACCTTTTGTCCCCAAATTTCAGCTTCTGAGATCAAAAGATGACTAACATATCACCCAAAAAACTCAAACAAACAAGAAGAAGAAGTCGTGCAGAGCACGAATACTTGCAAAATCCATAAACATATTTGAGCTAAAAAAAACAATGTGTGTTGAATTCAATGACCAATATGCAACCCTCTTCAAATTTCAATTCAAATCGGATGAAAAATTGAAGATTTATAGAAATACCACTTTTTGTTGTTGACCGGGCCGATGTGACCTTTTCTTGGTCCATGTTGATCTCAAACTAATTGGCTGGTTGAATTCTAGTATGGGAGCATGCGCCAGAACAGCGCGTTGCTGCGTCACTTTCCGCCGGTACTCCCAGGGCCTCCGTCTGGCCATCCCCCAGTGCAGATGCCTGGCCCTCCCTCTCTTGAGATGCCAAACAACCTGCCGCAAGTCCACGAGGCACGTGTCGCCCATTGGCCTCTCCACTCACAAGACTCCCTCGCTGACAGAATCTGGTAGCAGGATCAGCGTCAGATAAAATTGAAGCCACATGTCCATAACAGCCACAGCTGACGCTCACAGTCTGCGGGACCATGGCAGGTTAACAAATCTCATTGAGTCTCTCTCAGCAACCGCTTCATTGGACACAAAGTCCGACCAGCGATAGCCAAGGATTCTCCGAAAGAGCCTGGTACCCAAAGAATTAAGTCTAACGTCTCCAGATCCTTGGTCAGAGTCCATGTCTCCGCATCCCCATATGACAAGCTGGAAGCACCAAGGACCTGAAGACTCGGACTTTCGTCCTCCCGCACAGTACCAGCAGAGCTACACCCCATTATCCAGTGAATCCATGACTCCCAGGACGCGACTAAGACGTCTATTGACCTCCTCTGAACTCAAACAGCGCAGCAGAGGACATGAATACACTGACCAAGGTAGTGAATCTCTCCACGACACTCAACATGGTAAAGTGAATCTCTCTACGGTTGAATTCATTGACCTGGAATATATCCCTTAAAATTTCAAGTCAATCGGATGAAAAAGAGGATATTTAAGAAGTTCGGGCCGATGTTGACCGCTTTTTGGCATATGTGGACCTCAAAATTAATTTGTGGGTGATTTCAGTGACTTGATGTGAAAATCCTCTTCCAAATTTAAAGTCAATCGATGAAATTGAGGATTTTAGAAACACCACCTTAAGTTTTTGACGCTTGGGGTCTAATGTTGACCTTTTGTCGTTGTTGACCTCAAAAAATCAACTGTTCGTGTTTTTCGGCTGCTCCCGTTAGGGGTCGCCAACAAGCGATCATCCGTTATGATCCGCATAACTGATTTGGCATAGGTTTACGCCGGATGCCCTTCCTGACGCACCCTGGTCGCCTCTTAACGACAGCAGGGATAAGGATTGGGTTTTCCCCCATGAATTTCCGGGCTTCCCTATCACCCTCATAGTGCGCCCAGCGCAGAAGCTCCCGGCATCAAAAAAGCGGGAGCCTCCGAGTAGCCGATACCAGGCGCACGCACACTACGCCCGGTTTTGAACCTCAAGAAATAACTAGCTGGTTGAAATTCATGACCTGAAATATAAATCCTCTTCAAATTTAAAGTCATTGGATAAAAGGAGGAATTTAGAAAATACACCTAAGTTGTTGAAACTTTAGCCTGTGTTGACCTTTTCCACCTCAAAACCAATAGGCCTTCTTCCTTATGAAAACTCGAAGATGTGGTGAAGTTTCGTGAAGATCGGTTTTAAAATTCACCTGTTAGGAGACAAACAATAACAAATTGACTGAACAACATAATTGAAAAACTTCGATTTGCTTGGAGATATTTTTTTCCTTGATTTTATTTTAATATGTATTGTATATGTAATATGTTATTAATTGTATATGTATATGTATATGTTATGTATATGTAAGATGTACATGTAATGTATGTTGTATGTATATATATATATATATATATAATATATATATCATATATATATATATATGTATATGCAGATACAGTATATATACACCATATATATACATATAACATATATACCATAATAAATGTAGATAAGTATATATTACATATATATATATAAGTATAATATAAACACACGCACACACACACTCACGGACGCAACACCACGCGTGCCTGGGTATTAGCTTAATGGTTAGGGTGGTGGGCTTGTAATCTTAGGATCCTGAGTTCAAATCCCACTCGGCTGTTGAAATTAATCCAAAGTGGGGTTGACTGTGCCTGTCCATCCTTCCTCGGAATGGCAAAATGAATGCAGCTTGCTGGTATCCTGTGTTGGAGTGGTGACCTGTCAGGATTGTGCAATACCCAAAGGAGCTTGCTTCGGTACACAACGCTCCTCAACAGAAGTATGGGCCGCGATGAATGAATGGAATGGTAGGTATGGATGTATATATACTTGTGTTATATATATATATATAATATATATAATAAATATATATATAATGTACACACATACACATATATTATATCTATCTATCTATATATATTACACACAATAATATATATATATATATACATAACATATACACATGATATCTATATACAACATATATATATACTATATAATAAATATATAATAATGTGTAATCGAAGATATATGTAATACTGTTGTAATATATACTATATAGAATATTTCTACGTTTTTTTCTCCAAGCCCACGATGGCGCCCAAACGCCTGCACCTTCGAAAGTTTCTGGCAAGGAACCGAAGCGCCAGAGGAAGGTGCCTGGGACGCTCCAGGAGAAGGTTAAAGGTAAAGGTGCTCGATATATGCTCGGAAGGATAAAAGGTTTGCCGCCGTTGGACGAGCACTGCTCAACCCAGCACCTCAAAAGCCGACCAGAAACCAGACCAAGTCGATCTCCGGCACCTCCAAAACCCAAATCACTGCCAAACCGCCCCATACCAGACTAGTCGATCTCCGGCACCTCAACCCAATCACTGCCAACCACCACCGACCAGTCCGATCTCCGCGGCACCTCAAACCAATCACTGACAAACCGATCAGACCAGTCGAATCGATTTTTTGGGGAGGCGTCCATATCATCGCGGATTTTCACTTAGCGCGGGGAAAGGTTTGGAACGTAAACCCCCGCGAGAAAACGGGGGATAACTGTATATACACACACACACACACACACTAATATATATATATATATATATTAATATATATTATATATATATTAATATATATGTTTGTTGTTCGTCTTTCGGCTGCTTCCCGTTAGGGGGTCGCCACAGCGATCATCCGTTATGATCCGCATACTGATTTGGCACAGGTTTACGCCCGGATGCCCTCCTGAGCAACCCTGGTCGCCTCTTACGACACAAGGGATAAGGAATTCGGTTTCACCATTGATTCGGCTGCCCTACACCCTCTCATAGCACGGCCCAGCGCAGAGCTCACCGTCCTAGCCGATCCTCCAACCCAGCCTCCGAGTAGCCGATTACAGGCGCACGCCACTACGCCCGGTAAACATACACACATATATATATAATATAATATATATATATATATATATATAATATATATATATATATACTGCTGTATATATATATATATATATATATATATATATATATATATATATTCATATATTAATATACTATTATATACAGATATCTATATATATACACATATATACACATATATCTATAATATACAATATATATACACACATATATCTATATCTATCTTATATCTATCTATCTATATACATATATATATATATATATATATATATATTTATTTATAACGTGCACACGTGGTCCAGGGTTTAATCACAG
The DNA here is from genome assembly GCA_035128595.1 of Eptatretus atami. Lineage (NCBI taxonomy): Eukaryota > Metazoa > Chordata > Myxini > Myxiniformes > Myxinidae > Eptatretus > Eptatretus atami. The sequence continues at coordinate 44,992,359 of CM068964.1, forward strand.
AAGCGCATTATCAGTTCTAAAATGAAAGCACAGCACTACAAGTGGGAGCCGATGTTTTATTCTGGATGAGATCGGGTTGCTTTAATCGCACATGGTCCACCGCTACGTTTGTCCGACGCAATGCCTGGAAAGAAGCACGGGTTTCCATTCGCTGTGTGACACGAGCTTATATCCCGGTTATGTAGATAACATTGCAGCGATTTGAACCAAGGTGCCAGAGATGGCGGCGCAGAGAAATGCGATGACAATCGACGGTTGAAAGGTGAAACGATTCGGTTTCCCTGATAAAAGACTCAATCCCGGGATGTACTCAATAAATCGGAACTATAAGCTGTCTGACATGGAAAGGTCGCGTTGGCGCTCGTTTTAGCCTTCGGCATTCCCAACCCAGACTAACCTGCTCCAGCCAATGGAGCTCGAGGTGAAGAATGATGAGCCGACTAATGGGCGTTCGGATTAACCGTGACGTCATTACGGTTGAACCAATCAGTGTCTACCTTATTGGAGACCTGCGTATAAGCACGCGCCTTCACTTCCTCCTTCAACTTGCTGCGAATTTTTACCCTGTGGAAGTGCAGCAACGAAAAGCTTCGGCAACTATATGTCGTTTTGTTTGTATCCATAATATGGAATAGGCAAAGCCTAGAAGCGAACGTAGAATTCTTCTTACATTCGCTTCCTTAAATATATCAAATTAAAGTCTTTTTTGCTATGAAAAATAAATATTTACCTTAACATTACGCTTCACAACAACAACTACACCAACCTAGAACAGGAATCTCATCCTGCCAAAATAATATTACCTCAACATTACAATTCACAACAACCACTACACCACCTAGACAGGATCTCATCTGCAAAATAAATATTACTCAACATACCTTCACAACAACAACTACACCCAACCTAGACAGGATCTCATACTGAAAAAAAAAAATCCTCAACATTACCTCACAACGACAACTATACCGCCTAGAACAGGAATCTCATCTAAAAAAATTAATATTACCATCAACATTACCTTACAACATCAACTAACACCGCCTAGAACAGATCTCATCTGAAAAAAAAAATTCCTCAACATTAACCTTCCAAACGACAACTACAACCGCCTAGAACAGGAATCTCATCTAAAACAATTAATACTAGAATGAACGTCGTATCTTCTACCATTCGCTTCTGAACTTTACTACGACAACTTGTTTCACAACTGTATACGTCAAATTTCGGTTTACTTCGCCTGGATTTTCGGGATCAAATCGATCAAAATAATGTAAATCACGATAAAAAATTATTTTTTGATCAGGGGAGATACCTTTATTAAAAATCAGTGGAGAAATAAAACACCATGTCTGATATTATTGGGTATTTAATGTCTCCGACGATGCCTTTATCTCCCGGCATGCATCAATTCCCCATGACAAAAACCGGAAACAAAAAAAAAAACCCAGAAGCAAAAAAAAAAACGGAAGCAAAAGGGTCATAGGCAACGACACGGATTCCCAAATCCCGTCAGGGTATTGTGTTGTTGTTGTTGTTTCCTAATTCTAATCATGTGCACGCGTTAAGTAATGAAAGCTCACGCGTTCGCGTATTAAAGTCTGGAGTACCAAATATCTGTATATATATATATATATATTATATGTAAGTATATATATATAATATTAACACCAAACACACACCATATATGTCACTTTGTGATGTCCCTAGCAAACTACCCAACTGTTTTTCAATCCCCCTCTCGCAATAGGAGTCATAAGTGACTTGTTAAGTCGTGATGATTGGACACACACATGATGACCAAATGGACTCCTTGTGTGTTAAAGTTTGTTGTGTATAGTAAGATCATGTTCCTTCTGGTTTGCTTGAGGTATTTATAGGTAAACAACTGTCAGTACTTCTAGTCCAACAATAGTTGGCTTTTTGATTTATAACAAATAATCAATGGCTGATAATAATGTATTGCTGTTGCAGTTTGGGATTAATTCCTTGAGTGCACGAGCACTTGTCCAATTGGGATTGCTTCGCTGCCTTTGGAACATGCACAGACATTCCAGTTATGCTGCCTCAAGCCATGTGCATGTACAAATGTAAAGAAAATGAGGTGGGGAGGAAGTGGTTCAGTGGAGAAAGGAACAAGGGGAGAGGATAAGGAGAGGGCACATAGGAAAGTTATAGGTGAGGAGGGTTGAAAAGAAGGGAAGGTGTATTGTGAATGTGTATGTGAGGGGTAACACAATAAGCTATTATAAAGTGAGAGTTTGGGTTCAAAAGAAGACGGGGGTTGGGAGGTAAGGAGATTCCACCACCAAGAAACAAATAAATAATACATAAGCGGTCTCTAACAACATGGTTTTTAGTCTGAAACACGATATCAAGAGTCCCAAAGTATCACTGTTCCACAGAGATTCTTGCTGTGGCTTTCCTGTGGATTAAATGTTAAATTTCCTTGAATAAACCACATAATAACATCATAATATTGTAATATATATATATATATATATATATATTATATATATATATATATATATTATAGTGCTCCGTTTGAGATATATTTCAGCAGAAGCTCTATCACAGGGACACAGAATAACGAATTCCCATAGAAATAATTACATCTACCATAAATACCTGTGAGTTGCTAAATTATGCCACCTGTTTATAGTTGCTGGATTTTATTTTTAAACACAATGAGGTGCTCCACAAGTAATGGATTTCCAAAACAGAAGACCATTTCCAAGATTTTAAACTGTCATAGTTGAGGTCCAAGCCTTCTCTGGGCAAAAGGACAAGCTAAACTCAAGTAATTAAAGTGGATTCCAAACGTCCACAACGAAAATAACATAAAAGGTCTTCGGTTACTTTTGATTTTTCAATAAATACACATCTCCTTGGTAAGGGGGATGATGCGATCTCTTCCCTGCAAAATTGGACAATGAATGATAAAAGCTTTCGACGTTTGCCTTTGACTGTCACAAGCTCTCATTGTTGTACGCCCAGGTACAGATGGACAGAATGTGGAAGACCCTGGCTAATTGATGATTGCAAGGTCTTGCAAAAGTTTTCATTAAACATTATTAATAAACATTAGGAAATGAGCAATTTTCTATTCCGTCTGTTGCCTCTGGCCTCCCTGAGAACTTTGATTTGCAAAAAGGACAGGATTCACCACAAGGTAAAATCAAGGCAAAGCCACCAACGGTTCACAGCAAGGAAACTGTTATACGCCTTCCACAAATTAACGCACAATAATGCGATCCCATTCAATGCAAGAAAGTAACTATGTATACACGAGCAAATGCACCGTTCGGGAAGGGAAGTGGAGAGGAGAGGACGGATGGAGGGGAGAGGAGAGGAGAGGACGGACAGAGGGGGAGAGTGAAGAGAGGAAGGAGGGAGGGGAGAGGATGAGGATTGGAGAGGACAGAAGAAGGTCGGAGAGGGAGGAGAGGATGGAGAAAGGGGAGAAAGACAGGAGAGGAAACGGAGGGAGGGTGAAGGAGAAGGACGAAGGGAGGAGAGGAGAGGACAGAGAAGAGGGAGGGGAAGCTAGGAAGGGGAAAGAGTGAGAAATGGGCGAGGGGGGGGGAGAAGTGACCCTCATCAACAACTATACAACTGCGGAAGGGGGGAGGGTGCGAGAGGGTGTGTGTGTGGTGTGTGTGAGGAGAGAGAGAGAGAGAGAGAAGAGAAAGAGAGAAGAGAGAGAAGAGGAGAGAGAGAGAGAGAGAGAGAAGAGAGAGAGGAATAAAACAAGTTAAAAGGTGAGGGTTTGAGGTAGGTTAGCAGAGAATGATATATTCCTGTTTTTAATTGACTGAAACACATCAAAAAACAACTCATGTCAAGACACTGTACACACAATGACAACAAGACAAAGTTTGTCATGTAATCCGCTGGCACATCTGCAAAACTTTGATGTCCCCAGTTCCAAAGAATTTGTGGGGGAACACAAAGCAAAAGTAATCAAACTAAAACATGTCAGTACCGCTCACGTATGATCTAATGATCCCATCGAGCATGAAACATTGAAAAACAAAGCAATTGCAACCAGATATCATACTAGTACAAAAAAGAGAAGAAGCCATTGCGAAATGATGTGATTAATACCAGTGATTTTGGACTGAAACAATGCAGAAATGAAGAAAATGACAAAAATACGAAAGACCTCAAGAATGAATGAAAAGATCCTGGAAGCTAAGAAAATCCAAAGTTGTAGCAGTGATAGTTGAAAGTATTGGAAATGGATGACGATGAACCACACAGAAGATATTAAAACCATCCCTGAAAATATTAAATTAACAAACGGAACTGGCATTTAGAAGCTGTCTGGGGCTGAGTGACGATCCTGAAGAGAGCCCTCGGCACAACTTAACCAACAGAAACGCCACGCTTGGTCTTGAATCGTGACCCTTACCAACAATGAATGTGGATACTTTGAGACTTGCACTGGGAAGTACTCCATTCACGTACTGAATCCAGCGAGATGCAGATCCAATCAACTGAACACACACCACACGCACGCACGCACGCACGCACGCACGCTCGCACGCAGCACGCACACACACACACACACACACAACCGACACACAGACACACACACCACACCACACACACCACCACAAACACCACACACACACCTCACTTGTTTGACCTGGGGCAGGAGCATTTAAACACCACAGCACGCACGCACACACTGCACGCACGACGCACACACCACCACGCACGCACACATCACAACACACACACACACACACACACTTTGTTGACTTGGGGCAGGAAGCATTACACCACAGCGCACGCACTACCGCACGCATGCACGCACGCACACCACACACACCCACATGCTCACACACAACAACCACACACACCAAACACACCTACACCACACACAAGGCAACTTTGTTTTGACCCTGGGGCAGGAGCATTTACACCACACTATCTTCCTGGCAAAGGTCCTGCCTGCATGCATGCGTAACTCCTACATGCAGCTAGCTTTGCACCCACCAGGCGGCTCACTCTGAATCTGATTCATACATTCTAGTCCCCTCATAAAGAGGAAGGGTGGGGGACTGGGAGGGGTGGGAGAGACAAGACAGGGAGGGAAAAGGAAGGGGTGAGATGGAGTTGGCGGAGGAGGGAGAGGTCCGTGGTCAGAAAGAGGGAGAAGGAGTGGGTGGGATGGAGTGAGAAGGCAAGAGGGGTGAGAGTAGATATAAATGGGGCTTCTTGGGACCCCATTCATATGAATGGGAAAAGTGGAAAATTTTTGACTCAAACCAAGCCCAAAATAGGAGACCTGGATTTTCTCCCCCTATCCCTTCCTCCCATACAAGCAAATGTAAAATTGAGACTCATTACCCTCCCTCTCCCATACAAGCAAATTATGTAAAATTAGATTGATTTCTCCCACCTATTCCCTTCCCTCCCACACAAGCAAATGTAAAATTGGAGACTATGAAAGATTGAGAACTGATTAAAGCACTTCTTCCCCCCACATAATCACAGTCCTTTTAAATTTCATTCCACTCAAAAGGCGAACCAATCGAATATTTGCCCATGTTTCTACTTTAAGGAATAACTAATTTTCTTTAACATCCATTTACCATCGAGTTATATTAACTTTATCCTCTTGAGCACAAAGAAAGGGAGTCATGATCCCTCCTTGGTTCTGTAAAGGGGAAGTGCCTTTAAGAGCAAGTCGTGCTGTGAAAATGGGAAGTATTACTGTGCCCATAGTCCTCTCATGTTATATCTTAATCATCAAACACTAACAGAACAAAGTTGGCTAAAAAGCAAGGCAAAAACAGCTTTTAAATAAAAGAATATATTTTAATAACGTAAGTGTTCCAAAAATCATTCAAAAGCAGCTGTTTCATTTTCGTGTTAAAAATGAGTTCAGTCTGGAAGTCAGCCAAGCTGCCTCGCCCTGGACCAAGCCAAAAAATTATGGTCAATTTCCTAATGGCAAGGCAAGCACCCGAAAACGCATTGTTTGTGTAATCTAACCCCATACGTCATCACAGGAGGGCTAATTTATTTCTTCGTATGCGTCCGTGCTTCGTATGCTCGGGCTTCGTATTTATATGCTCGGGCTTCGTATGTTTTGTTTAGAGAATGGATTGTGCAGATAATTCTCCGACTTGCGGATGAACGTTTCAAGAAAGATGACAGGGAGATCCTTAACCCAATCATTATTTGTTTGTTTTATACAGAATTAATCACTAATACAACCCAAATAATTATTGTGTGTCCTTTTTCTAACAGGTTGTCCCCAAATAAGACATCGTTGATAACTGACTAGTAACAAGAGGCCTTTGAATTACACGATAGTGGCTAAAACATGAATGACTTCCTGAAGACATTCGTCGTTTAGAAGAGAATGATGATATTTTTTTCTGGGCTGCAAGAAGGTTTCTCTCTCACGTCCTCTGACCTTGAATGAGTTCGAGTAAGTGAGAAATTATCCCCTCTGTCTCTGTGTGTATATGTTGTGTTTAATGTGTGTATGTGTGTTGTATGTGTTGTGTGTGTGTGTGTGTGTGTTGTGTGTGTGGTGTGTGTGTGCATATGTGTGTGCATGTGTGTGGATTATATTATATATGTGTGTATGTGTGTGTGTGTGTTTGTGTGGTGGTGGTGTGTGTGTATGTGTATGTGTGTGTGTGGGTGTGGTGTAATATTGTATGTGGTATGTGGTGTATGTATGTGGTGGTGTATATGTGTGTGCATGTTGTATTTGTGCCATGAGTGAGTGTGTGTTGTGTGTGGTGTGTGTGTGTGTGTGTGTGTGTGTGTGTGTTGTGTGGGTGTGTGTGTGTGGGTGTTGTATATATATGTATCGTGTATAATGTGTGTATGTATGTGTGTGTAATATGTGTGTGCATGTGTGTGTGTGTAATGTATGTGTGTGTATAATGTGTGTGCATTGTATTTGTGCATGAGTTGTGTGTGTGTGGTGTGTGTGTATGTGTGTGTGTGTGTGTGTGTGTGTGTGTGTGGGTTTGGGTGTGTGTATATATGTATGTGTATATGTGTGTATGTAGATGTGTGTATATGTGTGTGCATAGGTGTGTGTGTGTGTGTGTGGTGTGTTGTGTGTGTGTGTGTGTGTGTGTGTGGTGTGTGTGTCTTTGCTCATATAATTATATTATTAATTTTTTTTCAGGTTTAAAAACACCTGTCTGGATGAACCAAACACAACTTAATGCTTCCTGGAGGAATCTGACACGACACTGCTATTTCTGGAGGTAAATGTTATATTTATTATATTTATAATATCATAAATGTAAGTCTTCCTTTATATACCCTATATTGTTCTTCACTCTTTGTTTTGGGAACAGAATGTTGATCGAGTTTCAACCAAAACAAACCATCAGTAGTGCTGCAAAAAGAAGATTTTAGTTCAATGTTATACTTTTGTCCAATTATAATGCTTTCTTATAATTATCTGATTTTGAATTACAAGAGAAGAATATAAGGAGATGTAAGGGGAGGGGGGGGGGGGTTGTGGGAGGGTTAGGGTTGGGGGGGGGGTAGGTGCGTTCCCCAACGACCCACCACCCCTCATTTCTTCTTTCTTCTCTTTCTTTTTTTTCTTCTCTTTTTGTTGTGTTTGTGTGGGGAAGGGTTAGGGGGTGGGATGAGGGGGGGTGGTGGGTCAAAGGTGGGGGCGCACAGGGGGTGGGGCTTGTGTGGTGTGGCGGGGTTTGGTGGGTGGGTGGATGCTTGGTGTGGTGGAGCTGTGTTTGGGGAGGCTGTGTGGATGGGTGGAGCTTGTGTGGGGTGGGGCTTTGTGGGTGGGGCTTTGTGTGGGTGGGTGTAGCCGTTGTGTGGGTGGAGCTTGTGTGGGTGGGTGCTGTGTGGGTTGGTATATGTGTATGTCGTGTTTGGTGTTTTGTCTTTTGTTTGGTATTTTTCTGGTGGTTTGTTGGGATTGCTTGTTTGTTTGGTGTGTGAGGAGCTTGTGTGGGTGGGGCTTTTGTGTGGGTGGAGCTTGTTTGTTGGGGTGGGCTGGTGTGGGTGGAGCTTGTGTGGGTGGAGTTGTGGGTGGGTGGGGCTTGTGTGGGTGGAGCTTGTGTGGGTGGAGCTTGTGGTGGGTGATGGCCCTGTGTGGATGTGGCCTGTGTGGGTGGACAATTTTTTTAAAATGAAACAAACATGTTGTGTGTTGGGAACTAATTAACTAATCACTAAATTATGTGGCTATGATGGAGTGGATGTGGGCTTATGTGGGTGGGGTTTGCCGTGATGTGGGCTTAATGTGGGTGGGGCTTGTGGTGGATGTGGCTTTTTGTGAGTGGGTTTTGGCGTGGATGTGGCTTATGTGGGGTGGGCTTTGTGTGGAATGTGGCCTTGTGTGGGCGGAGGTCAAAAAAGGGCGGGTTTAAAAAGGGGCGGAGTCAAAAATTCCGCATTATTCTTTGTCTTTTGTAATTCCTGTGAATAAATGACCTAAATCTCTCCCCTTCCTATAATCATATACCTTATAAAGTCAAGAAACTGTATCTATTACATCAATTCGATTTAAAAAAGTTCATTTGTTCCATCGTTTAGTATACCTTTTTCAAAATGAGATTTCCACCTGTATATTCTACTATATCACCACTTTTGAAACTTCGCTTTCTGAACATTCATTCTTTTTCATATCTAATTTTGTAAATGTTCTGATGGTTTAATGTTTCCGTTGAGGTGTGAATCGTCATCATCATACTTTATCTACAATGTCCTGAATTAAAGGATAACTCATTGTTGGAGAACCGAGTTGAGTGAATTTTTATATAGTCTCGTCTTTAAGTTGCGATTAGAAACGTCATAACAACCACTTTTTCCTTCATTAAAGGTGCTGTATAATGTAATTGTGTTATTTTAAAGAAAAATTCATAAAATGGTTTTGTTGTAGAACTCCTGGGTCCTCATTAGTCCACAATTTTTTAGCGTTTTCTCTGCTTTTATTTGATTATCTGTTGGAAAGCTAACATAAAAGTTTTACCTGTTTTGTTTTTCAAGGATAAACCCATGCATATCCTACTCCTAAATCATAACGGTTTAAAGCAATACTTTACCCCTTATCATAATTGAGTTCAATTTAAATCGCGGACCAGATATAATCAACTTCCTTGGAATAAAGCTTCTTCTATGACTTTGTGATAATTGGTTTATGTAATTCCATCACTTAATTGGCCTCCTTCATCTTAATGAATCATTAGAGCCTATAAGTTTTTTGAATTTTCCCAAGTCCAAGTCTTCAATTTAGCAACTGATCATCTTCTCACGATGAACTATCACTTTTTCTCCTCAAGGTTGGATTTTGGTATCCAGAGACAAATTAATTACATACATTTTCTCTAATCGGCTTCGTGTTTTCTTCCAGGTGTGCTATTTCCATAAATCAATATCGTGCCCATGCACACTTCATCAACCCTATTGATAGTTGCTCCACGGTTTAGGATTGTCAGCCTCATCAATCTTTTATTCAAGTTTGTTTCCTGGACCACAGAAAGAATACCCTGGGTAGATGTAATTTCCCTGGTATTCCAGTTGTTGTAAATTACATCCTGATAAAACTTTTGTTATAGTCTCCCCTTGTTTGTGTTTGGTGGATGGATTCACCATTTTTGAGCCAAACACCGGATCTGTACCTTTTTGTATAACCTATTATTTTTACTTTTAACATACGAGATATTTTTTTTACTCTTGGTTTTCTTTTACATTTTAGCAATAACTCATTTTATTTATGTGGAAAATTCCAACAGAGTGCCAAAACCTTTTTAGTTTCCAACATGCACATTTGAATTCTTAATTTTTTAAAACAATAAAAAATCCTTAGAAATGTCCTTCACTCTCTTCCTCCATATTATTTAAGAAAGAAATGTAAACTTTAATTAAAGCCAAATTCCCAACATCATCAATAATTATATTTTTCCCTTCTTTCTCTTCTTCATGTCTCCACTTTCTCATTTAAATCTTCTCCCTGAACCAGATTTTCCGATGTTAATAGTCTTGACACATATATTTTTAAATAGACTTTGCCCAATTCTTTGTTTCCTCCTCTCGGTGGTTGAGATTTATTTATTTTGCTGTAATTCCTTTGATCTTTTTATAATCTCACTGGTTTCCTATTTTGTATATTTATTTATTCTCTCTCTTTCCTCCGCTCCTCTCCCTCCTTCTCTCTTCCTCTCTTCTTCTCACTCCTCCCTCTCTCCTCTTCTCCGCTCTCCTATTTCTCTCTTTCAGTTTCTTTCAACTCCTTCCTCATTCTATAATCCTTGAACCACTTTTCACCCATGAATATCATCATGATATTCATCTGGATTACCTTGATTTCCTGCATACAAAATAATTTTTTTTTACAAACAGGAAACCAATAAAATTCTTCTATTTTCTAAAAGAGCCTTGGCGTTTTCCTTAACCTTCATTTTTTTCATTATTTAACATTTTAGTTAATCCAAAGGTGTTGGTTATTAAAAAATCAGTAAAGCCAATCTTTTTAATTGAATAATAACCGGTCATTCTTATGTTGTAGAACATGATTTATTAAAATACGAATACCTTTCTTGAAAGTTGCTTGGACACAGAAATGGATTAGGGATTTTCTTGAAGCCTTCTTGCTGTCTATTTATGGTATCAGAAATCATATGACTAATGTATAAGAAAATGATTAATATAATGACAGGAAAATTACCTCCCCCATCTTCCCATGTTTAAATCAGTTTGGTATTCCCGTTACTTATTAATATAATCCTGTTCTTGTGTTTTCATGATAATACTATGGCAAAACCATATTGATTTTAACCTCCTCATTAAATTCTTTTTATTTGGTTTTTGCTAACGTGCTTCCACAAGACTCTTCTCGCACCCTCAAGTGGATAATATTCTTCCTTACGAGACTGATTTTAATTGTTTTCCAGGTCTCTAAGTTAATTTTTTAATGACCAATTATACCCTAATCATCATATCATATCAATTTCCCCATTGTTCTATTCGTCATACAACGATACGCCCTTCTTTATAAATTTTATTTTAATTGGAAACTGTGGAATTGTATGACCCAAGATAAAATCACACTTCTTGTGTCTTTGGAAACACAGCCATTTTATTTAAGGGATATATATTGTGATAATCACTTAATCTCAACCAAGTCAATTCGCGTCAGTATCGAGCTGGTAATAATTTATTAATTTATAAGGCATTTTTTTCATATTAATTTTTGCCTATACTATATTTCTGGTCGTTCAGTGTGCCTTTGTTGTAATAATTTTAGTAAATTCAATATCCAGTTATTGGATACACCAAGATAAGAACCATCTTTACCACAATAAGTCATATATTAGATAAAAAATAATGTCATAGATTTTTTTTATTTTTGTTGAGTTGAAATAACACATATAGCAAACATAAATTGACACAACACTTGAATTTAATTATGGACTTGAAAATGTTTTGTAAACACCATTCTGGAAGAATTTTATTACTTCAACAGGTGGTGGAAGACCAAAAACTATCAAAATAATATTTGTCTTGAACGATTAAAAATACATAACCCAATGAAGAACCGTTCCTATTATCTTTCTATAGTTCATAAAAATATCTTTTGTATGTTTAACAATGTTTGTTAAAGATTCATTACTCTCAGTAGAAATAACCACATTATGAATTTTTAATTTCTTACAATATTTGATAAGTTCTAAATTTGATGTTGTTTCCTTTCCAATCTTTAAACCACTCATCATGCTCATTTAACTTAGAGAAAGATATTAATCCATTCCCCATTAGTTAATTTACACCTGGCTTGGGTGAAAGAAGAAAGCATATTTCCAAACTAACAATCTTCGCTTTATCCAGGCAGACCTTCAAGTTTTTCAGTAAATCTACAACTAGCAAACTTCCCACATAATTTGTTTCTCCAACTCTTTGTTATGGTTTTACAATTATTTTGAGCCCGGAGCGAGCCTTCCTTCTTGGCAGTTTTTCACCGTGCCTGAAAATACACCCGTCAATGCATCCAGCCGCACTTAAACCCAGCAAAATAAAGGAATTAGAAATGGGAGAAATCCTCCACTTGTCTCGCTTATTGAATATTCTTCAAACATTGGTTTTTGACCATTTAATGTTAGGGAGCCAGTATCGTTCAAGTTTTCACTGTTCTCTGTGAGCAAACATCAAATTCCTTTACTGCCTTTTCTCTGAATTGTATTAACGTTAAATCATGACAAGGCTTTTTGATTTTGAATACAAGATGATAGTTTGTGAAGATTGATTTGATTAACATATACCCAGTGGCACTTTACAACTCATTTATTTTTCAAAAAAAATTATGTGAGACTAATCATAACACAATTATCTGTATTAATCTGTTAATCCTGTTCTTCCAAAAGCAAACATTGTATCAACTTCTTCACTTCTCTTCTCTTTCAATGTATAGGGAAGTATCCACTCGAATTAGACTTTATAGTTCCTTTTGAGCACTTGCAGGTCAATTTCGCAATAAGATGGTATACAGCTTTTAAAATGCGTGTCATAATCCCAAAATGGGTTCTTATTTCCATTGCCTTTTCACACACCTTTTGGTAGACTTGGTACTTCGCATAATCATTTTTTTCACCAATTAATTTTCCCAATCTATATCGTGGATAAAATGTTCCATCTCGAGAACGCGAAATTGTTTTCACCTTGGCATTATCACTCAATGCAATATTCTTATCAGTAGCAGTATCACCATCTGTTTTTTTTTTTAAAAATGAGCCACAGATATCACGGCCTTTTCCTTCCAGAACCACCCAAATCCAAGTGTAAGTGGTTTTGGTTCATTTAACGTGTTTTGGGCATCTTCTTTAATGTATGATACATTGAGTGGTTCTTTGAGATGTCTTCCATTAACATCTCTCTGTTTTCAAGATTAGGAGTATATTCACCAATAATATAACACTAATTTCATGCAATTAGAAATTTATTCTGTCAGCAAAAGCATTAACCACCACCAAAAAAAGAATCTATTTTTTCATTATCATTCCTTTGCAGTGAAATCTAATTTTCAGACCAAACAGAACTTTTATATCAATGATCACAAAATCCAAAATATACCTTTAGAGGAACTGTCACAGTAAACTATTAACCTGCTTTTGTATCATCATTATACATTCCTTTTCTTTGGACTATATCCAGGGGTGTATTTGTTCCTCCGTTGCCAATATCAGATAGAAACCTTCGACAGCTCCCTTTCCCATTCTGTCACTAAATGAATATAGTGTAAATTTCATCATTTAGATACAAGAGAGACCATACACCGCTTCAACTTCTTGTGTTTCAGATGTACAACAAACACTATCAAAAATATTTTCCAGAAAGAAATCATTTGCGAGTGGTAGCGTTTGTGTTATTCCCAGCCTAGTGGATGTAAATTTACACCACAAGAAACTTGGCTGGATTCAAATAAGTTTGTTGATTTATTTATTTCAAACTTTTGTTCGCATTTGTATTCCAGTCTGTTCCAGTTTGGGCATTTACCTTGAAGTAGTCTTCTTTTTTTGTGAGTTTGAGGTGACAATTGGGTATATCCAAATAAATAGATACTATCAATTGGCTTCCATACTTGTATTTATTTAGGAAAAAAGGCTGTTAAACTTTTTGAATACCCTGACCCAAGTTTTGAATTATTTTTTCTGTCGTTCTTGGGAAGACAATGAGTTTTGCCTATTCTTATTTTCTTTTCATTGCCTTGAATTTTATGAGATTCCTTTTGGGGCATCTTTTATACCTCTTTATAGCACCCGCTACATTCCGCACAGCAGAAGCAGTTGAACCAATTAGGTCTTTAATGCTTTAAGAATAGTTGAAGCCTATACCCATTATAGCAGTGTTTCTCAACCGGGGTTCCTCCGGAGGAACCGAGGGTTCCGCACAGAGGTCGCTAGGTTCCGCGAGAAAACAGTAATAAAGGCTAATGGTATTTTTTTGAGTAGTTTTTGTTTATTTAATATCGTAAATTTTAGCTATACACGTACGGCATATTTGTTGGAAACCCTTGGTTATTATAATAGAGGCTTTCAACTCTTATATTATTTCAAATTATAAAACAACCATAAGGGAATGTATTTAACGATGTCTATATGGCGCCAGTGTGAAAACAGCCTCACTGGTTAGTGGACATCTTGGGTCGGTTTTTGGTGTTATCCTAGAACTTTCTCTGTATCTGTTTTTTCCCGACACAGGTAGATAAACCAAGATTTTTGGGTTCCATAATTGAATTTATAAACTCAATTGGGGTTGAGTATGATGCACTGAATGAAAATATTTATTTGTTCTTATTCCATCATTATCAAGTGCCATCAACTCAAATCACAGTGAATTAATACCAAATTATGCCTGAGATATTGTGAATGACATTAAGTCACTGGTAAAACGTTCCGCATTAGTTTAATGCTTTTTTGAGGAGCAACCCATACACTCTAAATGAATTATCAATTGTAAATCAACCTTGGTAGTTATTTTTAACTTGATCGTGTGATTTTGAAGTATGTTTTTGATATCTTACAAATATTTTTGGTTCATCACCCTGTCCTTCATAAGGCGAGCAATTTTCGGAAGATATTTGAGAAATCTCATAATGTTTCCGGGTGGAAACTGGTTATCGTTTTGTATCCTTCCTCCCCGGATTATAACTAAACTTGCTTTTTCTCGTGATATTAAATAAGGTATTATAAGTTTCCATGGACAATAAAGATGCTCATATTCTTTTGTTTGCGTCAAGTTGTCGGTGGGTATGGGAATTGAGATGTGTGTTCGCTTTGTTGTGAAATTAAAACCTGAAGGATTGTTTGCTCTGCATCCATTATTTAATGGGATAATGTCTTTGTATTGACATTTATTATATTATTTTCAATGTTCATTCAACTGGTATAAAATACTGTATGCTTTTTTCTTTAAAACCAATTGCTATTTCCAGCCTTCTTACTACCCTAACAGCAATACAGCCTATACTAATGTGATGGGTCATTGGAAGAAAACTAACAACCTGAACCCAAGGCTACTTAAAACCTGAATAATGTGTTTCTCCTTCTATTCTTCCTACTTTTACCAGATAGACTACCTATAATTAAAGAGAGTCCAGCAGATCAATATATAACTCTACTCATTCCTTATTTTTCATTCAATGGTTTCCTCAAAATACTTTGATATCCCTCAGTGTTTTGAACCTTGTTTATTCCATCTTTTGTTAGATAGAAAAACATTAATCTCTGGAGTCATTTAACAGGGGGTTGAGCCAGACTCAAGAACCTGTAATTCATCATTAAATTATCAATCCCTTTTCTTGCAAGAATGAATAGTTGCTGGTTTGTTCTGTTGAATGAGTGCTGCTTTGGTTTTTGAAATACCGCTGAATATTCATTGTTTTTGAAGAGCCTTCACATGTAATCAGGGGGTTGATTAATCTCTTCCAGTTGTTTGAATAAGTCCATAATCAATATTCTAATTCTCCCCTAATATGCTCTATATTCTTTCTCCCAGTCATTTGACCTGAAATCTTTAACATTTTGAAGTTTTTTAGAAGTAATATTCTATTGTGGGAATGCGGAGCTCTATAATTTTTTGGGGGAAAGTTTACAAAAGTGGTTAAATAAAATTTTATGCTTGTTTTTCTTTCAAGATGCTTCTTCACCCGTTAGTTTCTGTCTGCGTTCTTCTTTATGTCGTTCCTGTTGTTTTACAACTTTTTGGAAAACCCTAAAACTCTTGATGCTCTGAATCTTCTGCTCCTTTCTTTTCACATCCATTTATTTTTATTGGAATAATATCATTCACTGAATTATAAGGTCAACAGGGAAATTTTCCCTTTTCTTCATCATTAAGGTAGTATGTGTTCAAATAAATCCTTCTTCTTAATATTTCATCAAATCTTTTTATAAATTAATACGAGTTGTAATTTCTTCTCACTAATACTTGTATCTCTGCTTTTCATATGTTTGCGTTGTAGTTCTTCATCCAACCTATCAAAACTGATATGATAAAATCTAAACCCCATTACCACTCCAGATGTTTAATAATTTGTCTCATGATCCTTCTGGATTAGTTTCTAATATCCCAAGACCACCAGATTTTTATGTTTCTTTAATTCACTCTTACAATGTGAATATTTTTGTTGCACAAAGAGAAAACCTCCTCAAATATTGTGGCCCTTCATTCCTCAATCGCATATGTTCCTCCACTGAAAATATAGTGATTAAATCTTCACTTTTACTTCTCCAGGTCTTATTGCTCTAGTTGTTGTTGATATATGGACGAATAACAGGTGTGTTTTTAAGTAAATATACAATTTCCTCATTTGACTGTATCGAACCTTGATTATGCAAAAGTTTTTTCGCAGAAACAGCTTTACCCCCAGAATTTATAATAATAGTTGTCATTTATATATGTAATTGTTTATAAAAAAAAAATATGAATCATTTAATATCTCAACTTGTTTCATCAACACTATATTTATATTTTTCGCGTGTGCTTCATATAATCCCCAAATTCCTTTTTACTACATAATGCAGAACAATTGTCTCTCCAAAAATTGTTTATATTGTTACGGTTGTGGAAATTCACAGAACACCATTCATGTTCCCCAGAGGTCAGTTATTTCGGTAAGTGTGTGTTCCAGGTTAGATTTCCCCACCAATGTCTAAAGGG
>CM068964.1:45013482-45025888 GCA_035128595.1 Eptatretus atami
GTTCTTGGCTGATGTGTTTGAAACTTTTAGAACAGTCTGTCATAATAAAAATTATTATGGATTAGACCCCGCCCACTATTACACGGCCCCGAGTTTGGCTTGGAGTGCTATGTTAAAAATGACAAAACAGAATTTGGAATTAATCAGTGATAAGATATGCTTTTAATGATAGAGAAGGCTAAACGAGGAGAATCTCTCAAGTATGTTCCAAGAGATATGCCAAGCAAATAACAAATATCTTCCTGATTATAATAAGAATGAGGACAACTCTTACCTGATGTATTATGATGCTAACAATTTGTATGGGTGGGCTATGTCTCAATCTTTACTTATGGAAAACTGAAATGGTTAAAGAAAAACATTATGAAAAGTTTACAAGACATTGTTGTCTCCTCTCAAAAAGAATTGGATGAAGCTGAAGTTGGATATTCTTTGAGGTTGATTTAAAATATCCAGAAGAACTCATCACAAACATAAAGACCTACCTTATGCCCCTGATAAAGAAAGTCCAAGAAAAGAATAGTTAAGTGATTACCAACAGTCATTTAATTTCAAAGGTAAATCTCAGAAAAACTACTTACTACATTAAATGATAAAGAAAGTTATGTTTTGCATCAAAGGAACTTGAGACAATATTAATCTGCTGGGTTGAGAGTGAGGAAAATTCATAGGATTTTGAAATTTAAACAAAGTCATTGGTTAAAAAGTATATGGATTTTAATACAAAAAGGAGAACAGAAGCAAAAACAGATTTTGAGAAGGACTTTTATAAATTAATGAATAATGCTGTATTTGGAAAGACTATGGAAAATGTTTGGAATCGACAAACATAAGACTTGCTACATCTTGGAAACAGGCTTCAAAGTTAATTAATAGACCAAGTTTTGAGCGAGCGGAGATGTTTTCAGAGAACTTTTGTGCTATTAATTTGAAAAAAGAGAGTATTGAAATGGATAAACTATTTATATAGGAACTCATTTCTTGATTTGTCAAAGTCGTTCATGTATGACTATTAGTATATATAAATAAATAAAAGTATAAGGATAATGTGTCATTGTTATATATGGATACAGATAGTTTTATATTAGAAATGAAGACAAGTGATGTATACGAGGATATGATTGATAATATTGATATGTATGATGCAAGTAATTATAAGTCAGGTGATGTGTTGTTTTAATCAAAGATAAAAAGGTTATTGGTAAGTTTAAAGATGAATTGGGTGGGAAGGTCATGAGTGAATTTATAGGATTGAGATCAAAGTCTTATGCTTTCACGTATATTGATAATAATAACATTGAAAGGTGTGATAAGAAGCTAAAGGGAATAAATAAATATATAATCAAGGAAACAATAACTTTAAACATTATTAACCTCCGCCATCTTCGAAGATGGATGGAGGTTACTGTTTCACACCCTTTCTGTTTGTTCGTTTGTTTGTTTGTTTGTTTGTGAACAGTATTACGGAAAACTCCTCGACGGATTTCGACGAAACTTGGTGGGGGGGTTAGGTCTGGTCCAAGGATCATGCCATTAGATTTTGGACTTGGTCCGTATAGCGGCCAATGTGAAAAAATATTTGATTTTTTTTTTTTGCATTTCTACATGTTTTAAGTGATTCCAACCCCCCCCCCCCCAAAAAAAATTGTTAGAGAAAAAAAATTTTTTGCAGCTTTTTTTTCAACAAAATTTCGATTTCTTTTTTTTGCATTTCTACATGTTTTAAGTGATTTCCAACCTCCCCCCCCCCCCAAAAAAAAAATTGATAGAGAAAAAAAAATTTGCAAATTTTTTTTCAACAAAATTTCGATTTTTTTTTGGCATTTCTACATGTTATAAGTGATTTCCAACAAAAAAACATGCCAAAATTATAATTGTGGTGATTTTGGAACTTCAGGTGGATATACCCACGTAAAATCAATTTCTGTCTCAAGGAATCTAGTTATGACGAATGAATTGAGTATGTAAAAGTTAAAAGTAAAAGGGAAAGTTGCAAACTATAACTCTGTGAGCACTGTTGACGTCAAATTGAATGAATAGGATGGATATCAGGTTCACTTGAGTGACCTAGCAGTATTGGCGGCGGAGGTTTTGCACTCTACCGAGTGCTCCCCTCTAGTTACAACTGTTTCACCTTCAAGAAGGAAGGGTGCAGAAAATGAATACAATAAGAAACTAGAGGAGCCTTATTCACAAAAAAAAAAAAAAAATCAAAAACAAAATTAAAAAGAACCAAGATCAAAAAATTAAATAATTCTGGCTGCCAGACCATGTGTCCAATCAAGTTTAAATTTTAAACGTATTCCACATCACCACTAAATCATAATTGTGATGTTTCACGTCGATTGATTAAGCGGTTCCAAAGAAAACATTATTTAATATGTTTCTTCAATATGGCTTCCAAACAATCTGACCTATCAGTTATGCCTCAACAAATTTGTATCCTCAAGGCTTGGGGAACATTTGTGTAAAGTTTCCCCTTGATCTGTCCGAATGTTCTGGAGAAGATCTTTATCGGTTTTAGGGTAAATCCAATATGGCTGCCAAACCACGTGACGTATGATGTCATATATGTGAACCTTTTGTTCCTCACGGACAGGCGGTCATATGTGTAAAGTTTCGCCTCGATCTGTTCAGCCACTTTAGAGAAGGTTTTGAAGGTATTTTCTTTTTAAAACAAGATGGCTGCCGGATCACGTGACTGATGATGTCATCAATTTTTTTTCTTTGGACCATTTTATCCTTAGATGACCCTCAAAATTTTTCATACTGCTCAGATGTAGCGTTCTACATTTGCAATTATGACGTCATAACAAAGGTACCTATGATGTCATAAAAAAAATCACACTTAGTCCCCATGAGGAGTACTTGCCGCGTGCCAAGTTTCAATTGTTTTCCTTGGTGCAGTTTCAGAGATACAGAGGTACAAAGTTTTTTCATTTTTCCAACATGGCTGCCACACCACGTGACCTATAATGCCATAATTATCATTACATTCTACATCCGAAGTTGCATCTATGGTGAAAATTTTGTCTCAATCCGACAAGCGGTTGCGGAGAAAAACATGAAAGTTCTGTGCGGACAAACAAACAAACAAACAGACAAACAGACAGATAGACAGACAAACAAACATGACCCAAATGCAAAACCCTCTCCTTCAGCGAAGGTAAAAATATGCACACCCAGGCTTAACATACTTAGGGCACTCACAGGCACCGACTTCGGACACCACAAAGAAACAACAACACAAATATACAAACAGTACATGAGATGAGTCATTAACTACGCCAGCTCATCTTGGGCCTCCAGCCAACCAAATGCACATTTCAACACCATGCAGACCATACAAAACAAAGCCCTTCGCATTATCACAGGTTGCAAATTAAGGACACCCATCGAGCACCGACACACAGAGGTAAAAATGCTAAAAATCAGACACTTGGACATAAGAGGTGCACAGATCCTTGAAACGGCAAATGCCAATCCGAATCACCCTTGCCACCACATGGCCAACCACCCACAGGCCCCGAGACACATTAAAGCGACACCACAAAGACACCACAATGACATCTTCCAAAACATCCCCCAATGAATAACGGAAACTACAAAAAACACATCCATACCCACAACATCAATGCAATCAACAAACTAGGCCCAAACAGTATCCCGGGCAGTAAACCCCCACCTATCCATGACAGACCAACTACTCTGCATGTCTGATCGTGTTCACCTTGCACGCCTCCGCTGTGGACACCACCCACAACTCTTGCACTTCAAACACAGACTCGATGTTAACACTGACAACACCTGTAACCTCTGCCAGGCTGCCCCACACATGACAAAACACATTATGGAAGACTGCACGGTCCTGGCTCCACTTAGACAAGAGCAGAACATCATAGATATGAGGGATCTCTGGGTCACTGCTGGGAGATCAATCGGCTATCTCCGTGCCGCAGGGCTGTTCGAGCAGAACTGACCGAGGCAACACAACAACAACAACCAGTTCCAGTTTCAGCTACATTGTTTGGGTCACGTGACCCACAGTGAGCAGACTGAGGCTGCACCGGCAGGCTTTTATTCGTGGATATTTTCGTTTACAGTAATTTTCCAACCGTTTTGTGTTTTTTTTCCTGGGATATTGGCTTTGAGTTGCATCAGTATGCAAAATTTTAACTTTCTAACCGACCTAGAAGGGACTCTTGTGCCTGGTGTCGGCTTAATGGTTCGGGTGGTGGGCCCTGGATCCTAGGGTCCTGAGTTCAAATCCCGCTCACCCATTGAATTAATACCAGGTGGGGTTAACTCGGCCTGTCATCCTTCCGAGGTCGGCAAAATGAGTGCCGGCTTGCTTGTATACTGTGTCGGAGTGGCGACCCGTCCAGGATTGTACCCAATAGCCAAGAAGACTGCTTAGGCAGCACCAACGCTCTGTACAGAGTATGGTCCCAATCTCCTCGAGAAGGGACTCAACATTTATTTCAGTGAGTGAGTCAGTGGTTAGAAATTGATGTTTATACATCAGATATATGGTGCAATCATTATTTCCTCAAAGATCCTCTTCATGGTCGGAGAAATCGCGGTTGGCAAAGAGAAGAAAAGAGAAAAACAAAGGAAATCCATTTTATTAAATCTCAATGAAGTGCCTGACAGCCTCCTTCCAAGAAAGTCACAAAGCAAATTGTTTGTAACTGCTTGAAGATGTGTTACGATGGAAATTCGATCCCACGGTTTCTCACGAGAAATTATTTTCGCACAGTGTTTAGATTTCCGCCACTCACTGCAGTCAATAATCCTGTCAGAAGCAATCGCAAGAGATGGATAAAACCACATGCGGCACCGACCACAACAGCCATCCTGCTTTTTAGGTCCCTGGCAGGGAACATGTTGGGTCAGAAAAATCAATGGCTCACACAACGGCCAAGTAATGCATCTATGCGCGCCCCCGAGGTCGATGTCGACGGGGCATGACTATCGCGCTGCGCTCTTTCTGTTCTCCAGTGCGGCCCCTCGTGCTTCAATGGAGGTGTTTACCTTGGAGCGACATGACAAGCACAACCTGTTGGGCGATACGGTTTGGAGGCTGTTACTCAAAATTACACATTTTATATCTACTGTTGTGTCCTACAGAAAAAAAAATTGAACTTGCTGTTGAAGATTTAGGGTATTGACTCCTATGGTGGACTGAATAATTTTGAAAGTGTATGTTTTATTTTTTCAAAGCTTTCAAAGCTTATTGAGGGAAGGAATTAAATGCTAATTTTTTTTAGAATACGATTGGAATTTGCTATTTTAATGTGAAAAGAATGAGTGAATAAGTGACAGAAAAAGCATGATATAAAGCTGGATTTGCTCTGCAATGTGAAGAAAAGAGTTAACAAAGACATATCATCATGATCATCATGATCATCATCATGATCATCATGATCATCATCATGATCATCATCATCATCATCATGACCTCATCGTCTCTGTACCAAACTCGTTACAAAGCATCAGTGCTACAAAGCAAAGTTGCTGAGTGGTTTGGTTATGCCGTGGAGGCTTGGCTTTGCCGGGCTGTTTAGTTATGCCGAGCGGTTTTGTTATGATTGAGCGGTTTGGTTCTGCTGAGTGATTCAGTTTTGCCACATCGTTTGGTTATGCTGGGTGGTTTGCCGTAGACTTCTTCGCGGTCACTCAAGGCAGGAGTTTGTAATTTGGTCAGGGTGCCGGTGCTAACTCGCATACTCTTTGCAAAAGGATTTTTAACGTCCACCAATGAGCAGTGTTGGTAGACCAGTCCTTTTACTTAATATCACTTGAATGGACAGCACACACATTGATGCCTCACCCTGCTTGTGAAACCCAAATGTGGCAGTTTGTTGCTTGGTTGACATTCAAACTCAGGCTATATACAGCATAACGGTGAGTGCACATCCCACCAGCCGACAAAATGAGCATCAAATGAAACTTGGTTTGAAAAAATAAAAAAAGAAAGAATGAATGGGCATGAATAAAGTTGTGTTTGCTTTGTTTATATTTAGACCGTCACTTTCAGCCTAAACAAGATTAACATTCAGAAATTCAAAAATTAATTGGCCTGCATCATTTTTTCTAACCCTTCAAAAAAAAGAGGAAGCAATGCAGTCTAGCTCAAATTAGAAACTCAATAGATGTTGAGGAATTTGTGGATCGAATTTTTTTTAGGAAGAACAAGAGATGAGGAAGTGAAACAAAGTGGGACGGAGCAATGATGTAAGGACACACATTGAGGCGGGGTGGGGGTGGCTGTGGCAGAGTGAGGGCATTATGATGTTATATAATAATGATGTGAAAATGTTTAAAATAGAGGGATCATTCTCTGTAGTATTAATTGCACACTTCATCCAATGAGGGGAAATAAAAGATGGATACAACAAGGGTAACGAACACACAGGCACTGTATCTTCAAACCATGCTTCAATTAAATCCTCTGGGATTATGGAATGCTCCGCATTAACGAAGCCATCCATATTCAAGTGCTCTCCATTCTTAACCAATCGTTTTTTTTCCCCTTGTTCCACCACAATCAGATCTACTCACCCACTTCCTGTACCAATTCCCTTTTCTCTGTAACAATGCAACATAATCAATTACCCTTACCCAAAATGGGACAACAACATTTTTTTGGTATGCCACGTGACAATGTGCTCTTACAGTTTGCAGCAAATAAAGCTTGGAAAACAAGAATACCACAGTGGTCTCCTTGGAGTTAAAGGACAATAAATATGGAGGAGGAGGGACATATCTGCATTGCCATCAAGTGTACCTTCCAGCTTACTGTAAAGAGGTGTGATAAGTGTTGTTGAAAGGAATAACTTGGCAAGATAATAATTCCAAGGTACGGTTTTTGTCCCTCCATTGGATGTCCAAAATGAACCACAAATCTTTGTTCATCATTTTAAAAAAAAGGCAGCAGGGTACTCAACGCCAGGGTCACAGACTTAAGCATCCTGTTTACAGAGGCCTGGTGCTGGGCCGTTGCACCGCACCGTGCTTCCGCCATCCCCGTGGCAACAGCATTCCACGTGCACAGAGAAACTCCAGAACAGAGTGGGGATAAGTGTCAAGATGGTCGATTGCTCGTCCATATTTAAAACACACCACTGGGTGCGCCGGGGCCAACAAATACACCACGTTGCATGGCTGTGTTTCTGCGAATCACTTTCAGAAATATATACTTCCTGCCTCTTTGTTTGATCGGTGGCAGCCCATGTAACGGAAGGAACTTTGAGGGATAGTTTCATGGCCAGGAGAAAAATGAAATTAAACGAAACGGAATACAAGACAAGACATGCATAAACACGTAAGCAGGTGGAATGAGTAAAAATGTGCGTTTTTTGCTTTCTGTTTTGACAGCCAATTATCCAGCAGTTTTTAGGATTCCTCTTCGTTAATGTGGCATTTTACTTGTGGCAGCTGCATGCATAATGCTGGGGATGCCGTGACCAGGCGGGGTAATTAATGGGGCAAATGATTTGGACAAGAACAGCAAACATGAATGTAGAGCTTAGCTGTGAGCATGAAACTTGGCAAACACAACGCTTTCCACAATCTCTTATATTGTCGACTTCGCTTGTGTCCCAATGAAGCCTTCCCTTCAATATCCTACACACACACACACACACACACACACACACACACACACACACACACACATACACACACACAATAAATGGCATTATACAATATTCGGTGAAATACATCTTAGGGTGTGCAGCTCGCTCCGCTGGCAGTTTTTGTTTGTGCTGATATGGGAGTCAAAGCAGCCCAAAACCTGAGCTCCCTTTGCACAGGAGCCTTAGGGGACCCTGGGCTGTCTGGGGCTAAACTGTGTTAAAACACAGCGGCACATGCTGCACACTGCGGCAGCCTTTCAACCACCCGCCCTCGCCTTCAACAACCGCTTTCCATCCCATTCCCCTCACCCCCTTAGCAAAGCCCTTCCGATCCTGCAAGTCATTACAACACACGGCGTTCAGTTACGGCTGCTTGTTTTTGTGCCTTTCCAGACTTGAGGACTTTCCCCTGAAACATCGGCAGGCAGCGAGGGAAAGCCACTTAACTCCACACAGGGGTGGCTCCCGGAACGAAAAGATTTGCAAAAATTCTGAGAGTTTCAATTGCAACAGCTTGGAAAGCTCGCCCATGCAAAGCCATGAGGAGGATTGTCCAACCTCTGTAAACTGAGTTCCATCCTTTCAAAAGTTCGTGCAGCATCGGCTTCAACAAACCATAAGCAGCAACCATGGAAAAATCTAAACATTCGGTAAGAGTATACGCCAGTAACACCAAAAAAACAAAAAAGATGAGAATCAAATTTCACTAAAAGTGAAACAAAAATATGTTTAAGCAACTGACAATGTAATGAGAATAATTTTTTGACCTTCCATCATTTTATATGCCTGTACATTTATCAGATAAATCATAATAATATTAATAATTAATAGAAGTAATCTACTACCACGATTACATCTTTCACTGCCACGATTATTATCACCTTATTGTGGTTTGGTTGGCCGGGAAGGTTTTGGCTCAATCACTCATGAACCGGTTGACCAGCCCTGACGTTCGACTGAAGGTGGCAGGAATATGTAATTTGTTTGGGGTGCCGGAGATAATGCGACTTCTCACTAAAGACACCCTGGGATCTTTAACAACCATCAGCTAATGTTAACAGATGGGACACCCAGCTTTACGTCCATCCAAGGGATGGCACACTTTGTGATGGAATGCCCTGCCTGTGAAATCCCAATCCAAGAGTTTATATTCGGGTCGGGAATTATGAACCCACATTATAAAGCTCAAAATGGGACTCGCTCTGCACCATCCTGATTGACATCAGATACAGTACGGACAAATAGCTCAATAATATGAGTTCCTTTCAAGGGATTTCAATGCAGGAGGAGGCCATTAGGCCCATCAAAGCTTGCACCATCGTTGTCAATGTATGGCTCTTTTTGTCCGTGTTCTATCCTTTATAAATGCTGAGTCTGGCTGAGGAAGGGGAGGCCACCTTCAATGTTTTGGAAAAAAAGTAACTTCAGTGCTGTCCATGATTGGCTGTGAAACACACCTGTGTGATCTGAAATATGCGCATCGGCCAATCATCGACAAGATATAGTTTCCTCTATAGAAATAAGCATAAGGTTTACTGAAGTTGCAGCCATTGCTTAATGGAGCATTATCTTGCAAATAATACAAAGATTAAAGGGTAAAAATTGATAACGGTCATGCCAAGCAATTCCCAGTTTTGTAAACTGACTTCTGTTTCACTTACGTTGTACAAAAGAGCCCCCCCCCCGACCCCCTCCAAAAAACTTTTCTTTTCGAATTTTAGAATGGAAGAAACCAAGAAAAACAGCTGCATGAAGGCCCTACTCAGAAAAAGCCTCCATAAAATAGGGGGTATGAAGGAATAATAGAAAGAAGACAAACTCAGTGACATAGACCAAACTTACATCCACAACAACAATAACGCTTCAATTCACAATGACCCCAAACCACGTCATTTAACCGTTTAGTCCACCGGAGTTACATCAGAGTGCAGAAATGGATTTCTGGTCTTCTCACAATGAGCAATAGGTGGAGGCAAGCAGGAACCACGGACTGAATCTCACCACATAGGGCCTTTAACAAAACAAAAGAAAGTTCGCTCAGCTCGAGCAAAGATGTTTATATGTATAAACTCATGGTAAGAGATCCCCCTCAAATTTTCCAAAATGCGGACTGTCTCACCAACCATCCAACGCCTCCCCCCCCCCCCACCCCACCAAAGCAGCCACCCAAGTGCTTTGTTTCCACTGTTTGCACCATCCTGGGAGAAGGATTTAGAGCAACAAAGAGAAGCAGAAAATGGGAGAGAGAGAGAGAGAGAAGAGAGAGAGAGAGAGAGAGAGAGGAGAGAGAAGAGAGAGAGAGAAGAGAGAGAGAGAGAGACAGAGGAGAGAGAGAGAGAGAGGAGAGAGAGAGAGAGAGAGAGAGAGAGAGAGAGAGAGAGAGAGAGAAGAGACAGAGAAGAGAGAGAGAGGAGAGAAGAGAGAGAGAGAGAGAGAGAGAGAGAGAGAGAGAGAGAAGAGAGAAGAGAGAGAGAGAGAGAGAGAGAGAGAGAAGAGAGAGAGAGAGAGAGAGAGAGAGAGAGAGACAGAGAGAGAAAGAAGAGAGAGAGAGAGAGAGAGAGAGAGAGAGAGAGAGAAGAGAGAGAGAGAGAGACAGAAAGAGAGAGACAGAGACAGAAAGAGAGAGAGACAGAGAGAGAGAGAGAGAGAGAGAGAGAGAGAGAGAGAGAGAGAGAGAGAGAGAGAGAGAGAGAGAGAAAGAGAAGAGAGAGAGAGACAGAAGAGAGAGAGAGAAGAAGAGAGAGACAGAGAAGAGAGAGAGAGAGACAGAGAGAGAGAGAGAGAGAGAGAGAGAGAGAGAGAGAGAGAGAGAGAGAGAGAGAGAGAGAGACAGAGAAGAGAGAGAGAGAGAGAGAGAGAGAGAGAGAGACAGAGAGAGACAGAGAGAGAGAGAGAGAGAGAGAGAGAGAGAGAAGAGAGAGAGAGCAGAGAGAAGAGAGAGAGAGAGAGAGAGAGAGAGAGAGAGAGAGAGAGAGAGAGAGAGAGAGAGAGAGAGAGAGACAGAGAGAGAGAGAGAGAGACAAGAGACAGAACAGAAGAGAGAGAAGAGACAGAGAGAGAGAGAGAGAGAGAAGAGAGAGGAGAGAGAGAGAGAGAGAGAGAGAGAGAGAGAGAGAGAGAGAGAGAGAGAGAGAGAGAGAGAGAGACGGCCTGGAATGTGAGTGTTTATTGTAGCTGTGCTTTGAATTTCAACAGGAAAGTTGCAAAAGATTGCGGCTCTGGCTGTGACCCTGTTGTGCGGAGTTGAAATGCTGACAGTGTTTGTACCATCGTTTGTTTGCTCTGTGTGTGCAGACAATTTTACAAAGCCCCGTGCCGGTGGCTAATAATGCAGGACAAACAAGAATGCTGTATGCACTCTTTCCCCCTCAGATGAAATTTTTATTAGCTTCTCGGCAGGGTAAACAGAGCTGCCACAAGTTAATGTCACCGGCCGAATTGCGTACAGAGTCCTGTTTTTATTTCCCGGCACAAGATATATACAAGGGCTGAACCGTACATCTCCGCGGCATGTCACACCGGCCTCCTAACCAATGGAGAGCAAACAGAAGCCGCACAAGCAGCCTGGCGCAATGGCTGTTCGTTTGAACTGAGCACACAGAATCTCTTGTGGTGTGCACAGATAGCAGGCCTGCGACTATGCATTCTCACGAGCGCATGGCAGCACCTTACGGCCAAGTTTTGCCCCCAATTGGCATTTTTGTGAAGCCTGGGCCTCCTTAGCCGTCGGCACAATTTGAAGCAAAGTTAGAGCTCCCGGAGTAACAGAGTATTACAACTAAACACCACACGTTGCTGGATCCCGGGGCTATCAATGCAAGACCCGCATTTGGTGAATTTGGACCAAGTCGGAGTAATGGCGCATTCATGCATAATTGCTCTCTTGCTGTTGTCAAAATAATAAAAAATAATAAAAATAATCATTAGTGTTCGTATTACCAACATCATCATCAATCTATCCGTTATGCCTGGTGTTGGCTTAATCGTTAGGGTGGTGGGCTTGGATCCAAGGATCCTGAGTTCAAATCTCACTTGGCTGTTAAATTAATACCAGGTGGATGTTGACTCTGCTGTCATCCTTCTGAGGTTGGCAAAATGAGTGCCAGCTTGCTGGTATCCTGTGTTGGAGTGGCATCCTGTCCAGGATTGTTCCCAATAGCCAAGGAGACTGCTTGAGCAGCACCAACGCTCTGCCCAGAGTGTGGTCCCAATCATTAATGGGGGAGGATAACTTCCATTATGCTAGCCACCAACATACCAGAGTCTCACATTTGAGGCAGAATCTATAAGAAGAGAAAAAGCCTTGAGGCCCGAGATACTCTTCACACTGTTTTCATCTTCATGAGATGCAGCATCCTGAGGGTGTGCTGATGCTGAAGTGCTGTGTTCACGTCGATTATTCATATTTTCCTGCAATCTGAGCTGATTTCAGGAGCTATATGTTCAATGTCCCAAACCACAAGCGTCTTTCCAGAAACATTCACCTGAAGATCTACTTTAAACATTTCCTCAAGCTTCACATCACATGCAAGAAGGTAACTTAAAAAGCCAAACACCTGAGATAATTATTGATCATAAACTTTATGAATAGTCACAAACTTCACCTTGGATGTAATTAACTTAAGTTATGAGCAAATATTTCTTGGTATTCTGTGAAGGAATGTGCCGTGTTCTGGTACAATGTTCGATTTCGAGATTTGTCGTACGATTCGAACTTGTAACTTTACCTCCTAAAGACGCTTCCTGGCCTGAGATTTCATCAAGCA
>CM068964.1:45035509-45053817 GCA_035128595.1 Eptatretus atami
TGCACCAAAGGTCATAATCCTTGACCTTTGACCTTTAACGTTCACAAAGGTCAAATTTTCAAAGTTGTGGTAATCGAATCAGGTTTTCGACCTTCTTCGACGAACTAACTCCAATAAGCTATAGCACGTATCCTGTTTCCTTATTTTAATGTCCACAATATTGTTTTGTGACCTTTAAAGGTTATGCAAAGGTCAAATTTTTAAAGTTGTTGAACGAAACCGGGTTTTCGACATTTTGCAGCTAATAACCTGTCACTCGTACCACATCATGTTGATAATTTTTATAACTTGGTCAAACATTATCACATTGTCTCATCCTTGACTTCTGGAACAATCTACATCGTCAAATACCGCTCGTGAACCATCGTCGTATTCAGACTTGTATATATTTAAAATGGATTTAAAGAATCTATTTCTATTATTAACTATATTCTGCTTCAATAAAAGGAAATTCAAATGAAGAATACTTTGGGATATGCAGGTGCCCGATTCCATCTTTAAATGCCCATTCAAGATATTATAATCCGAGATAAACCAGCACAGGACATATCGGAAAGTTCTTCTAGTCTATTAAAGTGTAATATCACTTTCTATAATTTATTTTCAAAGTTTAAAGTCCCCAAAAACTTAATTACGTCAAAAAGTAATAGAGATAATTTCTGGTTTTACTGCATCACACATCATAAATATGGGGCAAAAAGAAAAAAAAACACGTAGGCGTAGATAAATCATTCACGAGTTGATTGGACACGTATTGTCTTGCCTGTCACTGGAAAACACAATGAGATGAACCATTGAATGCAGTTCCTGATGCAACAGTTACATCTCCGTTTCAATTATATAGGACTGGCAGTTGAAAACCATGCTTGGGAAGAACAATACCTGAATGGGGAAAGTACAATAATAGTTACGCCCACCACTCACGGACTGTGGGAGTGTCAGGATGATGAACTCTGGACACCAACTCATCTTTAAGTGGCAGAATAAATAGGAGGCCAAGACATCCAAAAGCATATTATAGGTATCATGAAGGCGTTTGCCAGGGTCATTATGACGTTCTACTCAAATTCAAAACAAAGCTGTCAGTATCACAAAAGAAATTGAAACGGAATCTCGGCATTCCTTCACATTACATGAGTCGAAATATATCATCTTGGCAAACATCACTGACATGCATTGTGTTGCATGCACCACAAGCATGCAGATACATCTTCATCTCAACTTCAAATTTCGCAGCCAATTGGTGTCCATCTATGTGCATCACCATTAGTCCTCTGACCATCAATATAATACTCAATGATAGAGAGAAGGGATCTATAAAGAGTGTATTAAGTAAACAGTTTTATCATACATTTGACAAGAGTATCAAGCTTCTGGGCAGCAACTGTACATGACGAGACAACATGAAGATTCAGCACAATCGTTGAGCGAAAATATAGCCCACAAAAAAATTTTCATACAGGTGTTGAGGCTCAGGAAAGAGCAAAATAACAGGGGGGTGGTGGATGAATAGACAATATGGGGCAAATGGAAGACTTGTATGACAACAAACAGATCTATCACAGCACAATGATAAGAAATTGTGGGAGAGGGGTAAGAGCAGTGTCTCATTGGGGGTAGTAAATTTGAGTAGCGAAAATTGGAGAGAGAACAACGAAGCGGAAAGCCACAGACAGGAAATCCCTTCCAGTAAAGGTCAGGACAACTGATCCGAAAAAAAATTCACCAAGAAAGATGGGCATTAAATAATAGAGAACGTTTAGTTTAGGCTTGCGAAGGGAGACAATTAGGTTCCAGCATGAATATATATATATATATATATATATATATAATATATATATATATAATATATATAATATATATATATATATAATATATATATATATATATGTTAGGGTGGTCCAAAAAGTCGAAAAAAAATAGAATGTTGCTCCACAAGCTTAAAATTATTCTAATATGACCCAATAACGCGCATAAAATTTTTTAGCTTGATCGGAGGTGATTTAGAGGTCGCTCACTATGACGACTTTTAGTCTCATGACTTGAATAAATTAGGGAATGGTTAGGTACGATTACGGGTACTTCTGATGTCCGAGGTGGAAATGGAGTGCATTTTCACCTAGGAAGTTCAGAAGTGTACGGATTCGCATCTCACCATACCCTATTAATATAATAATAACTAAATAAATAACTAACATGTTTTTCGTGAATCATTGAATCTAAAACACTGGATGTTGGGCCGGCTAGAAATAAGTTCAGGCGGGAGTGGAGACAGCAATAGAGGCGGAGATGATAGTGGTATTTGGTAATAAGACGAAATATTCTAAATGTTTGTAATTCCATTGATTGAAAAATTAGGGTATGGTGAGATGCGAACCGTACACTTCTGAACTTCCTAGGTGAAAATGGACTGCATTTTCGAACTCAGTGGGGTCGATTTACTCTGAGAAATGTTTAGACGGACAACAAATTAATTATAGATTAGAAAATATCGAAATGAGTAGGATTAGTTACTCAACTCCAGTAATGATAAATCTTGTTTTAGGTCATATTTTCGAAATGGTAGTGAATTCAATGTCGGTGCAGTCACTTCTTAGAGTAAATCGACCCCATAGTGTTCGAAAATGCACTCCATTTCCACCTCGGACATCCAAAGTACCCGTAATCGTACCTAACCATTCCCTAATTTAACCAACTCATGAAACTAAAAGTCGTCATATGGAGCGAACTCTAAATCACCTCCGATCAACTTAAAAATTTTATGCGCGTTATTGAATCATAGTGGAATAATTTAAGGTTGTGGAGACAACATCTGAATTTTTTATATTTTTTTGCTGTTTTTGGACCACCCTTATATATATAATTATATATATACATACAATAATATATTAATATATACATACATATATATACATACATATACACACACACACACACACACACACACACACACCACACACACACACACACTATTTTCAAATTCCATCTAAAAGGCCCTGTCACACCTTGACGTTTTAGCCAGCGTATGCTGACGTATGAAAAATTTGGCGAATACGCTGGCACACGTCAATACGTTATGGGTAAGTTTTGTATACGTTAAGAGCACGCTGAAGCACGCTGGCATACGTCGTAGTACGCCGAGCTCATCGCAAATTTAAGCATGCTCTAATTTTTTCGACGTATGCCAGCGTATGACTCACACGTTCCGCATACGCTGGCCATAAGTTGTAGGCACATTATGCGATCGTTAACACACGTCGACACACGTTACTTGTAAGTTACTTATACGTCGAGGTAATGTTTAGCGTACCCGAAACTTATTTCTAACCTATGAGTAACGTGCTTTGAACCTATTTGTAACGTATCTCCAACGCATATTGACGTATGTAGACGTATTTGACGTCTTCCGGACGACCACAGAACTTACTGAACGTGTTTTAACTTACAGCTACCGTATAATGGCGTATTGGCAGCGTTTAGGGGAATTGGTATATAAAAATGGTGTTCACAGGAGGAACCCGTCAGTGTTCCAGACTCATGGTTTTTTTTTTTCTTTTCTTTGGCATGACAGTGATGTTGACACTTTGATGTCTAGTGCGGTTATGATTTGAATCGTCGAGCGGCAGCCTTTTAATAGGCTATGCCACGTGATCGTCGTGATACTCGCCGCGCTATGCATAAGTTAGACTATCGTTGGGCATAAGTTGTGAACGCCGACAACACGCTAAGCATTCGTTGGTATAAGTTATCTATAAGTTATCGAAACGTTCTGTGTACGTTACTATAACGTTATGCATACGTCCAACTCGTTAATATACACCCAAAACTGAAAAACTTCAATAGTTCAGCGTACCCAGCGTTTTAGATCAATTTTGATATGTTGCCATACGCTGGCTAAAACGTCAAGGTGTGACAGGGCCCTAAGTGAGACCTATGAAAGACAGAATCGCTCACTGTTAAAAGTAGTGTCAGTTGCGATACTGCTAACCAAATTATCAGTCAATCTCGGTCGGCTTTAATATTCTTTTTTTTAATTTCAGCAAAGCCAGCACCACTCCCTTTCCTCCAGGAAGGAAATTAATCCATAGACGCGTTTCTGCCTCACTGCTCACCATCTCTGTTAGAAGATGCCTTTTCAAAACAAAAATGGTTTAAAAAAAAATCAAACATTATAACAAATCTAAACATGTGTACTTCGGCCCAAGGACCAAAGTATACTGTCAAGCAAAGCTTATAAACCGAATGCAAATGCACCTTTGGGCCTTGAGGCCAAAGATCATGGTCATACAAAAATACATAGATCCTCACCCACAGGGTCAGAATGGAGAGTCATACCATAAAGGTTTTCTGTTTGGGGACCACTTGACCTTCATCAGCACGGAGTTGATTCTCCACAAGAGTTGAGCTGGCAAGCTGGCAGATTATTGGGCATCTTGTTAGGTTTTTTTTGCATGACCAATGCCTACAATGCTTTGGTTAGTCTTTGACAATTGTACACAAAAACACACTGACAGCAATGTTGAGGGACACAACAGAGGGAGATTGGGAGGAAGAATGAGAAGAAGGGGAGGTGGAGGGGATTGAGGAGGAGGAGAAGCCCAAAAAGAGGGAGAGGGCCGGAAACTATGGACGAAGCAGGAATGGACTAAAAAAATGAAAGAGAGGGAGAGAGAGAGTTGAGAAAACACAATAACCTGGAAAGGAATGGGTTGGCTTGTGGAGAGTAAATTATGGTAGTATAAATAATCTATATAATAATACACTTGTTCATCCACTTTTCCATTTGTACCATTCCTTTCCACCATAAGCCTGGTGTTGGCTTAGTGGTTAGGGTGGCGGCTTGGGATCCTGGGGTCCTGAGTTCAAGCCCCGTTGGCCACTGAATTAATACACCAGGCAGTTGACTCAGCCTGTCATACCTTAACTTAACCTTCACTTAACCTTCACTTAACGTTAACTTAAGTATATGTTGGAGACAAAAATTAAACAAATCAATACAGAACATGATTGAAATACAGCGTGTTTCAAAAAAAATTGATACAACTTTGACTTCCTGCCATTTCTTTGTTTTTTGACCTATTCTGTTTCCCTTTTCAGGGTTTGGTGGTGTTGTCGTATCATTTGTTCTCTGGGATTTCCAGCTCCGTAGCTCAAATATACCAGTGACAATGAAGCAGAAGACAAAAGTGGTGGTTCTGTAGTATGAGACTAAATCATATGTAGACAACCGCTGGAAGTTCTGCCGGGAATACGACCTCAGAACACATGATGGAACCACAAATTGTGCCATTCAATGTATTGTGAAACATTTTGAACACAAGGGTACAGTGCACAACCAGAGCAAGGGCAACATTGGCAGGTCATCATCAGTAACCAAAAGCCAAGCCAACATCGATGCCGTGCAGGATTCTGCAGTGGACAGTCCCAAGAAGTCCCACCGCCGGTGCTCCTGGGAGCTAGGCATCAAACCAACATCAGTCTGGAGTATCCTCACTGAGGAACTGAAGCTTTTCCCATACATCATCTCTATTAGGCATAGACTGAGTCATGATGACATGAGAAGGAGCTTGAGATGTGCAAATGGCTCAGTGACAGGATGGAGCGGTACCCAAACTAGATCAACCTGATCTGGTTCAGTGATGAAGCCCATTTCCACTTGAAAGGTGCCATCAACAACCACACCATTTTCTGGCGGGCACCTACTTTTGATTTAGTCTCATACCACAGAGCCACCACTTTAGTCTTCTGCTTCACTGTCAATGGCATAGTTGAGCTCCAGAGCTAGAAATCCCAGGTAACAAATACCATGATAACACCACCAAACCCTGAAAAGGAAAGTGGTGCAGGTCAAAAAACAAAGAAATGACAGGAAGTCAAAGTTGTATCAATCTTTTTGAAACACCCTGTAATGTATGTCCACAAATAAACAATATACTGGTGTGGGTTGAGAGTGGAGGGACCACAGAGAGGGAGAGGCAGACGCTTCCGTGCTTTGGTAGAATGTCTGAGCCACCTAAGCATCGTGCTGGTACTCCCTTACACCAGGCACCCAAATGACGATTTGAGCTGTCACTGTGCCTGATGTGGGGTGTTGTCCATGCGGACACTAATCAACCTGAATCCAATCGGTCGTTTAACGTAGATTAACCACTAAAGCTGTTTGCGATAAGGGTAACTCAAATCACTCAGAGACCAAGTGACTTCCCATGCGTATTTAATAAGTAAACGGAGAGGGAGAACAAAGGACATGAAAGCATTTATTTACACTCATGGTCACTTGAGAGTTGCAATTCCACAGGGTTTCTGCATATCTTGCGGAATTGTGAGTTGAACAGAGGACCGTGCTCGGCCATGACATATTGGAGCCATGCTGCTGCTGTTTCGATAGCGGTTTCTGTGTTCAGTATGGGGAGGGGTGTGGAAGGTTGAGGAGTTGTGGTTGCTGACAGGGTTGAGGATTTGTGGTGGGAGGGAGTGGGGGGAGGGAGAGGTTGAAGGCTCGGAGTGGGGTGGGGATTGAAGCCTTATGGTTTGGAGGCGGAGGTTGAGGACTTGGGGGTTTGGGAAGGTGGGTTGATGACTTGTGGTTTGTGTGGGGAGTGGGGGGGGAGTGGAGGACTTGAGGTCACATTTTACATTGCACAGGTGTTCCACGGGTTGCTGCTAGTGAGTATGAATGGGGAATGGCCTGAGGTTGTGGTGAACAACCATCTTGAAGCCCTGGAGGGAAGAATGGGATTGAAGAGACTGAGGAACTTGGTTCCATGGGCGAAATAAAAGAGAAACAAATGAGTAGACATGTCATTGTGATTATTCATATTTGCATTGTCACCATTGTTAATAAATTGCAAATGAGAAGCATGGTGAAGTCTTCTCTCGTTCTGCCACTGGGGGTGTCAGCGTAGCAATAACATTCCGTTTAAGGCACGAAGTTGAGCTTTATATCTAACCCCATCAGATCTTTTTTAAAAACTTGACATGTTGGACTATTGTAAGAATAGTCTAAAACATCGCAATATTTTCTTATTTTTCAATATATATATATATTTATAATCTATATACATATATATGTATGTTTCAAGCAAAAGTGCCTGTCCCCAGTGATTGGACAAGTTTAAGTTAATCTATAAATTTAAATTATTTCATGGACTTAAAAAAAAAGGTAATCTTAGACTTAATGGACATCATTTCAAAAGTGCATGTTGAGCTTTGGCTGCATGCACAGCTTTTCCAATGCAGCGCGGGAAGCGGCCGCCGTAAATGGAAGATAGCCGAATACAGAGACAGACAACATGGTTCGCAATATTTATAAGATATAGTTCGTAAGACAATGCATAAAATATATATTTTACTGATATTTATGCTTCATTGAACTTTTTTTTTCATGTATCTTGTATTATTGTGGATCAATGTTCATCATTATATTTGAACGTCCTATGTATATTTTAAATGTGCTCATCACCTGTGCACTTGATTTGGATTACATTTGCAGAGGCACAATGGCCAGTTGTGTGTGACGTGACTGGACCAGTTCTGCTTTTTTGGGGCCCAGGAAAGGCTCTGGTTTCCATACATATGACTTTGTTTTAAGAGGTTATGCCAACACAACATGCTGTCTTAATAAGAACAATTTCACAAATGTATAATTACTAAAGCTTGCATACAAAGTTTACAGAATGACGTCAACAATAAATGCCGTTTTGGTTTAGCAAAATTATTAATATAGTAATGCGATAATTTTTTTAAAATATTTTCTTTGTGATATACAGCAAAAGAAAAATATTATTTTCTCAGACATGCCTGGAAAGAAAATGTCACTTTATCTGAAGCCACAAAGTAATCCTATTCCATAATAACATACCTCTTGAATCAAGGCAATGTAGCATTGTTACACGTAGTTCAGTAAGTGTTCAAAAAAAAGAGAAGAATAAACAAGGAAACGGGTTTTGATAATCCAGAGGCACCTGATGAGTCTAGATTTCTTTAAATGTCCGATTTTTAACCATCCAGTGACTGGACCAGTGGGTGGGTCTGCTGTTCATAATATATTTGTGAATCAAAAGAGTTATGTGCATGGTCATGCTCTAAGAATCCACAATAAAGCATTGTTAAAGAGGAAGGTTAAATTGAATTGCACTTCATTATGCGTCATAAGGGCTGATTAAAAGATTGGGTGATAAAATAAAGCTATGCATAAACTTCGAGGCTGAGGCCACTGGAGGCAATGGCAGGTTATACAGCAAGTTTAGCTAGCATTGTTTGCTTCTTTCATGTCATCACAAGATGAATACACAACCCGATTACCATCACAGCGAACCACATTCTGTATTCATGAATCACCATCAACTGACCATAATCATCAAAATAGTCATCATCATCTTCTCAAGGACCTTCAAGCACATATTGTCGTTTCGCTCTTCTATGGAATCAAAATTCTGAAAACAAGCAAAACCCGAACTGTCTGACCATGTGAGTCATGAATGAATATGAAGCGACTTTTCTGCTATTAACTGTTGCAAAGAAGTTTACACAGATGTAAACTATCACTGAACAAATAATTTCATACCAGAGCACAATTTGGATAACAAAATGTGTTGTGCATCCCTTCTAAATCCCCAAAACTATGTGATATAAAGAACAACAAGGCATTGATCACTCATTGCCTTTGGATTATGTGTCATGATTGATCATTGCTGTTTCATGATTCAAAAAGTGAACATCCATAGAGTGATAACTTGTAGACATGAAATACAGAAGCTTTACATATGTTTAGATATCGCATATGAAGAAAAAGAAACTGAAATTTTAAAATGCAAAAATTTTTTAATGTAAAAAAAAATCTTGAAGACCATGGTTAATATTTTTTAACCTCCGCCATCGAAGATGGACGGAGGTTACTCTTTTCACCCCTGTCTGTTTGTTTGTTTGTTTGTTTGTGAACAGTATGACGGAAAAACTCCTGGACGGATTTCGACGAAACTTGGTCGGGGGATTAGGTATGGTCCAAGGATCATGCCATTAGATTTTGGACTTGGTCCAAAGTCCAATGGCGGCCATTTTAAAAAATATTTGAATTTTTCTTTTTTGCATTTCTACATGTTTTAAGTGATTTCCAACCAAAAAAAAAAAAATTTGTTAGAGAAAAAAAAAAAAATTTGCAACTTTTTTTCAAAAAAATTTCGATTATATTTGAAAAATATTTGAATTTTTTTTTTGCATTTCTACATGTTTTAAGTGATTTCCAACCCCCAAAAAAATTTGTTAGAGAAAAAAAACCCAGAAATTTTGCAACTTTTTTTTCAAAAAAATTTCGATTTTATTTTTTTGGCATTTCTACATGCGCATCGATCTCGTTTAGTTTATTCAATCGTGGTTCAGTAGAGTCTGATCCGTTTTGACCTACAATGAAGAGGATATCAGGTTCACTTAAGTGACCCAGCAGCATTGGCGGCGGAGGTTTTGCACTCTACCGAGTGCTCCCCTTCTAGTTTCAGGATGCATTATTAGGTGAATGAACTACACCATTAAACAGCAAAAAAAGAAAAAAGTGAATTGTCCAGTAATTTCTGGCTGAGGCTTGCCTTTCAGAATCCTTGATTGGCTTTGCAACACGTATGATGTAGATATAAATTTTACATCATGTATCTGCAAATTAGTTTTTCTTTCTTCTTCAAGCCAATGAAGAAAAAGCAAATGATTTCTCAGAATGTTCTGTGTAATGAGAGCTGGCCAGATAATGCAGGTGGCTATAACAATGAGGGATTACATTCCATAGATATGTACGTATGTGTCTGAACGCTGTATATATTATATTATACGTATATATATATATATATATAATTTATTTTATTTTAAAGAAGAAATGTGCTTCCAACCAAAAGTAAACTAGATCTCCACTAATTTGAGCAATAAGAAAGAGCAAACCCGGTCTCAGTCAACGTTTCACCCGCTTCACAGCAGACTTCCTCAGGCCAATAGACCCCGAGCCTCAGCACATGTCCGGTTTTTATTTCTGATACGACTGCTCATTTCTGGTCAAGCGCTGGTGCTCGAGGTCAAATGTAGGGGTGCTTTTTTAATTTTGCAAACTTCAAGCAAATGAACATCAAATCACATCATTGATGGGCTGCTCTGTTCTTTTTTATGTTTTTACTTACACGTGATCTGGTGTTGTATGTGTGTGGGTGAGCATGTGCATGTGATTGTTGTTGTTTTTGTGTTTCTGAGGAATGAACATGGGTTGGACATGTTTCGTGTCTCAGTTGAATGTGATGAGGTGTAGGTTGTGTGATTGTTGGGGTTCTCGCTGGGTGTTGTACACAAGCGGATGTGGTGTTTGGGATTGAGTGTTGTTTGTTGCTCATCTTATCCAGCTGTTTTCAACATCCAGTTTTTGCCATTTGCATCGGAGGTGTGTATTTTGTGGGTATGTCCACCGTCTCCCCAGTTAGACCACCCTCTCGGCTCTTCACATGCCATGCTTCCAGTATCAACCTGTGTCGTTTGTTGGACATCATGTCTAAGACAAATGTCCCATCAAAGTCAAATTTGTAGCCTGATTGAAAGCAATGACGTACTACGGCTGACTGTGTCACCTTTCCAAGCCTGATTGCTCAATCATGTTCATTTAGCCTTTGTTTTAAATTTCTTCAAGTTTCACCAATGTCGAATTGGTCACAGTCTCTGCGTAACAAATGGTAAACTACTCCAGATTTATCACAAGTTGGTATTGTGTCCTTTAGTTTTGAAATGGCATTATGGAAGGTGCACAGAAGCTTGTAGGTACTCCAATCCGTGCACTACGTACTATCCTGCCAATCCTTTTGGAAAGGCCCAGGTAGTATGACAGTACACAGTGCCCAAGTGTGTCTGGCTCCTTCCGTTCTGTCTGTTTTGGTTCGTCCAACGTGGGGAGTATCCCTTTTCTGTAACCATTTTGAGCTGGACTCCTCTAACTAATCTGATTTCTTGAATTGCATCGGCTTTGGAAAATGACACCGCCCATGCCCATGCTCCACTGCATTTGTGAGAGATTGGGTTGCAGGAGTTAAAATCCAATAAACTGCTGGTGTGGGTTGGTTTCCTGGAAACCAAAGTCTTTCGGTAGCCATCAGGCTTATGGTGAATCTCCACATCCAAAAAAGCCAATTTGCTTTCTTTTTCAATATAAATTGTGAAGTTAATCTTGGGGAATACCCGGCCAAGCTGTCCCAAAAGGTGGTCTACCATGTTTGTTTGCAAGATGGCGCAAGTGTCATCCTCGTACCTATTCCAGTATCGTGGGAGCCAATTTGCATGAGACTCAAATATCTTTTGTTCGAGTTCCTCCATCACCAATTTATTCACCACAGCAGAGACTGGTGAAACCACAGCTGTGCCAAATATATGTCTTGAGGTTTGCAAAATAAAAAAGCACTTCAATTTGACCTGGAGCACAATCATGTGACCGGAAAGGAGAGGTTGTATTGGAAATAAAAACTGGACACGTGCCGAGGCTCAGGATCCATTGGCCTGAGGAAGCCTACTGAGAAGTGGGTGAAATGTCACCTGAGACAAGGTCTGCCGTTGCGTATTGCTCAAATCAGTGGAGTAGATCTAGTTTACTTTTGGTTAGAAGCACCTTCTTCTTCTTTAAAATGTATGATCCCAACCACCTCAATCTTATCATATATATGTATGTATATATATACATACATACATACATACATACATATACACGTTGGAGGGGTTACATTTTCAGGAGATGATAAATTAGCATGTTCCGTGTGTTCTATGCTATGATGTGTATTTGCAAACTCACTAACCACAAAATTACTTAAAATATCATTGGAAACCTAATCAATTAAGCACAGGATCAACCAACAGCATCATTGTCCATATGATCTGAAAGAATGAATGAAGACGAATTGAAACCTGCTGATCTGACCAATGTCACTTCAGTAATGTCACCATAATCATACAATTATGCACATTCACTTGCCAAGCAATGTTGTATGCTATAAGTGGACAATATGCTGTTAAGCAGTCGAGTATGCAGTGGGTAAGCACTGTTCTGCCAAGTCAACAGTGTACTGCAGCAACATTAGAGTTGGTGAAAGTGGATATGTCTGATAATAATTGCAATCAAAAGAGGTCTTGACAATGTCAAAACTATTATTTTAAAAATAGAAAGTCGTAGTTTTAAGTGTAACATCAATTGAAAGCTGTAAAATCTGGAAACCGAGTATTGATTGGATTCTGGTGTCCAAAGCTGCAGCAGTAATCCAGGCTGAGTTGATTTCCGTAAAGTCAGACGACACATTTGATGTGCAGCTGTTGAAATCTCAATAGCTTAGATTTCTTGGCAGTGTCAGATGCAGCACCAGGCCGGGACTATCAATGGAGGAATTTTTGGTTTTTTTCATTGATGCTAAAGGTTTACTCCTGTAAAGTGAAGCTCATTTTAAAGTGCACTGTAAGTTTAATGCATGTGACCTTGACACACATACCTCATCATGCATCAAAATCTCATTCAGTTGTGAGTGAAGAGGTGCACAAGCTCTCTCCTCCCAAGAACTTCCACCTCAGCTCAATACAGACCCAATCCCCATTGAAGGACTTCTTTATATCATTGCATTCCCTGCCTGTCATTCCACCAGGATTACTTTTAGTAGTTGTTTTCATAAATACAGATTTATGTCCCAGTTCAAAGGCTACTCGTCCTTGAGTCGGATCTGAGAACAAAGACTGCAGATCCACATGCATTACGAAGTTGTTTGTGGACGGCACAAGGTTGATACAAACGTCCGTAAAGAAAGTTTTAGGGATATATCCAATAATCCCGAATGAAACAAAAGAAATAAAATCATTTTGTTGAGATCCATCCATCCATCCATCCATTGGGACCATACACTGTGCAGAGCATTGATGCTACCTAAGCAGTCTCCTTGGCTAATGGGCACAATCCTGGACAGGTCACCACTCCAACACAGGATACCAGCAAGCTGGCACTCATTTTTGCCAACCTCAGAAGGTTGACAGGCAGAATCAACCACAACAGCCTAGCAGGATTTGAACTGAGGATCCTAGGATTCCCAGCCCACCACCCTAACCATTAAGTCAACACCAGGCATATTTTGGTGAGATGCAAGGAAGAAAAAATAAATTTAAACACAGAGATGGCAGGATGTTTACAAAGTTTCACAAGATGCTGTGAAACTTGTTAATGTATAAACAAACAATAATAGAGAATGGGCTGCAGCCATTAAAGCAAAGAATATAACGTTTACTAATAAAGCGATTCAGCCAATTGCATCTTTCGGTCAAATAATCGTGCATTGTGACTGCCATAATGCAAATTGAGGTTGATGAGGCAACACATCGGCCAGGCAAACCTGCAATCCAAAGGTTTGTGGAAGCAGAATTTGTCTGACATGTTGTATCATTGGAGATTTCATTGCTTCGTCAGACAGCCTCGAGGTCAAGAAAATTCTGATAGTTTCCTGTTCTGTTCGAGCACTGCTCGGAACACGAGATGCAGCGCAAGTTTAGCAGCTGCATCCATTTCTCTGCTCAGGAACACCTTGCATCGAGCAACAGTAACCATATGGTGCTGTGGGTTGGTGCCAAGCTTCCAAGCCACCATAAAGTGGCAATTTATGGGACCGAGAATTTTTGCTCAACGGAGTGGTCACGCTGCCAAGATTCCTAAAAAGCATCGGCAGCGGCCAAATTTCAAGAAAGCCTTGAGGGCAAACTAAAATGTAATAAAATGAAATTCAGTAATAGCAACTAGCAGTGACATCTGAGCGAAAGCCATCCATATGCTTGCGGTATTCTTTTCAGCTGTTGGCATGTTTACTCACAGGAACATTTCCTGGCAGCCAGGCCCTCCTACAGATCAGATTTGGATCTTCCCGCAGGCAGGGTGAAAGTCAACAGTGGCAAAGCGGCAAAAGCCAAACAGGATGAGCCAATCCCTGACCCGGTCGCATCCACCCCAAAAAAATACC
Source organism: Eptatretus atami (assembly GCA_035128595.1). Classification (NCBI taxonomy): domain Eukaryota; kingdom Metazoa; phylum Chordata; class Myxini; order Myxiniformes; family Myxinidae; genus Eptatretus; species Eptatretus atami. The sequence goes on from CM068964.1 coordinate 45,049,501, forward strand.
CCTGAAGCAATCAAAAAGTGAATCCCAACACAGCTCTCAATCCACATGACACCAGGAAAAGTTTTCATGGAACAATCTCCAGGTGAACAGATGCCAAGGTCATTTCAAATTAAAAGGGGAGATTTTGCATTATATGACTTTTAATTTATTTTAACAATCTTTTAATAAATCAAGTTTTGAAAGAAGTAATTGATAATAAAACAAATATCTGAAAACATCATCTATTGCTTCAATATTTACTTTTTGGATTTAAAAAAAGAAAGAAGACAACCAAGCCCTCCCCCACCCCAAACTTCTTCCCCCACCCCTCCCCACTCCACCCACACACCCCTCCTCTTCCCTCCCATCCACCTCCCCACTCTACCCACACCCCTTCCCCACTCCACCCACACCCCTTCCCCACTCCACCAACCTTTATTGCATATAAATTGCAATGTTGCATTTAGGAAATACACATTAAATTGAAATTACAGTGGAGAACGAATAAAAAAGCAGAAAAAAAACTTCAACAGGTTGTCACACTGGAAACATGGACACAAAAGGATTTGCGAAATAACTTACATTAGCCCAATAAAATAGCATCGATTGCAATGTGCTGGAGGTGTAGAAGGGACCAAATGCCAAAAACAACGGGTGCAAACAGGAAGTCAATTTGCACGACTCAATTTATAATGGAAATTCATCAAATGGTAACTCTTACACATGACCCTCGAAAACCAAAAAGCATGACACAAACCGTATACAGCATATCGAATGGAGCAGCTCTCAGTTTCTTTACATAAGGTCATGGTGAATGGTCTTTAAAGTTCACAAGCTAGCTTGGAGTGTGCACTCATGGAGTGTGCAATGACTGAGTGCTTTACTCAAACAGCAAAGGTGCAACCTCAATGCATTGTTACCTCCGCCACCGAAGGTGAAGGAGGTTATGTTTTCACCCCTTTCTATCTGTTTGTCTGTCTGTCTGATTGTCTGTCTGTTTGTTTGTCTTTTTGTTTGTGTGCAGGATATCTCAAAAAGTTGTTGACGGATCCGGATGAAATTTTGTGCACGGGTTGGGTGTGTAGCAAGGCCGAATTGATTCGATTTTGGTGAAGATCCGGATCCGGATCTGGATACAAGATTAGTTAAATTTTTAACATGATTCTTCACCATTGAGAGATAGGGCCAAAAACGATATAGTACTGTATAGCATGGTATTTCAAAAATGTATTGGGCCAGATATGTTCTCGTGGATCAGGCATTACGTGGTGGAGGTATGCGCTCTACCGAGTGCCCTTCTAGTTAAAAAAAAATTGGAATACCTGTGAATGTCAAAAGGAGAATTAAAGCCTAGTGTTGGCTTAGTGGTTAGGGTGGTGGCTTGGGATCCTAGGGTCCTGAGTTCAAGCCCCATTGGCTGCTGAATTAACACCAGGGGGTTGACTCAACGTGTCATCCTTCCAAGGTCAGTGAAATGAGTACCAGTGTACTGGTAATAGGGGCACCGCGTCAGTGGCATGTCCGTGCCCCTAACCAATGACGTAACCAGCAGCAAAAAAGGCAGCACACGAAGGGAAGGGGTATTGACGGATTTATTAAATCTGGTACTGGTGTGGCGCAAGCAAGCATGATGGGCCAAATGGCCTCCTCTTGCGCATCATTTCCTTGTAAAAAAAATGCAGGTGAAGTCCAGTCGAGAGTTGTTTAATGATCTGTATTCAGCCTTGAGAAGATAAATTGATTGTTGTTGACTCAAACTCAGTGGTTATTACATCTTGACAGCACAAATGCTGAACATTCAAACTTATGATTTTAGGATCACGAAGCATGACACTGTCACTCACCACAACGACACTGCATGTCAGTATAGGAATAGCAGTTGCAAAAAGTATTGAAAGAACAAACGAAATAAGTACCTGTGATCAAGTTAGCTGATTTTTGGTGAAGTAAGTACATGTGATTTTGGTGAAGTAAGGAAATAAGTCCATGTGATCAAGTTAGCTGAAACACAGAAGGATAAGCACCTTAAGTATTCCGGTAGCCCACACTAACTTGTTGCTGTTGCAAATGCAGAAGATCTGATGCACTGAGCTCCATCGGTGTTGCGTCGCCGTTCACACGGCCATCCCGTCCAGCTTCTGCTTGGTTACTAGTGCCATTCAGGCCCAGAACGGTGTTGCTTGGGACTTCCAGGACACCATCCTGCATTGTGCCTGATAAAAGTGATGAATAGAAACAAAGAATGAGAGGATAAAGAAGATTAAATGAAGCAAATTGAGAAGAAGAAAAAAAAGAAAAAGAGGCAATTCTCTCTTTTAGCCAATCAGCACATTCACCTTGAATTTCAGGTGGAACAGATTGGATCAGATGCTTAGAGAGAATCCACAAAGCAAAAATACACCTTTACTGAATTTGCAACTACGACTGGCAGGGCATCTCAGAAGTATGCTCATTCAACTCCAACCCTGGGTTTGAATCTCAGCCTTGCTATAAACTGGCATCTTGGAATTTCGAATGCAGGGGGAGACCTCAACTTGTGTGGTAGCCATTGGAAGGACGTTTTTGCCAGAGGACTCGATTGACAGCACTAGTTATTGGTGGACATTAAAGATCCCGCATGTCTTTTCTGCAGAGTAGGTGAGTTGGCGCTGATACCCTGAACAAATTCCTGCCAGTGTTGTGATAGAATTGGGCCAAATACGCCACCTGGCCAACCCCACAAGGAGGTGGGAATAATTAGGGCTTTTACAGAAGTAGTAGTCGAGTGTATTTCGAACCAAAAGCATTTGAAGCACAAACCGAACAACAGTTTGTTCAAGTTTGTTCAATACCTGAACAAGTTCATACATATATAAGGTCATACATGTACAAGCTCATATATGTGCAAGCTGATATATGGAGAAGCTCGTATATGTGCATGCTTAAATACAGAGAAGTTCATACATGTGCAAAATCATATACGGAGAAGCTCATATATGTGCAAGCTTCCATGCAGAGAAGCTTGTATATGTGCAAGCTCATATAAGGAGAAGCTCAGAAATGTGCAATTAAGCTCATATACAGGGAAGCTCGTATATGTGTGAGCTCATATGTAGAGAAACTCATATTTGTGCAAGTTCATACATGGAGAAGTTCATACAATTGCAAGCTCATATGCAGAGAAGCTTAGATTTGTGCACGCTCATATACAGAAAAGCTCGTATATGCGCAAGCTCATATACGGATAACTTCATAGACATGCAAGCTCATATACGGAGAAGCTCATATATGTGCAAGCTCATATACAGAGAAGCTCGTATATATGCAAGCTCATATATGGAGAAGCTCGTATATGTGCAAGCTCATATACGGAGATGCTCATATATGTGGAAGCTCATCCTCAGAGAAGCTCGTATATGTGCAAGCTCATATGCAGAGAAGCTCGTACATGTGCAAGCTCGTATATGGAGAAGCTCGTACATGTGCAAACTCGTATATGGAGAAGCTCATATTTGTGCAAGCTCATATACGGTGAAGCTCGTACATGTGCAATCTAGTTTACGGAGAAGCTCGTATACGTGCAAGCTCATACATGGAGAAGCTCGTAGATGTGGAAGCTCATCTACAGAGAAGCTCGTATATGTGCAATCTCGTTTAAGGAGAAGCTCGTATACGGAGAAGCTCATATATGTGGAAGCTCATCCACAGAGAAGCTCGTATATGTGCAAGCTCATATGCAGAGAAGCTCGTCATGTGCAAGCTCATATACGGAGAAGCTCGTACATGTGCAAGCTCGTATATGGAGAAGCTCATATTTGTGCAAGCTCATATACAGTGAAGCTCGTACATGTGCAATCTCGTTTACGGAGAAGCTCGTATACGGAGAAGCTCATAGATGTGGAAGCTCATCTACAGAGAAGCTCATATATGTGCAAGCTCATCTCCAGAGAAGCTCATACATGTGCAAGCTCGTATACGGAGAAGCTCATACATGTGCAAGCTCATACATGGGGAAGCTCGTATATGTGCAAGCTCATATATGGAGAAGCTCGTATTTGTGCAAGCTCATATAGGGAGTAGCTAGTATATGTGCAAGCTCGTATGCGAAGAATTCGTATATATGCAAGCTCGGATACGGAGAAGCTCATATATGTGCAAGCTCATATTCGAAGAAGCTCATATATGTGCAAGCTCATATACGGAGAAGCTCGTATTTGTGCAAGCTCAAATACGGAGTAGCTAGTATATGTGCAAGCTCGTATGTGGAGAATTTGTATATGTGCAAGCTTGTATACGGAGAAGCTTGTAGATGGAGAAGCTCGTAGATGTGCAAGCTCGTATACAGAGAAGCTCGTATAT
>CM068964.1:45055463-45073169 GCA_035128595.1 Eptatretus atami
AGAGTAATCGACCCCATAGGTGTTCGGAAAAGCACTCCATTTCCACTCGCGACATCAAAAGTACCGTAATCGCCTAACCATCCCTAATTTAACCCAACTCATGAAACTAAAAGTCCGTATATGGAGCAGAACTCTAAATCACCTCCGATCAACTTAAAAATGTTTATGGCGTTATTGAATCATATGGAAAATTTAAGGCTGGGAGACTAACATCTGAATTTTTTTATTTTTTTGCTGTTTTTGGAACACCTTATATATATATATATAATACATATATATATATATAATAATAACATATAATTACATACATATACACACACCATACACACACACACACACACACACACAACACACAACACACTATTTTCAAATTCCCATCTAAAAGGCCCTGGTACACCTTGGACGTTTTAGCCAGCGTATGCTGACGTATGAAAAAATTGCGAATACGCTGGCACACGTCAAATACGTTGATGGTAAGTTTGTATACGGTAAGAGCACGCTGAAAGCACGCTGGCATACGTGTAGTACGCCGAGCTCATTCGCCATTATTTAAGCCATGCTCTAAAATTTTTCGACGTATGGCCAGCGTATGACTCACACGTTCCGCATACGCTGGCCATAAGTTTAGGCACATTATTGCGATCGTTAACACACGTCGGACACACGTTACTTGTAAGTTACTTATACGTTCAGGTAATGTTTAGGTACCGAACTTATTTCTAACCTATCGAGTAACGTGCTTGGAACCTATTTGTAACGTATCTCCAACGCATATTGACGTATTGTAGAACGTATTTGACGTCTTTCCGGACTAGCCACAGAACTTACTGAACGTGTTTCTAACTTATCAGGCTACCGATTAATGGCGTATTGGCAGCGTTAGGGGAATTGGTATATACAAATGGTGTTCACAGGAGGAAAACCCGTCAGTGTTCCTAGACTCCATGGTTTTTTTTTTTTTTCTTGCATGTCAGTGATGGTTGGACACTTTGATTCTAGTGCGGTTTATGATTTGAATCGTCGAGCGCAGCCTTTTAATAGGCTATGCCCCGTGATCGTTCGTGATACTCTGCCGGCGCTATGCATAAGTTAGACTATCGTTTGGGCATAAGTTGTTGAACGCCGACAACACGCTAAGCATTCGTTGGTATAAGTTAATCTATAAGTTATCGAACGTCTGTGTACGTTACTAATACGTATGCATACGTCCAACTCGTTAATATTACACCCCAAACTGAAAAAAAAAAACTTCAATAGTTCAGCTACGCCAGCGTTTTAGCTCAAATTTTGATATGTTGCCATACCTGGCAGAAACGTCAAGGTGTGCACGGGCCTAAGTGAGACTATAAAGACAGAATCGCTCATGTTAAAAGTAGTGTCAGTTTGCGATTACTGCTAACCAATTATAGGTCAATCTCGGTCGGCTTTAATATTCTTTTTTTTTTAATTTCAGCAAAGCCAGCACCACTCTCCCTTCCTCCAGGAAGGAAATTAATCCATAGACGCGTTTTCTGCCTCACTGCTCACCATCTCTGTAGAAATGACTTTTCAAAACCAAAAATGGTTAAAACAAAAATTCAACCATTATAACAAATCTAAACATGTGTATTCGCCCAAGGACGCAAAGAATTACTGTCAAGCAAAGCTTATAAACCGAATGGCAAATGCACCTTGGGCCTTGAGGCAAAGATCATGGTCAACACAAATCATAGATTCCTCACCACAAGCAGGGTCAGAATGGAGAGTCATCACATAAAGGTTTCGTTGGGGACCACTTGACCTTCATCAGCACGGGTTGATTCTCCACAAGAGTGAGCTGGCCACTGGCAGATTATTGGGCATCTTGTTAGGTTTTTTTTGCATGACCAATGCTACAATGCTTTGGTTAGTCTTTGACATTGGTACACAAAAACACATGACAGCGATATTGTTGAGGGACACAACAGAGGAGATTGGAGAAGAATGAGAAGAAGGGAGGTGGAGGGATTGAGGAGGAGGAGAAGCCCAAAAACGAGGGAGAGGCCGGAGAAACTATGGACGAAGCAGAATGGAACTAAAAAATAAAGAGAGGAGAGAGAGAGTTGAGAAAACACAATACCTGGAAAGGAATGGGTTTGGCTTGTGGAGAGTAAAGTTATGGTAGTATAAATAATCTATATAATAAAACACTTGTTCATCCCACTTTTCCCATTTGTACCATTCTTTCCACCATAAAGCCTGGTGTTGGTTAGTGTTAGGCTGGCGGCTTTGATCCTGGGTCCTGAGTTCAAGCCCCCGTTTGGCCACTGAATTTAATACACCAGTCAGTTGACTCAGCCTGTCATATCCTTGAACCTTAAAACTTCACTAACCTTCACTTATAACGTTAACTTAAGTTATATGTTGGAGAGACAAAAATTAAACAAATCAATACCGAACTGATAATACAGCGTGTTTCAAAAAAATTGATAACAACTTTTGACTTTCCTGGCGGCCCATTTCTCTTTGTTTTTTGAACCTATTCTTTTCCCTTTTTCAGGGGTTTGGTGGGGTTGTTAAACATTTGTTGCTCTGGATTCTCCAGCTCCGTAGCTCAAATATACCTGCCAATTGAAGCAAGAAGACAAAAGTGTGGTTTCTTGGTAGTATTGGACTAACATATGTACGACAACCGCTGGGGAAAGTTCTTGCCGGGATCTATCTCAGAACACATGGATGGAACCACAAATTGTGCCATTCAATGTTATTGTGAACATTTTGGGCACAAAGGGTACAGTGCAACAACCAGAGCAAGGGCAACATTGGCAGGTCATCATCAGTTACAAAAGCCAAGCAACATCGATGCCGTGCAGGCATTCTGCAGTGAAGAAGTCCCAAGAAGTCCACCGGCCGGTGTCCTGGAGCTAGCCATCAAACCACATCAGTCTGGTTGATCCTCACTGAGGAAATTGAAGCTTTCCCATCATCATCTCTATTAGGCATAGACTGAGTCATGAATGACATTGAGAGGAGCTTGAGATGTGGCAATGGCTCAGTGAAGGATTAGGAGCGGTCACCAAAACTAATCAACCTGATCTGGTTCAGTGATGAAGCCCCATTTCCACTTGAAAGGTGCCATCAACAACCACACCATTTTTTCTTGGCGGGCACCTTACTTTGATTAGTCTCATACCACAGAGCCAACCACTTTATGTCTTCTGCTTCAACTGTCAATGCATAGTTTGAGCTCCAGAGCTAGAAATCCAGGTAACAATACCATGATAACAACCACCAAACCCCTGAAAAGGAAGTGGTGCAGGTGCAAAAAACAAAGAAAATGAAGGAAGTCAAAGTTGTATCAATCTTTTTGAAACCACCCTGTAATTGTATGTCCACAAATAAACATATACTGGTGTGGGTTGAGAGTGGAGGGACCACAGAGAGGGAGAGGCAGAACGCTCCGTGCTTTTGTAGAATGTCTGAGCCACCTAAGCATCGTGCGGTACTCCTTACACAGGGCACCCAAAATGAGATTTGAGCTGTCCCACTCGTGCCCTGATGTGGCGGTGTTGTCCATTGCGGACACTATAATCAACCTGAATCCCAATCGTCGTTTAACGTAGATTAACACTAAAGCTGTTTGCGATAGGGTTAACTCAAATCACTCAGACGACCAAGTGACTTCCCAAGCGTATTTAATAAGTAAAACGAGAGGGGAACAAAGGACATTGAAAAGCATTTATATACACTCGGTCACTTGAGATTTGCAACTCCAACAGGGTTTCTTGCATATCTTCTTGGGAATTGTGAGTTGAACAGAGACCGTGCTGGCCATGCATATTGGAGCCATGTGCTGCTGTTTCTGATAGCGGTTTCTGTGTTCAGTATCGGTGGAGGCGGTGTGGAAGGTTGAGGAGTTGTTGGTTGGCTGACCAGGGTTGGAGGATTTGTAGGTGGGAGGGAGTGGGGGAGGAGAGGTTGAAGGCATCGGAGAGTGGGGGGATTGAAGCCTTATGGTTTGGAGGCGGAGGTTGAGGACTTGGGGGTTTTGGAAGGTGGTTTGAAGGCTTGTGTTTGTGTGGGGAGTGGGGGGGGAGTGCGAGGACTTGAGTCACATTTTCATTGCCACAGGTGTTCCACGGGTTGCCTGCTAGTGAGTATGAATGGGGGGGGTAATGGCCTGAGGTTTGGTGAACAACCATCTTGAAGCCCTGGAGGGAAGAATTGGATTGAAGAACTGAGGAACTTGGTTCCATGGCGAAATAAAAGAGAAACAATGAGTAGACTGTCATTGTGAATTTTCATATTTGCATTGTCACCATTGTTAATAAATTGCAATGAAAGCATGTGAAGTCTCTCTCGTTCTGCCCACTGGGGGTGTCAGCGTAGCAACTAACATTCCGTTTAAGGCATCGAAGTTGAAGCTTTATATCTAACCCCATAGATCCTTTTTAAAAACTGCAATGTTTGGACTATTGTAAGAATTAGTCTAAAACATCGCAATATTTTCTTATTTTTCATTATATATATATATATATATATATATATATATATTTTATAATCTATACATTATATGTATGTTTCAAGGCAAAGTGCCTTGTCCCCAGCTGATTGAACAAGTTTAAGTTAATCTATAAATTTAAAATATTTTCATTGGACTTGAAAAAAAGGTAATCTAGACTTAATGGACTAATCATTGTTCAAAAGTGCATGTTGAGCTTGGCTGCATCACAGCTTTTTCCAAATGCAGCGCGGGAAGCCGGCCCGCCGTAAATGGAAGATAGCCGAATACAGAGACAGACACACATGGTTCGCAATTATTTATAAGATTATAGTTCGTAAGACAATGCATAAAATATATATTTTTACTGATATTTAGCTTCATTGAACGTTTTTTTCATGTACTTGTATTATTGTGGAATCAATGTTCATGCATTATATTTGAAACGTCCTATGTAATTTTAATGTGCTCATTCACCTGTGCACTTTGATTTGGAATACATTTGCAGAGGCACATATGCCATTGTGTGTGAGTGACTGCACCAGTTCTGCTTTTTTGGGGCCAGGAAAGGCTCTGTTTTCCATACATTATGGACTTTGTTTTAGAGGTTTATGCCAACACAACATGCTTCGTCTTAATAAGAACAATTTCACAAATGTATAATACTAAAGCTTGCATACACAAGTTTACAGAATTACGTCAATAATAATGGTGCCGTTTTGGTTTAGCAAAATTATTAATATACGTAATGCCGATAATTTTTTTAAAATACTCTTTCTTTGTATATACAGCAAAAGAAAAATATTTTTTCTCAGACTTGCCTTGGAAAGAAAATGTTACTTTAATCTGAAGGCCACCAAAGTAATCCTATTCCATAATAACATACCTTGAATCAACGGCAATGTAGCATTGTTACACGTAGCTTTCCAGTAAGTGTTTCAAAAAAAGAGAAGAATAAACAAGGAAACCGGGTTTTGATAATCCAGAAGGCACCTGAATGAGTCTAGGATTTTCTTTAAATGCTCCGATTTTTAACCCATCCAGTGACTGGTACCAGTGGGTGGGTCTGCTCTGTTCATAATATATTTGTGAATAATCAAAGGTTATGTGCATGGTCAATGCTCTAAAGATCCACCAATAAAGCATGTTAAAGAGGAGGTTAAATTGAATTGCAAACTTCATTATGCGTCATAAGGGCTTGGATTAAAAGATGGGCGTGATAAATATAAGCTATGCCATAAACTTCGGGCTGGAGGCACTGGAGGCAATGGCAGGTTTATACAGCAAGTTTAGCTTAGCATGTGCTTCTTCATGTCATCACAAGATGAATACTAACCCCGATTTACCATCACAGCGTAACCCACTTCTCGTATTCATGAATCACCATCAACTGACCTAATCATCACCAAATATCTCATCATCTTCTCAGGACCTTCAACGCACATATTGTCGTTTCGCTCTTCTATGGAATAAAATTCTGAGAAACAAGCAAAACCCGAACTGTCTGACATGTGAGTCATGAATGAATATGAAGCGACTTTTCTGCTATTTAACTGTTTCAAAGAAGTTTACACAGATGTAAACTATCACTGAACAAATAATTTTCATACCAGAGCACAATTTGGGATAACAAAATGTGTTGTGCATCCCTTCTAAATCCCCAAAACTATGTGATATAAAGAAACAACAAGGCATTGATCACTCATTGCCCTTTGGATTATGTGTCATGATTGATCATTGCTGTTTCATGATTCAAAAAGTGAACATCCATAGAGTGATAACTTTGTAGACATGAAATACAGAAGCTTTACATATGTTTAGATATCGCATATGAAGAAAAAGAAACTGAAATTTAAAAATGCAAAAATTTTTTAATGTAAAAAAAAATCTTGAAGACCATTGGTTAATATTTTTTAACCCTCGCCATCGAAGATGGACGGAGGTTACTCTTTTCACCCCTGTCTGTTTGTGTTTTTTGTTTGTGAACAGTTAACGGAAAAACTCCTGGACGGTGGATTTCGACGAAACTTGGTCGGGGATTAGGTATGGTCCAAGGATCATGCCATTAGATTTTGGACTTGGTCCAAAGTCCAAATGGCGTGCCATTTAAAAAATATTTGAATTTTTCTTTTTTGCATTTCTACTATGTTTAGAGTGATTTCCAACCAAAAAAAAAAATAAATTTGTTTAGAGAAAAAAAAAAAAAATTTGCAACTTTTTTTCAAAAAAATTTCGATTATATTGAAAATATTGAATTTTTTTTTTGCATTTCTACATGTTTTTAAGTGATTTCCAACCCCCAAAAAAATTTGTTAGAGAAAAAAACCAGAAATTTTGCAACTTTTTTTCAAAAAATTTCGATTTTATTTTTTTGGCATTTCTACATGCGCATCGATCTCGTTTAGTTATTTCAATCGTGGTTCAGTAGAGTCTGATCCGTTTGAGCCCTACTTAATGAATGAGGATATCAGGTGTTAAACTACACCATTAACAGCAAAAAAAGAAAAGTGAATTGTCCAGTAATTTCTGGCTGAGGCTTGCCTTTCAGAATCCTGATTGGCTTTGCAACACGTATGATGTAGATATAAATTTTACATCATGTATCTGCAAATTAGTTTTCTTTCTTCTTCAAGCCAATGAAGAAAAAGCAAATGATTTCTCAAATGTTCTGTGTAATGAGAGCTGGCCAGATAATGCAGGTGGCTATAACAATGAGGGATTACATTCCATAGATATGTACGTATGTGTCTGAACGCTGTATATATTATATTTACGTATATATATATATATATATATTTATTTTATTTTAAAGAAGAAATGTGCTTCCAACCAAAGTAAACTAGATCTCCACTAATTTTGAGCAATAAGAAAGAGCAAACCCGGTCTCAGGTAACTTTCACCCGCTTCACAGCAGACTTCCTCAGGCCAATAGACCCCGAGCCTCAGCACATGTCCGGTTTTTATTTCTGATACGACTGCTCATTTCTTGTCAAGCGCTGGTGGCTCCGAAGGTCAAATGTAGGGGTGCTTTTTTAATTTGCAAACTTCAAGCAAATGAACATCAAATCACATCATTGATGGGCTGCTCTGTTCTTTTTTATGTTTTTACTTACAGTGATCTGGTGTTGTATGTGTGTGGGTGAGGCATGTGCATGTGATTTGTTTGTTTTTTGTGTTTCTGAGAATGAACATGGTTGGACATGTTCGTGTCTCAGTTGAATGTGATGAGGTGTAGGTGTTGTGTGATTGTTGGGGTTCTCGCTGGGTGTTGTACACAAGCGGATGTGGTGTTTGGGATTGAGTGTTGTTGTTGCTCATCTTATCCAGCTGTTTTCAACATCCAGTTTTTGCCATTTGCCTCGAGGTGTGTATTTTGTGGGTATGTCCACCTCTCCCCAGTTAGACCACCCTCTCGGCTCTTCACATGCCATGCTTCCAGTATCAACCTGTTGTCGTTTGTTGGCATCATGTCTAAGACAAATGTCCCATCAAAGTCAAATTTGTAGCTGATTGAAAGCAATGACGTACTACGGCTGACTGTGTCACCTTTCAAGCCTGATTGCTCAATCATGTTCATTTGCCTTTGTTTTTAAATTTCTTTCAGTTTCACCAATGTCGAATGGTCACAGTCTCTGCGTAACAAATGGTAAACTACTCCAGATTTATCACAAGTTGGTATTGTGTCCTTTAGTTTTGAAATGGCATTATTGGAAGGTGCACAGAAGCTTGTAGGTACTTCCAATCCGTGCACTACGTAACTATCCTGCAATCCTTTTGAAAGGCCCAGGTAGTATGACAGTACACAGTGCCCAAGTGTGTCTGGCTCCTTCTTCTGTCTGTTTTGGTTCGTCCAACGTGGGGAGTATCCCTTTTCTGTAACCATTTTGAGCTGGACTCCTCTAACTAATCTGATTTCTTGAATGCATCGGCTTTGGAAAATGACACCGCCCATGCCCATGCTCCACTGCATTTGTGAGAGATTTGGTTGCAGGAGTTAAAATCCAATAAACTGCTGGTGTGGGTTGGTTTCCTGGAAACCAAAGTCTTTCGGTAGCCATCAGGCTTATGGTGAATCTCCACATCCAAAAAAGCCAATTTGCTTTCTTTTTTCAATATAAATTGTGAAGTTAATCTTGGGGAATACCCGGCCAAGCTGTCCCAAAAGGTGGTCTACCATGTTTGTTTTGCAAGATGGCGGCAAGTTGTCATCCTCGTACCTATTCTCCAGTATCGTGGAGCCAATTTGCATGAGACTCAAATATCTTTTGTTCGAGTTCCTCCATCACCAATTTATTCACCACAGCAGAGAACTGGTGAAACCACAGCTGTGCCAAATATATGTCTTGAGGTTTGCAAAATAAAAAAGCACTTCAATTTGACCTGGGAGCACAATCATGTGACCGGAAAGGAGAGGTTGTATTGGAAATAAAAACTGGACACGTGCCGAGGCTCAGAATCCATTGGCCTGAGAAGCCTACTGAGAAGTGGGTGAAATGTCACCTGAGACAGAGGTCTGCCGTTGCGTATTGCTCAAATCAGTGGAGTAGATCTAGTTTACTTTTGGTTAGAAGCACCTTTCTTCTTCTTTAAAATGTATGATCCCAACCACCTCAATCTTATCATATATATGTATGTATATATATACATACATACATACATACATACATATACACGTTGGAGGGGTTACATTTTCAGGAGATGATAAATTAGCAGTGTTCCGTGTGTTCTAATATGCTATGATGTGTATTTGCAAACTCACTAACCACAAAATACTTAAAATATCATTGGAAACTAATCAATTAAGCGCACAGGATCAACCAACAGCATCATTGTCCATATGAATTCTGAAAGAATGAATGAAGACGAATTGAAACCTGCTGATCTGACCAATGTCACTTCAGTAATGTCACCATAATCATACAATTATGCACATTCATTGCCAAGCAATGTTGTATGCTAATAAGTGGACAATATGCTGTTAAGCAGTCGAGTATGGCAGTGGGTAAGCACTGTTCTGCCAAGTCAACAGTGAACTGCAGCAACATTAGAGTTGGTGAAAGTGGATATGTCTGATAATAATTGCAATCAAAAGAGTCTTGACAATGTCAAACTATTATTTTAAAAATAGAAAGTCGTAGTTTAAGTGTAACAATCAATTGAAAGCTGTAAAATCTGGAACCGAGTATTGATGGATTCTGGTGTTCCAAGCTGCAGCAGTTAATCCAGGCTGAGTTGATTTCCGTAAAGTCAGACGACACATTTGATGTGCAGCTGTTGAAATCTCAATAGCTTAGATTTCTTGGCAGTGTCAGATGCAGCACCAGGCCGGGACTATCAATGGAGGAATTTTTGGTTTTTTTTCTTGATGCTAAAGGTTTATCCTGTAAAGTGAAGCTCATTTTAAAGTGCACTGTTAAGTTTAATGCATGTGACCTTGACACACATACCTCATCATGCATCCAAAATCTCTATTCAGTTGTTGAGTGAAGAGGTGCACAAGCTCTCTCCTCCCAAGAACTTCCACCTCAGCTCAATACAGACCAATCCCCATTGAAGGACTTCTTTATATCATTGCATTCCTGCCTGTCATTCCCACAGGATTACTTTTAGTAGTTGTTTTCATAAATACAGATTTATGTCCCAGTTCAAAGGCATCTCTCCTTGAGTCGGATCTGAGAACAAAGACTGCAGATCCACATGCATTACGAAGTTGTTTGTGGACGGCACAACAAGGTTGATACAAACGTCCGTAAGAAAGTTTTAGGGATATATCCATAATCCGAATGAAACAAAAGAAATAAAATCATTTTGTTGAGATCCATCCATCCATCCATCCATTGGGACATACACTGTTGCAGAGCATTGATGCTACCTAAGCAGTCTCCTTGGCTAATGGGCACAATCCTGGACAGGTCACCACTCCAACACAGGATACCAGCAAGCTGGCCACTCATTTTTTGCCAACCTCAGAAGGTTGACAGGCAGAATCAACCACAACAGCCTAGCAGGATTTGAACTGAGGATCCTAGGATTCCCAGCCACCACCCTAACCATTAAGTCAACACCAGGCATATTTTGGTGAGATGCAAGGAAGAAAAAATAAATTTAAACACAGAGATGCAGGATGTTTACAAAGTTTCACAAGATGCTGTGAAACTTGTTAATGTATAAACAAACAATAATAGAGAATGGGCTGCAGCCATTAAAGCAAAGAATATAACGTTTACTAATAAAGCGATTCAGCCAATTGCATCTTTCGGTCAAATAATCGTGCATTGTGACTGCCATAATGCAAATTGAGGTTGATGAGGCAACACATCGGCCAGGGCAAACCTGCAATCCAAAGTTTGTGGAAGCAGAATTTGTTTGACATGTTGTATCATTGGAGATTTCATTGCTTCGTCAGACAGCCTCGAGGTCAAAGAAATTCTTGATAGTTCCTGTTTCTGTTCGAGCACTGCTCGGAACACGAGATGCAGCGCAAGTTTAGCACTGCATCCATTTCTCTGCTCAGGAACACCTTGCATCGAGCAACAGTAACCATATGGTGCTGTGGGTTGGTGCCAAGCTTCCAAGCCACCATAAAGTGGCAATTTATGGGACCGGAGAATTTTTGCTCAACGGAGTGGTCACGCTGCCAAGATTCCTAAAAAGCATCGGCAGCGGCCAAATTTCAAGAAAGCCTTGAGGGCAAACTAAAATGTAATAAATGAAATTCAGTAATAGCAACTAGCAGTGACATCTGAGCGAAAGGCCATCCATATGCTTGCGGTATTCTTTTCAGCTGTTGGCATGTTTACTCACAGGAACATTTCCTGGCAGCCAGGCCCTCCTACAGATCAGATTGGATCTTCCGCAGGGCAGGGTGAAAGTCACAGTGGCGCAAAAGCGGCAAAAAGCCAAACAGGATGAGCCAATCCTGACCCGGGGTCGCATCCACGCCAAAAAATACCCCTGAAGCAATCAAAAAGTGAATCCACAACAGCTCTCAATCCCATGACACCAGGAAAAGTTTTTCATGGAACAATCTCCAGGTGAACAGATGGCCAAGGTCATTTCAAATTAAAAGGGGAGATTTTGCATTATATGACTTTTAATTTATTTTAACAATCTTTTAATAAATCAGTTTTGAAAGAAGTAATGATAATAAAACAAATATCTGAAAACATCATCTTATGCTTCAATATTTACTTTTTGGATTTAAAAAAAGAAGAAGACAACCAAGCCCTCCCCCACCCCAAACTTCTTCCCCCACCCCTCCCCACCTCACCCACACACCCCTCCTCTTTCCCTCCCACCACCTCCCCACTCTACCCACACCCTTTCCCACTCCCCCACACTCCTTCCCCACTCCACCAACCTTTATTGCATATAAATTGCAATGTTGCATTTAGGAAATACACATTAAATTGAAATTACGTGGAGAACGAATAAAAAGCAGAAAAAAAAACTTCAAACAGGTTGCACACTGGAAACATGGACACAAAGGATTTGCGAAATAACTTACATTAGCCCAATAAATAGCATCGATTGCCAATGTGCTGGAGGTGTGTGAAGGGACCAAATGCAAAAACAACGGGTGCAAACAGGAAGTCAATTTGCACGCTCAATTTATAATGGAATTCATCAAATGGTAACTCTTTACACATGACCCTCCGAAAACCCAAAAAGCATGACAACAAACCGTATACAGCATATCGAATGGAGCAGCTCTCAGTTTCTTTTACATAAGGTCATGGTGAATGGTCTTTAAAAGTTTACAGCTAGCTTGGAGTGTGCACTCATGGAGTGTGCAATGACTGAGTGCTTTACTCAAACAGCAAAGGTGCAACCTCAATGCATTGTTACCTCCGCCACCGAAGGAGAGGAGGTTATTGTTTCACCCCTTTCTATCTGTTTGTCTGTCTGTCTGATTGTCTGTCTGTTGTTTGGTCTTTGTTTGTGTGCAGGATATCTCAAAAAGTTGTTGGATCGGATCCGGATGAAATTTTGGCACGGGTTGGGTGTTTGTAGCAAGGCCGAATTGATTCGATTTTGGTGAAGATCCGGATCCGGATCTGGATACAAGATTAGTTAAATTTTTAACATGATTCTTCACCATTGAGAGATAGGGCAAAAACGATATAGTACTTGTATAGCATGGTATTTCAAAAATGTATTGGGCCAGATATGTTCCGTGGATCAGGCATTACGTGTGGAGGTATGCGCTCTACCGAGTGCCCTTCTAGTTAAAAAAAAATTGGAATACCTGTGAATGTCAAAAGGAGAATTAAAGCCTAGTGTTGGCTAGTGGTTAGGGTGTGGCTGGGATCCTAGGGTCCTGAGTTCAAGCCCATTTCTGAATAACACCAGGGGTTGACTCAACGTGTCATCCTTCAAGGTCAGTGAAATGAGTACCAGTGTACTGGTAATAGGGGCACCGCGTCAGTGGCATGTCCGTGCCCCTAACCA
This sequence comes from Eptatretus atami, assembly GCA_035128595.1. Lineage (NCBI taxonomy): Eukaryota > Metazoa > Chordata > Myxini > Myxiniformes > Myxinidae > Eptatretus > Eptatretus atami. The sequence continues at coordinate 45,068,374 of CM068964.1, forward strand.
ATGACGTAACCAGCAGCAAAAAGGCAGCACACGAAGGGAAGGGGTATTGACGGATTTATAAATCTGGTACTGGTGTGGCGCAAGCAAGCATGATGGGCCAAATGGCCTCCTCTTGCGCATCATTTCCTTGTAAAAAAAATGCAGGTGAAGTCCAGTCGAGAGTTGTTTAATGATCTGTATTCAGCCTTGAGAAGTAAATTGATTGTTGTTGACTCAAACTCAGTGGTTATTACATCTTGACGCACAAATGCTGAATCATCTCTAAACTTATGATTTTGTAGAGTAAGCAATCACATGCGAAAGATAGATTATGATTGTGGGTCACTGTCACTCCCACAAAGCGACACTGCTGTCGTATAGAATAGCGTTGCAAAAAGTATTGAAGAGACAAACGAAATAAGTACCTGTGATCACAGTTAGCTGATTTTTGGTGAGAGTAAGTACGTAATGTGTACTGTGTTTTTGGTGAAGTAAGATGAAGTGTAGTATCAATGTATTGAAACACAGGAGTAAGCACCTTAGTATTCCGGTTAGGCCACACTAACTTGTTGCTGTTGCAAATGCAGAAGATCTGATGCACTGAGCTCCATCGGTTGCGTCGCCTTCACACGGCCATCCCGTCCAGCTTTGCTCTGGTTACTAGTGCCATTCAGGCCCAGATCGGTGTTGCTTGGACTTCCAGGACACCATTCCTCGATGTGCCTGATAAAGTGATAAATAGAAAAAGATGAGAGGATAAAGAAGATTAAATGAAAGCAATATTGAGAAAAGAGAAAAAGAAAAAAGAGGCATTCTCTCTTGTCAATCAGCACATTCACCTTGAATTTGGTGGAACAGATTGGATCAGATGCTTAGAGAGAATCCAACAAAGCAAAATACACCTTTACTGAATTTGCAACTACGACTGCAGGCATCTCAGAAGTATTCGCTCATTCTAACTCCAACCCTGGGTTGTGAATCTCAGCCTTGCTATAAACTGGCATCTTGGAATTTGAATGCAGGGGAGCCTCAACTTGTGTGGTAGCCATTGGAAGGACGTTTTTGCCAGAGGACTCGATTGACACAACTAGTTTATTGGTGGACATTAAAGATCCCGCATGTCTTTTCTGCAGAGTAGGTGAGTTGGCGCTGAACCTGAACAAATTCCTGCCAGTGTGTTGTGATAGAATTTGTGGCAATACGCCACCTGGCCAACCCACAAGGAGGTGGGAGATAATTATGGCTTTTACAGAAGTAAGTCGAGTAGAGCATTTGTTAAAAACCGAACAACAGTTTGTTCAATGTTGTTTCAATACCTGACAAGTTCATACATATATAAGGTCATACATGTACAAGCTCATATATGTGCAAGCTGATATATGGAGAGGATAGTATATATGTGCATGCTTAAATACAGAGAAGTTCATATATGTGCAAAATCATATACGGGAGAAGCTCATATATGTGCAAGCTTCCATGCAGAGAAGCTTGTATATGTGCAAGCTCATATAAGGAGCCTCAGAATGTGCATTAAGCTCATATACAGGGAGCTCGTATATGTGTGAGCTCATATGTAGAGAAACTCATATTTGTGCAAGTTCATACAGGAGCGAATTGCAAGCTCATATGCAGAGAAGCTTAGATTTGTGCACGCTCATATACAGAAAAGCTCGTATATGCGCAAGCTCATATACGGATAACTTTATAGATATGCAGCTCATATACGGAGAAAGCTCTTATGTGCAAGCTCATTGGGTATACAGTGGAAGCTCGTATATATGCAAGCTTGTATATGGAGAAGCTCGTTATAGTGCAAGCTTCATATACGGAGATGCTATATAGTGTGGAAGCTCATCCTCAGATGGAAGCTCGTATATGTGCAAGCTCATATGCAGAGAAGTCGTACATGTGCAAGCTCGTATATGAGGAGAAGCTCTGTACATGTGTGCAACACGTGCTATTATGGAGAAAGCTCATATGTGCAGCTCATTCGGGATAGCTCTGGAGAAGCTCGTATATGCAGCTATCATATCATGTAGATGCTCGTAGATTGAGCTCATCTAGAGAAGCTCGTATATGTGAATCTCGTTTAGGAGAAGCTCGTTACGGAGAGTCATATATGTGGATAGCTCGATCCAGAGAAGCTCGTATATGCAAGCTCTATGCAGAGAGCTCGTTGTGCAAGCTCGATATACGAGAAGCTCGTACATGTGCAAGCTCGTATGAGAAGCTCATATTGTGCAAGCTCATATAAGTGAGTCTACATGTGCAATTCGTTTACGGAGAAGTCGTATACGAGAAGCTATAGATGTGGAAGCTCATCTACAGAGAAGCTCATATATGTGCAAGCTCATCTCCAGAGAAGCTCATACATGTGCAAGTCGTATACGGAGAAGCTCATACATGTGCAAGCTCATACATGGGGAAGCTCGTATATGTGCAAGCTCATATATGGAGAAGCTCGTATTTGTGCAAGCTCATATAGGGAGTAGCTAGTATATGTGCAGCTCGTATGCGAAGAATTCGTATATATGCAAGCTCGGATACGGAGAAGCATATATGTGCAAGCTCATATTCGAAGAAGCTCATATATGTGCAAGCTCATATACGGAGAAGCTCGTATTTGTGCAAGCTCAAATACGGAGTAGCTAGTATATGTGCAAGCTCGTATGTGGAGAATTTGTATATGTGCAAGCTTGTATACGGAGAAGCTTGTAGATGGAGAAGCTCGTAGATGTGCAAGCTCGTATACAGAGAAGCTCGTATATGGAGAAGCTCGTATATGTGCAAGCTTCCATACAGAGGAAGCTCGTATATGTGCGAGCTTGTATAAATATAAGCTCGTATATGGAGAAGCTAGTATATGTGCAAGCTTCCATACATAAAAGCTCGTATATGTGCCAGCTCGCATACAGAAAAGCTCGTATATGTGCAAGCTCGTATACAGAGAAGCTCGTATATGTGCAGGTTCCATACAGAAAGCTCGTATATGTGCAAGCTTCCATACAGAGAAGCTCATATATGTGCAAGCTTCCATACAGAGAAGCTCGTATATGTGCAAGCTCGTATACAGAGAAGCTCGTATATGGAGAAGCTCGTATATGTGCAAGATTCCATACTAAAAGCCCGTATATGTACAAGCTCGTATACAGAAAACCTCGTATATGTGCAAGCTCATATACCGAGAAGCTCGTATATGTGCAAGCTCGTATACAGAGAAGCTGTATATGTGCAAGCTTCCATACAGAGAAGCTCGTATATGTGCAGTCTTCCATACAGAGAAGCTCGTATATGTGGCAAGCTCGTATACAGAGAAGCTCGTATATGTGCAAGTTCCATACAGAAAGCTCGTATATGTGCAGTCTTCCATACAGAGAAGCTCGTATATGTGCAAAGCTTCCATACAGAGAAGCTCGTATATGTGCAATCTTCCATACAGAGAAGCTCGTATATATGCAAGCTCGTATACAGAGAAGCTCGTATATGTGCAAGTCATATACAGAGAAGCTCGTATATGTGCAAGCTCATATATGGAGAAGCTCGTATATGTGCAAGCTCATATACGGAGATGCTCATAGTGAAGCTCATACACAGAGAAGCTCGTATATGTGCAAGCTCATATGCAGAGAAGCTCGTACATGTGCAAGCTCGTATACGGAGAAGCTCGTACATGTGCAAACTCGTATATGGAGAAGCTCATATATGTGCAAGCTCATATCGGTGAAGCTCGTACATGTGCAATCTCGTTTACGGAGAAGCTCGTATCGTGCAAGCTCATATACGGAGAAGCTCGTAGATGTGGAAGCTCATCTACAGAGAAGCTCGTATATGCGCAAGCTCATATACGGAGATGCTCATATATGTGGAGCTCATCCACAGAGAAGTTCGTATATGTGCAAGCTCATATGCAGAGAAGCTCGTACATGTGCAAGCTCGTATAGGGAGAAGCTCGTACATGTGCAAGCTCGTATATGGAGAAATTCATATTTGTGCAAGCTCATATACGGTGAAGCTCGTACATGTGCAATCTCGTTTACAGAGACGCTCGTATATGTGCAAGCTCATATACGGAGAAGCTCGTATATGTGCAAGCTTCCATACAGAGAAGCTCGTATATGTGCAATCTTCCATACTGAGAAGCTCGTTTATGTGCAAGCTCGTATACGGAGGAAGCTCGTATATGTGCAAGCTCGTATACAGAGAAGCTCGTACATGTGCAAGCTCGTATACAGAGAAGCTCGTATATGTGCAGGCTCGTATACAGAGAAGCTCGTATATGTGCAAGCTCATGTACGGAGAAACTCATAGTAAAAATCTCGTTTACAGAGAAGCTCGTATATGTGCAAGCTCGTATATACCGAGAAGCTCGTATATGTGCAAGCTCATGTAACGAGAAACTCATAGTGCAATTCTCGTTTACAGAGAAGCTCGTATATGTGCAAGCTCGTATACAGAGAAGCTTGTATATGTGCAAGCTCATGTACGGAGAAACTCATAGTGCAAGCTGGTATATGGAGAAGCTCGTATATGTGCAAGCTTCCATACAGAGAAGCTCGTTTATGTGCAAGCTTGTATACGGAGAAGCTCGTATATGTGCAAGCTAGCTAGTATATGTGCAAGCTCGTATGACGAAGAATTCGTTATAATATGCAAGCTCCAAGCTCGTATACAGAGAAGCTCGTATATGTGCAAGATTCCATACAGAGAAGCTCGTTTATGTGCAAGCTTGTATACGGAGAAGCTCGTTTATGTGTAAGGTTCCATACAGAGAAGCTTGTATATGTGCAATCTTCCATACAGAGAAGCTCGTATATGTG
>CM068964.1:45073194-45086508 GCA_035128595.1 Eptatretus atami
ACAAGCAAACCCGAACTGTCTGACCATGTGAGTTCATGAATGAATATGAAGCGACTTTTCTTGCTTTAACTGTTTGCAAAGAGTTTACACAATGTAAACTATCACTGACAAATAATTTTCATTACCAGAGCACAATTTGGGATAACAAAAATGTGGTTGTGCATCCCTTCTAAATCCCCAAAACTATGTGATATAAAGAAACAACAAGGCATTTGATCACTCATGCCCTTTGGATTATGTGTTCATTGAATTGTCATTGCTGTTTCATGATTCAAAAAGTGACATCCATAGAGTTGATAACTTGTAGACATGAAAAACAGAAGCTTACATATGTTTAGATATCACTATGAAGGAAAAAGAAACTGAAATTTAAAAATGCCAAAAATTTTTTAATGTAAAAAAAAATCTTGAAGACCATTGTTAATATTTTAACTCCGCCATCGAAGATGGACGGAGGTACTCTTTTCACCCCTGTCTGTTTGTGTTGGTTTGTGAAACAGTATTACGGAAAAACCTGGACGTGTATTTCACGAACTTTGGTTCGGGGATTAGGTATGGTCAAGGATGATGCCATTAGATTTTGGACTTTGTGTCCAAAGTTCCAATATGGCCGCTATGGCGGCCATTTGAAAAAATATTTGAATTTTTCTTTTTTGCATTTCTACATTGTTTTAGTTGATTTCCAACCAAAAAAAAAATAAATTTGTTGGAGAAAAAAAAAACAAATTTTGCAACTTTTTTTTCAAAAAATTTCATTATATTGAAAAAATATTGATTTTTTTTTGCATTTCTACATGTTTTTAAGTGATTTCCAACCCCAAAAAAAGTTGTTAGAGAAAAAAACCAGAAAATTTTGCAACTTTTTTTCAAAAAATTTCGATTTTATTTTTGTGGCATTTCTACATGCGCATCGATCTCGTTTAGTTATTTCAATCGTGGTTCAGTAGAGTTGATCCGTTGACCTACAATGAAGAGGATATCAGGTTCACTTAAGTGACAGCAGCATTGGCGGCCGGGAGGTTTTGCACTCGTACCGAGTTGCTCCCCTTTCTAGTTTCAGGATGCATTATTAGGTGAATGAACTTACACCATTAAACAGCAAAAAAAGAAAAGTGAATTTGTCAGTAATTTCTGGCTGAGCTTGCCTTTCAGAATCCTTGATTTGCTTTGCAACACGTATGATGTAGATATAAATTATTACATCATGTATCTGCAAATGAGGTTTTTTTTTCTTCAAGCCAATGAAGAAAAAGCAAATTGATTCTCATATGTTCTGTGTAATGAGATGCTGGCCAGATAATGCAGGTGGCTATACAATGAGGGATTTACATTCCATAGTATGTACGTATGTGTTTCTGACGCTGTATATATTATATTTACTACATATATATTATATAATTGTATTTTATCTTAAAGAAGAAATGTGCTTCCAACCAAAAGTAAACTAGATCTCCACTAATATTGAGCAATAGAAGAGCAAACCGGTCTCAGTCGACTTTCACCCGCTTTCACAGCAGGACTTCCTCAGGCCAATATGACCCCGGCCTCAGCACATGTCCGGTTTTTATTTCTGTTACGGACTGCCATTTCTTGGTCAAGCGCTGGTGCTCCGATTGTCAAATGTGGGGTGCTTTTTTAATTTTCAAACTTCAAGCAAATGAACATCAAATCACTCATTGATGGGCTGCTTGTTCTTTTTATGTTTTTACTTACACGTGATTTCTGTGTTGTATGTGTGTGGTGTGAGATGTCATGTGATTGTTGTTTGTTTTTGTGTTTTTGAGGAATGGAAACATGGGTTGGACATCGTTGTGTCTCAGTTGAATGTGTGAGGGTAGGTTGTGTGATGTTGGGGTTCTCGCTGGGTGTTGTACCACAAGCGATGTTGGGTTTGGCGATTGAGTGTTGTTGTTGCTCATCTTATCCAGTGTTTTCAACATCCAGTTTTTGCCATTTGCATCGAGGTGTGTATTTTGTGGGTATGTCCACGTTCTTCCCCAGTTAACCAACCCTCTCGGCTCTTCACATTGCCATTGCTTCCAGTATCAACCTGTGTTCGTTTGTTGGACATCATGTCTAAGACAATGTCCCATCAAAAGTCAAATATTGTAGCTGATTTGAAAGCCAATGACGTACTACGGCTGACTGTGTCACCTTTCAAGCCTGATTGCTCAATTTCATGTTTCATTTAGCCTTTGTTTTTAAATTTCTTCAAGTTTCCACCAATGTCGAATTGGTTCACAGCTCTGCGTACAAATGGGTAAACCTACTCCAGATTGTATCACAAGTTGGTATTGTTGTCTACTTTAGTTTTGAAATGCATTATGGGAAGGTGAAACAGAAGCTTGTAGGTACTCCAATCGTGCACTTACGTACCTTATCCTGCCAATCCTTTCGGAAAGGGCCCAGGTAGTATGACCAGTACACAGTGCCCAAAGTGTGTCTGGCTCCTTCCGTTCTGTGCTTTGGTTTGTCCAACGTGGGGAGTATCCCTTTTCTGTAACCATTTTGAGCTGGGACTCCTCTAACTAATCTGTGATTTCTTGATTGCATCGCTTTGGAAAATGACACCGCCCATGGCCATGCTCCACGCATTTGTGAGAGATTGGGTTTGCAGGAGTTAAAATCCCAATAAACTGCTGGTGTGGGTTGTTTCCTGGAAACCAAAGTCTTTCGGTAGCCATCAGGCTTAGTGGTGAATCTCCACCATCCAAAAAGCCTAATTTGCTTTCTTTTTTCAATATAAATTGTGAAGTTAATTCTTGGGGAATACCCGGCCCAAGCTGTCCCAGAAGGTGGTCTACCATGTTTGTTTGCAAGATGCGCACAAGTTGTCATCCTCGTTACCTATTCTCCAGTATCGTGGAAAGCAATTTTGCATGAGACTCAAATATCTTTTTGTTCTGAGTTCCTCCATACACAATTTATTCACGCCACAGCAGAGACTGGAAACCACAGCTGTGCCAAATATATGTTTGAGGTTTGCAAAATAAAAAAGCACTTCAATTTGACCTGGACGCACAAATCGTGGCACCCGAAAAGGAGAGCTTGTATTGGAAATAAAAAGCTGGACACGGCCCGAAGGCTCAGATCCATTCGGCCGTGAGAAGCCTACTGAAAGTGGGTTGAAATGTCACCTTGAGACAGAGGTCTGCCGTTGCGTATTGCTACAATCATGTGAGTAGATCAGTTTACTTCTTGGATTAGAAGCACCTTCTTCCTCTTAAAAATGTAATGACCACAACCCTCCAGATCTTATCATTTACTATATGCTATGTATATGATATAATAGGCATAATACATACATACATATACAGTGGAGGGTTACATTTCAGGAGATGATAATATTAGCAAAGTTGTTCCGTTGTGTTCTACTAATGTCTAATGATGTGTATTTGCATTAACTAACCACTAACACAGGACAATATATTAAAATACATGGGAAAACTAATCAATTAAGACACAGGATTCAACCTAACAGCATATATGTCATATGAATATCTGAAAGATGAATGAAAGACGAATTGAACTGCATGATCTGAGCCAATTGTCACTTCAGTAATGTCACCTCACGATACATACAATTTGCACATTCACATTGAGCCAAGCAATTATGTATGCTCCACTCCACAGTGACAATATGCTGTTAAAGCTCAGTCGAGTAGTGGCAGTAGGGTAGCACGTATCTGCCAAGTTCACAGTGTACTTGCAGCACCACACTCCTACAGTTCTCTGAGTGGCATATCTGATACACTCTGTCTGATATATCTGCACAAAGAGTCTATACAATGATCAAAACTATTATTTAAAAATAAAAGTCGTACGTTTTATGTGTAAATAATTTGAACAGCTGATACAAATCGGAACCCGAGTATTGATTGAGATTCTGGTGTCTCAAGCTCGGCAGCAGTTAATCCACGCGCTGAGTTGAATTTCCGTAAGTCAGAACGCACCAATTTGAGTGGTGCCAGCGCTGTTGAAATCTCATTAGCTCTGATTTCTTGGCAGTGTCAAGCAGACCAGGCCTTGGGACTTCAATGGAGGAATTTTTTGGTTTTTTTTATTGATGCCTAAAGGTTTATTCCTGTCAAGTGAAGCTCATTTTTAATTGTCATTGTACAGTTTAATGCATGTGACCTTGACAACAACATCTAATCACTGCATCAAAATCTCATTCAGTTGTTGAGTAAGAGGTGCACAAGCTCTCTCCCAAGAACTTCCCACCTCGAGACTCTCAACAGCAGACCAATCCGCACATTGAAAGGACATGTCTTTATATCTTGCATCTCCCGCTGTCATTCCCCAGGTTACTTTTAGTAGTTGTTTCATAAATACAGAATTAATGGTCGCACATTAAATCGGCTTATCTCGTCCCTTGAGTGTCGTATCTGAGAACAAAGACTGCAGATCCACAGCATTACGAAGTTGTTTGCTGGACGGACAACAAGGTTGAATCAAACGTCCGCTAAGAAAGTTTTAGGGATATATCCAATATCCGAATGAAACAAATATAACTAAATCATTTTGTTAAGATCCATATACCATCCATCCATCCATTGGGACGCATACACTGTGCAAGCATTGATGCTACCCTAACAGTCTCCTTGGCTAATGGGGCGACAATCCTGGACAGGGTCACCACTCCAACACAGGATAACCAGCAAGCTGGCACTCATTTTTTGCCAACCTCAGAAGGTTTACAGGCAGAATCAAGCCACAACAGGCCTTAGCAGGGGATTTGAACTGAGGATCCTTAGGATTCCAGCCCACACCCTAACCATTAAGTCAACACCAGGCATATTTTGGTGCAGTGCAAGGAAGAAAAAAATAATTTAAACCAGAGATGCAGCGGATGTTACAAAGTTTCACAAGGATGCTGTGAAACTTGTTAATGTATAACAACAATAATAAGAATGGGCTGCAGCCATTAAAGCAAAGAATATAACGGTTTACTAATAAAGCGAGTTCAGCCAATGTGCATCTTTCGTCAGAAATAATGTTGTCATTGGTGACTGCCATAATGCAAATTGAGGTTGATGAGAGGGCAACACGAATCGGGCCAGGCACAAACCTGCAATCCAAACGTTTGTGGAAGCAAATTTGTTGACTGTTGTATCAATTGGAATTCAGTTGCTTCGTCAGACAGCCTCGAGTCAGAGAAATTCTGAATAGTTTCCTGTTTGTTCGAAGCACTGCTCGGAAACTACGTCAGATGCAGCGCAAGGTTTACGCAGCTGCAATCCGATTTCTCTGCCTCAGGAACACCTTGCATCGAGCAACAGTAACCCAGTAATGGTGCTAGTGAGTTTGGAGAGTGCCAAGCTTCCAAGCACCCATAAAGTGGCAATTTATTGGGACCTTCACTTGGAAATTTTTGCTGAACAAACGAGAGTGGTCAACGACTGCCAAGATTCCTAAAAAGCATCGCAGTCGCAAATTTCAGAGAAGCCTTTGAGCGGAAACTTAAAATGTAATTAAAATTGAAAATTCAGTTATAGCAACTACAGTGACATTCTGAGTCGAGAGCCATGCCATATGGCTTGCGGTATTCTTCTTCACTGTTGGGCATGGTATTACTCACAGAACATTTCCTGGCACGCCAGCCCTCCTAATCAGCATCAGATTTGAGATCCTTCCTTCGCAGGCAGGGTGAAAGTCACAGTGGCAAAGTCGGCAAAAGCCAACATGAGATGCCAATCCCTGACCCGGGTCGCATCACCCAACCAAATCACCCCTGAAGCAATCAAAAAGTGAATCCCACACAGCTCTCAATCCCATTTCGACACAGGAAAAAGTTTTCATGGACAATCTCCAGGTGAACAGATGGCCCACAGGTCATTTCAAAATCTAAAGGAGCAGGGAGATTTATCATTATAGTGACTTTTAATTTATTTTAACAATCTTTAAATAAATCAGTTTTGAAAGAAGTAATCTGATAATAAAGACAAATATCTGAAAACATCATCGTATTGCCTTCAAAATATTCACTTTTTGGAATTTAAAAGAAAGAGAGACAAACACAAGCCCTCCCCCCCAGATTAAACCTTCTTCCCCCACCCCCCACCCATACTCTTCTTCCACCCCACTCCTCCCCACCTCACACACAACACCCCTCCTCTTCCCTCCCAACCATCTTCCCCACTGCTACCCTCACACCCCTGTCCTCCACTCAGACCCAACGGCCCTTTCCCACAAACTCCACCAACCTTTTATGGCATATAAATTGGCAATGTTTCGCATTTTAGGAAATACACATTAAATTGAAAATTACAGTGGAAGAAACGAATAAAAAGCAGAAAAAAAAACTATACAGGTTGTCACACTGGAAACATGGACAACAAGGATATAGCAGAAATAACTACATTAAGCCCAATAAATTAAGCATCGATTGCAAATGTTGCTGGAGGTGTAGTGAAGGGGACGACATGCCAAACAACAACGGGTTGCAAACAGGAAGTCAATTTGCACGCTCAATTTATAAGGAAGTCATTCAAAAGGTCGAAGTAAACTTCTTTTAACATTGACCCTCCGAAAACCAAAAAGCATGACACCAAACCGTATACAGCATCATCGAATGGAGAACGTCTCCAGCTTTCTTTACATAAGGTCATAGGGATTGGTCTTTAAAAGTTTACACAGCTAGCTTGGAGTGTGCACTCATTGGAGTGTGCAATGACTGAGTGCTTAACTCAAAACAGCAAGGTGCAACCTCAATGCATTGTTAACCTCCCGCCACACAAGTGAAGAGTAGGAGGTTATGTTTTCACCCCCTATTCTATTCTGTTTGGTCTGTTGCTGATTGTATGTACTGTTTGTTTGTTTTTTGTAGTTTGTGTGCAAAATAAAAAAGGATGTATACTCTAAAATGTTGTTGAACTCCGGCCCGGATGAAATTTTGTGCACGGGTTGGGTTGGTTTAGCAAGCGGTTCCGAATTTGGAAATTCCCGTTTTTTTGGTGAAGATCCGGATCCGGATCTGGATACAAGATTAGTTAAATTTTGTAACATGATTCTTCACCCATTGAGAGATTAGGGCCAAAAACGATATAAGTACTTGTATTAGCATGGTATTTTCAAAAATGTATTTGGGCAGATTGGTTTCGTGGATCAGGATTTACGTGTTGAGGTATGCGCTCTACGAGTGCCCTTCTAGTTAAAACAAAAATTTGAATACCTTTGTGAATGTCAAAAGGAGAATTAAAGCTAGTGTTGGCTCTTAGTGGTTAGGGTGGTGTGCTTGGGGATCCTAGGGTCCTGAGTCAAGCCCATGGCTGCTGATAACACCAGGGGTTGACTCACGTGTCATCCTTCCAAGCGTCATGTGAAATGAGTACCAGTGTACTGGTAATAGGGGCACACGCGTAGTGGCATGTCCGTCTGCCCCTAACCATGACGTATACAGCAGCAAAAAGGCACACACGAAGGGATAGAGGGTATTGACGGATTTTATAAATCTGGGTTACTGGTGTGGCGCAAGGCAAGCTGATGCGCCAAATGCCTCCTCTTGCGCCATCATTTCCTTGTAGAAAAAAATGCAGGTGAAGTCCAGTCGAGAGTTGTTTAATGATCTGTTATTCAGCCTGAGAAGATAATTGATTTGTTGACTAAACTCATGAGTTATTACTAATCTTGACAGCACAAATGCTGAAACATAAACTTGATGATTTTAAGATTCACGAAGCCATACACTGTCACTAATCGACACAGAAAAACGTATGCTACCTGCATGGTCAGTATAGGGAATAGCAGTGTAGCTTATATCAAAAGTATTGAAAGAACAAACGAAATATACCGGTACATCTGATGATCAAGTAGTCTGATTTTTGATGGATGAGGAGTAAATACATGCTGATATCCTTTGCGGGTGTAAGATTTGTGAAGGAGGGAAATAGTCCATGTTGATCAAGTTGCTGAACACAGAAGGATAAGCACTTAGATATAACCGGTAGCCACCACACTAACTTGTTGCTGTTGCAAATGCAGAAATCTGAATGCACTGAAGCTCCATCGGTGTTGCGTCGCCGTTCACTCTACGGCCATCCCGTTCAGCATCTGCTTGGTTACTATAAGTGTTCATTCAGGCCCAGAACGGTGGTTTGCTTGGACTTCCCAGGACACATCCTGCTTTTAGTCCTGATAAAAGTGAGATGAAACAAAAGAATGGAGAGGATAAAGAAGATAAAATAAGCAAATTTAGAAGAAGAAAAATAAGAAAACGAGCAATTCTCTCTTTTAGCCACCAGCACAGTCACTTGTAATTCAGGTGTGAAAACAGATTGGATCAACTGCTTAGAGAGAATCCACAACAGCGAAAATTACACCCTGTTACTTGGAGAATTTTGCAACTACGGACTGGCAGGGCATCTCGAAGTATGCCTCATTCAACTCCAACCCTGGGTTTGAATCTCAGCCTTGCTTATAATACTGGCATCATTGAGAATTACGAGAATGCCGAGGGGAGGCTTCACACTTGTTGGGTAGCCGAGTTGGATTAGAGACGTTTTTGCCCAGAGTTAGTACGGTCGATATCGACAGCACCAGTTATTGCGATGGACATTAAGACTCCCTCATCGTCTACTTTCTAAGAGAGTATGGATGCAGTGCGCTGATACCTGAACAAATTCCTGCCAGTGTTGTGATAGAATTAGGGCCAAATACGCCACCTTGGCCAACCCACAAGATGGGAGATAATTAGGCGCCTTTTTACAGAATAGTAGTCGAGTGTATTTCGAACCAAGCTTTGAAGCACAACCGAACATTGTCAAGTTTGTCAATACCTGAACAAGTACTATATGGTATTCAGTACAGATATATCAGCTATATAATGGATAGCTCTATTAGGGCTATGAAATTATAATAAAGAGTATTACACTGAAGTATCAATCAAGTCTGTTTACGAAACTTCGATACGTTCATCTTGATACAGGGAAAGGTAAAGTGCAAAATCAAATCGGAAGTATATATGTCAAGCTTCCATGCAGAGAAGCTTGTATATGTGGCAGGCTCATATAAGGAGAACGCTCAGAAATGTTGCAATTAAGCTCATATACAGGGAAGCTCGTAATATGTGTGAGCTCATATGTAGAGAAACTCATATTGCTGCAAGTTCATACATGGAGAAGTTCTAGACAATTGGCAAGCTCAATAGAGAGGCTTAGATTGTGTGCACGCTCATATAAGAGCAAAAGCTCGTAACTGCGCAAGCTCATATCGGATAACTTCATAGACATGCAAGTATATGCGAAAGCTCATATATGTGCCAAGCTCATATACAGAGAAGCTCCGTATATTCAAGCTCATATAGAGAAGCTACGTATATGTGCAGCTTCATATAACGGAGATGCTCATATATGTGGAGCTCATCCTCAGAAGACAAGCTCGTATATGTGCAAGCTCTATATGCAAGAAGCTCGTACATGTGCAAGCTCGTATACGGAGAAGCTCGTACATGTGCAAAACTCGTATATGGAGAAAGCTATATTTGTGCAAGTCATATACGTGTGAAGCTCGTCATTGTTGCAATCTAGTACGGAGAAGCTCGTATACAGTGCAAGCTCATACATGGAAGAGAGCTCGTAGATGTGGAAAGCTCATCTACAGGAAGCTCGTATATGTAATCTCGTTTACAGGAGAAGCTCGTATACGGAGAGCTCATATATGTGGAAAGCTCATTCACAGAGAAGCTCGTATATTGCAAGCCTTCATATGCAGAGAAGCTCGTCATGTGCAAGCCTTCATATCGGAGAACTCGTACATCGTGCAAGCTCGTATATGGAAGAAGCTCATTATTTGGTGCAAGCTCATATACAAGTGAGCTCGTACATCGTGCAATCTCGTTGGTACGGAGAAGCTCGTATACGGAGAAGCTCATAGATGTTGGAAGGCTCATCTACAGAGAAGCTCATATATGTGCAAGCTCATTCTCCAGAGAAGCTCATACGTGCAAGCTCGTATACGGAGAAGCTCATACATGTGCAAGCTTCCATACATGGGAGCTCGTATATGTGCAGCTCATATATGGAGGAAGCTTCAGTATTTGTGCAAGCTCATATAGGGAGTAGCTAGTATATGTGCAACTCGTATGCGAGAGAATTCGTAATATATGCAAGCTCGGAACGGAGAAGCTCATATATGTGCAACTCATATTCGAGAAGCTCATAGTATGTGCAAGCTCATATAACGGAGAAGTCGTATTTGTGCAAGCTCAAATAACGAGTAGCTAGTATATGTGCCAAGGCTCGTATGTGAGAGATTCTGTTATATGTGCAAGCTTCGTATACGGAGAAGCTTGTAGATGGGAAAGCTTCGTAGATGTGCAAGCTCGTATACAAAGAAGCTCGTATATGGAGAAGCTCGTATATGTTGCAAGCTTTCCTACAAAGGAAGCTCGTATATGTGCGAGCTTGTATAAATATAAGCTCGACTATAGGAGAAGCAGTATATGTGCAAGCTTCCATACATAAACAGCTCGTAATATGTGCCAGCTCGCCTACAGACAAAGACTCGTTATATGTGCAGCTCGTATACAGAGAGCTCGTTATGTGCAAAGTTCATTACAGAGAAAGCTCGTATATGTGCCAAGCTTCCATACAGAGAAGCTCATATATGTGCATCTTCCATACAGAGAAAGCTCGTATATGTGCAAGCGTCGTATACAGAGAGCTCGTATATGGAGAAGCTCGTATATGTGCAAGATTCCATACATAAGCCCGTATATGATACCAAGCTCGTATACAGAAAACCTCGTAATATGTGCAAGCTCATATACCGAGAAGCTCGTTATATGTGCAGCTCGTATACAGAGAAGCTCGTATATGTGCAAAGCCTTCCATACAGACAAGCTCGTATATGTGCAGCTTTCCATACAGAGAAGCTCTAAATATGGTCAACTGTATACAGAGAAGCCGTATATGTGCCAAGCTTCCATACAGAGAGCTGTATATGTGCAGTCTTCCATACAGAGCTCGTATATGTGCAAAGCTTTTCCATACAGAGAAGCTCGTATATGTGCCATCTTCCCATCAGAGAAGCTCGTATATATGGCAAGCTCGTATACAGAGAGCTCGTATATGTTGCAAGCTCATATACAGAAGAAGCTCGTATATGTGCAAGCTGGGCATATATGAGAAGCTCGTATATGTGCAAGCTCATATACGGAGATGCTCAAATATATGTGAAGCTCATACACAGAGAAGCTCGTATATGTGCAAGCTCATTGCAGAGAAGCTCGTACATGATGCAAGCTCGTATACGGGAGAAGTCGTACATGTGCAAACATCGTATATGGAGAAAGCTCATATACGTGCAAGGCTCATATAGGTGAGAGCTCGTAATGTGCAATCTCGTTTAAACGGAGAACTTCGTACGTGCAGCTCAATACGGAGAAGCTCGTAGATGTGGAAGCTCAATCTACAGAGAAAGCTTCGTATATGGCGCCAGCCTTCATATACGGAGATGCTCATATATGGAGCTCATCCACAGAGAAGTTCGTATATGTGCAGCTCATATGCAGGAGCTCGTACATGTGCAAGCGTATAGTGGGGAAGCTCGTACATGTGCAAACTCGTATATGGAGAAATCATATTTGTGCAAGCTCATATACGGTGAAGCTCGTACATGTGCAAATCTCGTTTACCAGAGACGCTCGTGATAATGTGCAAGCTCATATACGGAGAAGCTCGTATATGTGCAAGCTTTCCATACAGAGAAGCTCGTATATGTGCCAATCTTCCATACTGAGAAGCTCGTTTATGTGCAAGCTCGTATACAGCGGAGGAAGCTCGTATATGTGCAAGCTCGTATACAGAAGAAGCTCGTACTGTGGCAAGGCTCGTATACAGAGAAGCTCGTATATGTGCAGCCTCGTTACAGAGAAGCTCCGTATATGTGCAAGCTCAATGTACGGAAGAACAGGAAACTCATAGTAAAATCTCGTTTACAGAGGAAGCTCGTATTGTGCAAGTCGTATACGAGAAGCTCGTATATGTGCAAGCTCATGTAACGAGAAACTCATAGTGCAATCTGGTTTTAAAACAGAGAAGCTCGTTATATGTGCAAGCTCGTTACAGAGAAGCATTGATATATGTGCAAGCTCATGTACGGAGAAACTCATAGTGCAACTGGTATAGGAGAACGCTGATCATGTGCAAGCTTCCATACAGAGAAGCTCGTTTATCGGTGCAAGCTGTATACGGAGAAAGCTCGTATAATGTGCAAGCTTCCATACAGAGAAGTCGTTGTATACGTGCCAAGCCTCGTATACAGAGAAGGCTTTTTTCGTATATTGTGCAAGCTCGTATACGGAGAAGCTCGTTATATGTGCAAGCTTCCATACAGAGAAGCTCGTTTATGTTGCAAAGCTCGTCTACAGAGAAGAGCTCGTATACACGAGACAGCTCGTTTATGTGGCAAGCTGGTGTACACGGAAAGCTCGTATATGTGCAAGCTCCATACAGAGAAGCTCGTTTATGTGCAAGCTCGACTATACAGAGAAGCTCGTTATGTGCAGATTCCATAAGAAGAAGCTCGTTTATGTGCAAGCTTGTAGAGTAACGGAGAAGCTCGATTATGTGTAGAAGGTTGCCATTACAGAGAAGCTTGTCATGGATGTGCACATCTTCCATACAGAAGAAGCTGTATATGTGCAATCTTCCATCACAGCAGAAGCTCGTTTATGTGCAAGCTCGTGATACAGAGAAGCTCGTTTATCGTGCAGCTCGTTATACAGGAAGCTGGCGTAATATGTGCAAGCTTCGTATACAGAGAGCTCGTATATGTGGCAAGCTCTTATTCGAGAAGCTCGTAATGTGCCAAGCTCGTATACAGAGAAGGGGGGGCTCGTTATATTGTGGGCCCAGGCTTCTCCATACAAGAGAGCTCGTATAGGTGTGCAATCTTCCAGTACAGAGAAAGCCTTCATTTATGTGGCAAGTTCGTACAAGTAGCTCGTATATGTTGTAAGGTTCGCATACAGAGAAGCTTGTATATGGTCAACTTCGCCATACAGAGAAGCTCGTATATAGTGCAATCTTCCATACAGAGAAGGTCCGTTTGGTGCAAGCTCGTATACAGAGAAGCTCGTATATGTGCAAGCTCTTATTCGGAGAAGCTCGTAATGTGCAAGCTCGTTATTACAAGAGAAGCTCGTATATGTGCAAGCTTCCATACAGAGAAGCTCGTATATGTGCAATCTTCCATACAGAGAAGCTCATTTATGTGCAAGTTCGTATACAGAGTAGCTCGTATATGTGTAAGGTTCCATACAGAGAAGCTTGTATATGTGCAATCTTCCATACAGAGAAGCTCGTATATGTG
>CM068964.1:45088629-45106997 GCA_035128595.1 Eptatretus atami
CGCGGGTGATCGGTGGATGAGATGCTGAGTGTGTGGGTTGGTCGTGGTCGTTTGTGTTTTGTGTTCGTATTGGGTATTGGTTCGGTGCAGTAGTTCGCCTCGTATACGTAGTTGGAGTTTGCTCTGTATATTTTGTTTTTTTTTTGGTGCTACTAGATTGGCATAATACAGTTAGATATGCGTCTGTATTAAGTGGGTGTTTTGCAGTTATCTCGGTGTAGAGCAGAGAAGCTCGTTTATGTGCAAGCTCGTAACACGAGAAGCTCGTATATGTGCAAGATTCCATACAGAGAAGCTCTTTATTGTTCATTAACGCTTTTCTGTTTATACAGAGAAGCTCTGTAATATGTGAGATGCTCATATATGTTCCAAGTCTCTCATGAGCTTCAGATGACTGTGAAAAGAAAAAAAGAAAAAAAAACATTTGAAAACGCATTTCCAATCAAATGTCATGTGATGTCAAAAGCAGCTCGTTCCAATTATCACCTCGGCGGTTATTAATAAGGAAACGACTTTATATAACATTGTGCACAATTTATAAAATGATGTACCACCTTTTTTTTTTATCATAATTAGTCCCGTTATATCGGTTGCAGGTTTTTGAATGTTGTTTTTGAAAAACCTCCAGTTTCATTTTGTCTTCTTGCAAATCAACAGAAAGGGGAAATACTTGATCGGCGTTTCTCAATGAACCCCGACACGACACAATCCCGCAATGCGTTCATGATAATAACAACAAAAATCTCCCAAAAAGAGCCGAGCAACGGGGTTTGCTCAGGAATTTCGAAATGGGCCTCGTCACTGTGTCCCCGCCTGATTATGATTGTTGGTTTTAATCTCGGAGCGGTATTTATTTAATTTCTGCATAATAGGCGAGGGGAGAAATGAATCGCAGGCATGAATAGCTGATGGGCGCTCAAAGATTAATAAAAATGGCATGATTAAATTAATCAGGTTCCTGTCAGAAGACTCACGCCCAGTCAGCTGATAAAGAATCTTCCTTGGATATTATGTAGTAAATTTCATTCACAGGACGTTGTGAAGGTCACAGCACTGAAGGTTTTTATGGAAATTATAAAGAGCATTGTATGACAATTTCCCGCATCACGCCTCGGCCTGCGAGTGCAGGGCTCGCCAAGATTTCCTTCATTTCAATAAATGACAAGGAAAAGAAGACACAAAAAAAAAAATCCTCTTTATGAATATTCAGAAAAATTATCTCGAGTGAAGCTAATTAGCATGAGTTTTCGGCATCAGAGCAAATTAACGCACAATTAGCTTCCTTATAAGCAAACAGATGAAAGCGATATATCTGTGGTCCCATTAATTTTGCCATTATTTAAGGCTGCAATAACCAGAGGAGATATGAAAATAATATCCATTGTGAATATGTCTGCCACAGTCTATGCTAAAACAGCATAAATTATGCATATGGTCCATCTTTAAAATGATGAATGTTTAATCATTCCCACCACGAGAACACATGCATTTCTATGGTCTTGCGGGTTGGAGTGCAATTTTACAAAACTCATCTTCTGTGAAGGCATAAAAATCATATCTGAGTTAAATTTGAAAGACAGAGTTAAATTTAGTTGCAGGAAGCTCTCTCTCTCTCTCTCTCTCTCTCTCTCTCTCTCTCTCTCTCTCTCTCTCGTGCTCTCTCTCTCTCTACAATGTACTAAAACGAGCCATCAAAGGGTCAGTTTGTGGCAGCTTCCAAGCACAGCAACCACTAAACAACATATTGGCGTCATTGCCATGGCATTTTGTCAAGCAAACCTTCGCAAATCGTCTTTCAATCCAGTGTCAAAAAGGGCACAGAACAATAACATTTGGAATTTGTATTTCTTCGCTGTATTGCGGCAGAGCGACTCAATCACACACCTTTTAATCTGGCATGTTATGCCAAAACTCCCTGCTATGCACTCTCCCTCCCACCCCACCCCCCCCCCCCCCCAAAAAAAAATACCAACAAAGCCTTGAGAGAAACTCGCAAGCAGAAGTGCTACAAATGTGGTTTCGCATGTATGGACTCATCAAAGTAGAACACTTCTTGAGAAGTTTTGTCCCAGTCCCGAGATGAGAAATGACAAAACAAATTGAGGCCCATCTCAGAATTGTGCACCCGAGTGAAGTAGTATTGAAGGTGGTGAATAAAACAAAGAAAGAAAAAACAAAAAACAAACAACAATCAACCATGTCTGTCACAAACCGGACGGTTGCCATGGTCACAGTCAACAAGCCTGCTGTGCATGTTTGCTTGACTGTGCCGCATGCACTGCCTCTCAGAAGCCATTTAATTTAGGGAAGAATTTTTCTTTGGACAATGCCTAGCATCGTTAAGCCATCTTGTTTACGTAGCCATGACCAATGACTGTTCATGGCGACTCCTTTAAACTGAGGCACAAGGCTTCTCATTATGCATTACACAAGGAACAATTTGAGTGTAACATTCCTCGATGTCAGAATTGCTTTTTGAAGGACATACACAGATACAGCAGTTTGCTCAATGTGTCATCAGATGTTTAATACAACTTGCTCTCGCTTGGAGCAATGATGCTTCAAGTAAAGGCAGTTGTTAAAGATGCATATGTTTCATACACACCTTTGCTTATGGAAATATAATCCTTATAGAATGTCCTGTGCATGTATTAAGCTAACTCATGGTTGATGAATCTTTCTTGAATATTTATTGACATTAGGTATATGCTTAATGATCAAATAAAATAACAGACCAATTGACTAACAGAAGCCATAACTATACTTACAATAAAATGAATGTATCATGGGATCTGGAGAGATTCTCATTACGGTAAATTTTCATCATATCTCTGTTTCTCATCAGAAATGGATCAGGTAATTTTGTAAGGATGTTTGACGATTGTGGCAGTTTCTTCACATGCAAAGATCAGAGGAAGGATTGATATTGAGTGTGACAAGCTTGATGGTGGCTAAAGAGACTAATTTATGAGCAGCAGGCTCTGTTGAAGTCGTTGCAGATGAAATCCTTGTTCAGAGAGTTGGTTTGAATATAAAAATCCTTTCTCTTCCTTATCCTCTTTTCCTCTGCTACTTCCTGGTGAGTAGGCTCAAAAGTTTGAGCAGCTTTTCTTGTGAAGGTTCTCCAGGTATCATCGGTGGCCT
Organism: Eptatretus atami; assembly: GCA_035128595.1. Classification (NCBI taxonomy): domain Eukaryota; kingdom Metazoa; phylum Chordata; class Myxini; order Myxiniformes; family Myxinidae; genus Eptatretus; species Eptatretus atami. Next base: position 45,091,774 of record CM068964.1, read on the forward strand.
CTCTTTTCCAGTGGTGATGGTTTATGGTGGATGACTCCAAGGACTTCTTGAGTTTGGCCTTACAATGTTTATATGGAGCACCTCAGTTTCACTTTCCTCTTTTAAACTCGCTGTACAGGACTACATTTGGCATACGATCATCCTCCATGCGTGTCCTACATAGATCATCCACATGTCCTGCATAGCTGGTGTTGCAGAAAGATGAACTCGGGACTGTGGGGGTTTGCAAAACAGGATTTCAATGTTGGTGATATCGTCCTGCCATCTAATTTTGAAGATGGAGTGGAGACAGCATTCATGAAATACACTCGAGGAGTCTTACATATCTTTCGTGAGTATGCTGCAGTAGAGGTGCCTAAAATATTTTGAAATTTTCATTGAGTATGCTGCAGTGAAAATAATTTTGCCGCATTGATGTTACAAGTGATATAAAGACATCCAACCTATCCACCAGGTACCACTATTAACCTATAGAATTGATATCAAAGAGCATTTTTGTCAAATTACCCCCTTAAACATACACATTAAGGAAGCATGAGTACTTCATGGCACTGATGATTGTTAACATTACTTCATTGTATTAGGGGCTTTTGTTACAAACACAGATCCCTGCTATTTGTGCAGAGATGAATGTTTGTTCAAGCATTACTATTAAATATTATGTAACAAAGCACTAAAATAAATTACTTTTAAGACAAATAATTAAATCGCTCGAACACTGAATAATAAAATAATTTAATTGCACCAACACTATCATTGACTGTATAAATACACTCAGTTAAAAAAAAAAAAAATTAAAGAAAAAATAAATGCTTCCAATGTGGGGGGTGGCCGGAGGGGGGGGGATAAAGTTATTGAGTTTTAGAAAACTTCCGATCCCATCAGTGACACATAGAAAATAAAAGTTGTATAAATATACATATCCTAATATCTAAATACTTTATGATTTTCGGGTTATGAGCTGGAACTGGCATCTCGTACCATTAAACCTTGTAGAAACACTCACAAAGTCTGAATTTGCCTTCAGTATGGAGACAAAAAGCAAGAGCACACCACAAGGCACAAACCCAGATGCTGGAAATTAAATTAAATGTCCAATCCAGTTCAATTATCCCGTTACATATTCTCTTTGTGATTTTGCACGTAGGAAGTAGCGCGATAATTTTGTGGTATATTGTGTTCAATGGATTAGCAAATGTTGGCGACGTGTTTAAGCTGTGGGATTTCGGATCAAAACTTTCAGTGGTCTACAGAAAAGAATAATTCAGGATAGTACTTGTATCTGAAAAGATATGATTGTGCCAACATTCCAAATAGTGTAGCAGCATAGCAAACCTGTTGTGCATTTTGTGATACAAGCACCAAATTTGGCACAAATGTACATTAATATGTTGCGAACATTTTCAGATATTGGGCCACTTGAAATTCTCTCTTTATGTCCGCCATATTGGATTTCAAAATGGCCGCCACTTGAAATCTACATTTGCTATTATCTCTGGACGTAATGCAGCTATTGACTTGATTCTGGTATCTAAATGTATGTTTTTGGGGGCAAGGAATCCAATGGTACCATTTTCAACTTAATATTATCTATCACGGTCTGTTATATAATTTTATTTGGAAATTATCTAGGCAAATATTGGATTCAACACAATACTTTGAAAAAAATGTCTTAGTTCTGTAAATATAAATAAAAAAACGTCGTGAAGAATGCTGTGGAACACCTGAATCCTGGACACGACACCAGTGGTCACCGTTGATCAGCCACTGTTTGTTTTGGCCAAGCAGATACAGTGGAAGTGGCCAGAGAGCTATGGTGAAGACCAGATAGTGGTGATGTTTGGTGGCCTCCACATAGAGATGGCGACACTGAGGACACTGGGGGACTGGCTGAAAGGGAGTGGTTGGTGCAAGCACTTGTGCAAGCCGAGATTGCGACAGCAGGGACAGCAGACTCATTCCTGCGAGCATCCCATGTCTTGCGCACAAGAAGAGCACATCAAGTGACTGCAGCAGCACTGTACATCCTGCAACACCGTGCCTACAACCACTACTGTCTGGAGAAACCAGGGATGCAGAGGACCTTCGGAGTTTGAAGACTGGTGTTGCCAGAGAGGAGAAGACATCCCCCAGTTTCACTACTGGGCAACCGTGCTGGAACTAGAACTGTTGGTTCTAGTGTATGTGCGTTCTCTCAGGCAGGGATCGTTAATGATGTACCTCGATGCTCTGACAGAGCTGGTCCCCTGGTTCAATGCACTGGATCACACCCACTCTGCTAGGTGGATACCAGTGCACCTGAAGGACATGGCCGAACTCACCATCAAACACCCAGATGTAGCCAGGAAATTCAGGGAAAGCCACTTCACCGTTCAGAAAACACAGAGGGTGTTCTCGTCAATCCCGATTGACCAGGCACATGAGCAGAATAATGCCTGCATCAAAGGAGACGGTGGAGCAGTTGGGCTCACTGACAACCCTAGTGCCTACGTCGCTGGATGGTTGCGGGACCAGAAGTTGCCAGGGTGATCGAAGAATTCCAGGATGGGAACCAACACTGGAGACGGCAAACAGCAGACACACGTCATCATGATCAGACGCCAAGTGTACAGGCCTCATTTGTGAAAGATGTTCGCTCTCTCGTCGGTGTATAGAGGAGATGGGCAACCCATTCGAGGAGGAGAGTCAGGATGTAGTCAAACTGGACACAAAGGAGATCGCAGATCCTGCTGCTGTGGGAGACCATGATGAATGCCAAGAGGATTGGCCAAGAGCAGTTCGAGGCTTTCACCAGAGAGTGTCTGTTGGACAGAACAAAGGCAGTGGACGCACCCATTCTCGTAACAAGCTGAAGGTGTTCAGCACTTCCACTCCAAGAAGCCAGAGCATAGGTCAGCACAGCTCGCTCCATCAAGAATGACCGTGAACTCTTCGCACGCCTGTACATTGGCTGCCAGACGAGGGATGGAAACCTTGAGGAGTTCTTTTGTCACGAGAATCAGGCATGTCCTCCTGCATTGTCTGATGGTGGAAGCCTCTGCACTGGTACCAAGAGTGATCTCTCACATGCTTGGAAGAAGTCTCCGACGCAAAGACAGAGACTCCTGTCACGACCTGTATTGTGCTTGATGGAGCAGCCATCGTCCAGATGCTGAAGCCGGCTGCATCAAAGACCTTGAAGAGTATGCACAACAGATCTTCATCCCATATATGTCCACGAAGCTGCAAACAGTGTCACGCCTGGATCTGGTCTGGGATACTTACCTTGCTGATTCACTGAAAGGTAGTACACGTGCAAAGCGGGACAAGGTGTGCAGAGACGTGTGTGGCTGCCGCAGCCATACCAGGAAACTGGCAGAACTTCCTACGAGTGACAGCAACAAGACCGAGCTGTTCAGGTTCCTCTCAGCAGCTCTCATGGAATGGTTTGACCAGGAGGACAAGCAACTCGTCATTACTGATGGAGAGGCAGTGCTCAGCAAGCCACTACTGCCACATCTGACCTCACTCGCCCCATGTAACCATGAAGAAGCTGACAGTCGGATGTTGTTGCATGCATCTCACGCAGTCCAGCATGGACACCATGCAATACTCATCCAGACTGTAGACACCGATGTTGTGGTGCTGGCAGTGTCCCTGGCACAGGAGTTGCAACCAGAAGACAAACTGTGGCTGGCATTCGGAACAGGCCAGAGTTTCCGATACCTAGCAGCACACGAAATAGCAGCTGGATTGGGATGAGAGAAGGCTCGTGCACTGCCAATGTTCCACGCTCTAACTGGATGCGACACTGTGTCTAGTTTTCATAGACATGGCAAGAAGACTGCGTGGGCAGTCTGGACGGTACTGCCAGAACTCCATTGAGGCGCTGCTGCTGCTGTCCTCTGCACCTCGTGACATACCAGACGATGCAATGCGCATCATCGAGAGGTTCGTGATCCTGTTGTATGATCGACACAGCAAATGCACAGACATTGACAAGGCCAGGAGGAAACTCTTCGCAAGGAAGAACAATGTGCAGCTCATCCCTCCAACGAAGGCAGCTCTGGAGGAATATGTCAAGAGGGCAGTGTATCAAGGTGGACATGTGTGGGGTCAGATACTGCTGCCAGCACCAGAGCTCCCCTCACCAACCAACTGGGGTGGTCAAGGACTGGAGAAGGACAGTACACACCTTACTGGACCAGGCTAACTGAGGCAGCTCACAGCTGCATTGAGCTGGTTTATTGCAAGGGCAAGAAAGGGTGTGTGAGGCGCTGCAAGTGCAAAAAGGCTGCCCTTCAGTGCACAGCCCTCTGTGTGTGTGAAGGGGACTGCACATGACGATGAGTCACAAACATACATGTACTTGTGGCAATGCTGAACTTGTTAACATGACACTGTTTATGTACACGTATCTTCAGTACCGGTATATACCTAGCCTCAGATACCAGTACACCTAGCCTCAAATACTAGACCATGTAGCATGTCAGTATTATACCTAAGACATTTACAGAACTAGAACATTCTTTTCAAAGTATTGTGTTGAATCCAATATTTGCCTAGATAATTTCCAAATAAAATTATATAACAGACTGTGATAGATAATATTAAGTTGAAAATGGTACCATTGGATTCCTTGCCCCCAAAAACATACATTTAGATACCAGAATCAAGTCAATAGCTGCATTACGTCCAGAGATAATAGCAAATGTAGATTTCAAGTGGCGGCGATTTTGAAATCCAATATGGCGGACATAAGAGAGAAATTTCAAGTGGCCCAATATCTGAAAATGTTCGCAACATATTAATGTACATTTGTGCCAAATTTGGTGCTTGTATCACAAAATGCACAATTCTTTTGAATATTTGGGCTAAGCCGCCCCACTAAAACAGGGACATCCTTTGCAAAATTACAATCAAGTAATTTTAATTGTGGTTGCTTTTTGTTTACAGGGTCGAAGGGCCGTGGAAGAGGTTCCACAAAGATCACAGACATTATTGGAATTAAACATCAGACAACACAGCCGGTGATCTTTGGGGAAGTGGCATGCCTTCCTGAGGCACTCTGGGTGCTGGCAACACCATGTTGTGACGTCACTTTTCTCTCCTCAGTCAGCGGCAATTGAAGAGAAATCAACCACTTTCCCAATAAGATGCCAACCTATGAGGTTTGTCCATACTCTTTCCTCGAAATGCTGAGTGGCCACTGAGGAAGCAAGCACATGCCATTTATAAAGTACTAGCAGGGGTACCCGGTGTTGCCTGGTGCTGTTTGAATCCTGGTGGCATTTTGAAGGAATCAAGTTTTTTTCTATTTTTTTGTGGGGGCCTAAAACACTTCCCTACACCCATGAAGGAATGTGGTCGGGGACCATTTAAGATTACCTTTCATGTATACACAAAGGCTTAGGCTCTATAGATTGATTAAAAAATAAAATCCCCCAAAAATCCAGTTTTTTTTCAAAATTTTAAAACTTTTTTTTTCCTACAACACTCTCTGGCACTGAATGGTGAACCCCTGAAAGTTTGACGAAGATCCGTTTGGCCATCTCTGAGAAAAATGGCAACACACACACACATCTCTCTTATAGTATAGATGACTCAGCCAGGGTCAGAATCAAACCACTGATATCCGAGACTCAGAAAGGATGCTCGTACCCTTGACAGATCCTGTCTTTCATAGACGTTAACCAGTTTGGTGTGTCTCGACCTCATATCAATGCACCTCAAGGCTCAATTTATTAGCCTGTCCCCCACGCAGTGGGAGACAGGGTTTTGTGTGCATGCGTGTGTCTGTTCGGGCTCTAACTTTTTTTTTTTTACCATTTGAGCTTTTGTCATCTAATTTTCAACAAAGCTTCATTATGAGAATGTAGAGAATATATATTAATAATAAGGTCAAAAGGTTAATGGTCAGCATCACTTAAAATCATCAATTTTCATCCACTTGACCTGAAATTTCAATTATTATTTGAGCTTTCGTGATCAAATTTTCAACAAAGCCATATTCTGAGAATATGGAGAAAATATATTAAGAATTTGGTCTGAAGGTCAAAAGGTCAAAGGTACCATTTAGCCTATGGAAGGAGAAGAAGTCTAAATACAAAACGGACAGGCTTTGCACTGTCAGATGCTTTGTAGTTTGTTTCGGATTTTATTGTCTTCTTCTTTTCTTTCTATAAATATTGTGCTCTGTCTGCTCTGTATAGACCCTTGAAACCAAAAAAAATGAAGAAAAAGAGGAAAGGCAGAAGAAGAAGAAGAAGAAGAAGAAGAAGAGGAGGACTAAGAAGAAGAAGAAGAAGAAAATGAAAGGAAGAAGAAGAGGAAAGGAAGAAGAAGACGAAGAAGAAGAAGAAGAGGAAAGGAAGAAGAAGAGGAAAGGAAGAAGAAGAAGAAGAAGAAGAAGAAGAAGAAGAAGAAGAAGAAGAGGAAAGGAAGAAGAAGAAGAAGAATAAGAAGAATAAAGGAAGAAGAAGAAGTGGAAGAAGAAGAAGAGGAAAAGAAGAAGAGGAAGAAGGAGGAGGAGGAAAGAATGGGAGGAAATGATTGATAATTTTTTCGAAACACTGGTTGTAATTGCGAAGATTTACATTCAATAATGAGGGCACCACCTCTGAGTCTGCCAAATAAGCACGGCTCAGGTCTGACATTTCTCCCACCGATTGGTCTTCATCCAGGACTGTGCAGACATTATGTGCCAGGCATTAAGTATCCTCCCAAATTCATGGATGGAGAGGTGGTGGACATCATGTGACTACTAAATACAGATAAGCTTTTTACCTTTACTCACTGGAGCTTCACTCAAAAAGTTTTTTAAACCTTTACCCAAAAATGAAAAATGAAGAAGCAAGAGTACGATTTTCTTAAGAATACAAATGTCAATTATTTTGTTATAAGTAAACCGAGAAATTTAATTCATGTAGAGATTTGTTTCAGGAAGTAATCTCTACCTCTGCCACGGAAGTTGGATGGAGATTATGTTTTCACCCTTGGCTGTCTGTCTGTTTGTCTATCTGTGAGCAGGATATCTCAAAAGATTACAGATGGATTCGGCCGAAATTTGGTGGACAAAATGGGTGTGTGACAAGGATGAATTGATAAGATTTTTGTGAAGATCCAGATACAGATACAGAAATGAGAATTATTAATTTTTTTATGTGATTCTTCACCACTGAGATATGTAAGCCTGCTTGGTGACCTTAATGGTTAGGGACCTGAGTTCATATCCCGCTCTGCTGTTGAATTAATACCAGGTGGGGTTGACTCAGCCTGTCATCCTTCTGAAGTCAGCAAAATGAGTACCAGCTTGCTGGGATGATTGAGCCATTCAACTATCCTACATCAGAGTGGTGACCTGTCCAGGATTGTGTCCAATAGCCCAGGAGACTGCTTTGGCAGCACCGACGCTCTGTACAGAATATAGACCCACTGGGTGGATGGAGAGATGTAGCCAATAATTATATATATATATATATAGTATGATATTTCAAAAAATTGTGGATGGATTTTGACATAGCTTGCGAGATGAGTTGGGTAGGTGAAAAGAACAAGCCAATTAGATTCTGGTTAAGATCTGGATGCAGATCTGGCTTATTTATCAGTGGGATACAACATGTAAACTATTCAGCCTGGCATAGGTATATGCTCTACCGAGTGCTGTTGTAGTTTTTATACATGGTTCAAATGATTTGGGTAGCAATGTCTTTCCATAGCTAGCATTTTAGTGTCAATGGCATGTTGTTCTGCAGGCATAAACAGTCAAGTAGTATGCAAGACCAGGCATAACATCACATAAAGACCAGACCAGGTGTGGCAAACATATTATATAAACTCTCCCTGTGGTCATTAGTTTACTTTTATTAATTTCACTTTTACTTCAGACTTTACTTCCGATATAATAGTGGAGTGGTCATTCTCCCAAGACTCACACAAAAATGTATTATATACTCTTGCCTTCAGCAGGATTTGAACCGACACTGGTATACTGGTCAGTCCAAGTGTCCTCACCACAACATCACAATCATATTTTGGAACTTTCACTTCTAAAATACTAGTTATATCATGTATCTTCTCACTAGTAATACCTGCCCCCGAAGGGAGTGAAATATGCTGTCAATACCCCTTCCGTCAGACTGGGTCAGTGGTAAAACCACTTGCACAATTCGACAAGTTTCACATATACGTACGAACATACATACAGTGCCTATAGAATGTATTCACACCCCTTGACTTTTTCACATTTTGTTGTGTACAGCCTGAATTTAAAATGGATTAAATATAAATTTTTTGTCACTGATCTCCACAAAATACCCCATAATGACAAAGTGAAAACATGTTTTTAGAAATTTTTACTAATTAATGAAAAATGAAAAGCTGAAATATCTTGCGTCAAAAAGTATTCAACCCTCCCCCCTCCCCCCCCGAGTCAATACCTTGTAGAAGTGCTTTTGGTAGTGATTACAGCTTCGAGTATTCTAGGGTATGTCTGTATGAGCTTTACACATCTGGACTTGGGGATTTTCTCCCATTCTTCCTTGCAGCTTTGTTCAAGCTCTGTCAATATGGATGGGGAGTGTCAGTGAACAGCAATCTTCAAGTGTTTCCACAGATTAGCTTCGGATGGGCTTCGGATGGGCCACTCGAGGACTTTCACATTCTTGCTCTGAAGCCATTCCAATGTTGCTTTGGCTGTATGCTTGGGGTCATTGTTCTGTTGGAACTTAAATCTTTGCCGCAGTCTAAGGTCATTTGCACCCTGAAGCAGGTCCTCCTCAAGGATTTGCCTGTATTTGGCTCCATTCGTTGTTCCCTCTATCCTTACAAGTCTCCAAGTCCCTGCCACTGAAAATCATCCTCCCTCTATCCTTACAATTCTCCCAGTCCCTGCCACTGAAAATCATTCCCATAGCATGATGCTGTCACCACTATGCTTCATAGTACGGATGGTGTTAGATGGAAGATGAGCTGTGCTTGGTTTCCGCCAGACATAGCATTTTGCATTCATGCCAAAGAGTTCGATGTTTGTCTCTTCAGACCACAGAATCTCCTGCCTCATGCTCTCGGTCTTTTACGTGCCTTTTTGCAAACTCCAGGCATGCTGTCATGTGCCTTTTTCTCAGGAGTGGCTTCCCTTTGTCCATTCTCCCATAAAGCCAAGATTTGAAGTGCTGCAGAGACTGTTGTTCTTCTGGCAGGTTCTCCCATCTCAGCCAAGGAACACTGTAGTTCTGTCAGAGTGGTCATTGGGCTCTTGGTCATTTCCCTGCCAAAGGTCCTTCTTGCCTGGTTTCTCAGTTTGGTCAGATGGCCAGCTCCAGGAAGAGTCTGGGTAGTTCCATATTCTTTCCATTTCCTAATGATGAAGCTCACTGTGCTCTAGGGAACTTTCAACAATCTACAAATTGTTTTCTTCCCTTCCCCAGATCTATGCCTCCTCAAAATTCTATCTCGGAGTTCTACGGACAGCTCCTTGGACTTCATGGTAGAGCTTCTGCTCTGACATGCACTGTCAACTGTGGGACCTTATATAGAAAGGTGTGTTTCTTTCTAAATAATGTCCAATCAATTGAATTGGCAATAAGTGGACCAATCAAGTTGTAGAGACATCTCAATAATGATCAAAGGAAATTGGATGCACCTGAGCTCAATTTGGAGTTTCATTGCAAAGGGGTTAAATACTTATTGACGGAAGTCATTTCAGCTTTTCATTTTTAATTAATTTATAATAAAAAAATTCTAAAAATATGTTTTCACTTTGTCATTAAATTATGGGGTATTTTGTGTCGACCGGTGACTAGAAATTTAAACTTAATCCATTTTTAAATCCAGGCTGGAACACAACAAAATGTGACACAAGTCAAGGGGTGTGAATACTTTATGAAGGCCTTTAAAAATCTTCTCTTCCAGAAAGGTTGGACAGATCGAGGGGAAACTTCATGCACATGAAACCAAAGCCATGGTGATACCAAGGTTTTCACGAATAATGGATAGGTCACATGGTTTGGCAGCCATATTGCATTGAAGGTAAATATATTTTTTTATTCTTTCTCTTGAACTGCTGCATCAATCAACGTGAAACTTCAAAATTATGATCTAGCAGTGATGGAGAATATAAGTTTTGAATTTCAACCTGATCAGACACATGGTCTGGCAGCCAGTATTATTTATTTTATTTGAAGCTGGGTTCTTTTTTATTTTACTATTTTTTTTAATAAGGCTCACTTGGCTGCACCTGGATGGGTTTGAGCGGAAAGGAGTAGCAGTTGAAACCCAAGTCCGATCCAGGTTCCTCCTGACGACTTCATCTTTGCTTTTTGCATGTTGTAATCGCTTCAGCGTTTATTGTGCTCGGCTGATGAAAAAAGCGAAGAAGATGAAGAAGAAGAAGAAGAAGAAGAAGAAGAAGAAGAAGAAGGAAGGAAAACAGGAAGAAGAAGAAGACGTGCAATTTAGCGTTTCAACGATCTCCTGATTTATACTTCAGCGATCTATTCTGGCATGTTTATCAGTCCTGGTAGTTATGAAAACATTTGAGACGAGAATAAAAGCTACTTCAATAAGGCTTATGAATGTATTCGAAAGCAGACTTTTCAAAGGACAATTTGTACACATTTACATCACAAGTGTAGATTGATGCAATTACATATTTGCCACCAGAAGAGTTTGCTCACACCAAGTCCTTCTCAAGACTGCGCGAAGTACGTATTCTGTGAATACCATCTCCTTTATAAAACCGTATTATTGCTGTTGCTGCTGTCATCGTGGCTATGGCTGTTGTTTGTGTGTTCATTCCATGTACTTTTATCTGCAGTAAACCCTTCAACATTACAGGTTTAAATAATGCGGGCTTTGTCCAATTGCAGGCAAACTATTGTGTTCCGATTTAGGTATTGCGGGAATACATTGCGACCAATCATGGCTTTTGAGCTGAGACGAGTCATCGTTTGTGTCCGCATGGATGATTATCTCGCATTATGAGGCTTTTGTTGTTTCACGTGCACCGTTAATTATGGTGTCCAAACATAAAACCATGGACAAAATTAATTGTGCCAAAAGGCAGAGAAAGGTTATGACGTTGTGCGAATAAAATGTAGTTGTTAGATAGTTTGGCTGGAGGTGAAACTGCGGCATCCATGGGTCGCCATTACAGGATTAACTAGAGGGGGAGCACTCGGGAGAGTGCAAAACCTCCGCCGCCAATACTGCTGGGTCACTCAAGTGTAACCTTATATCTTATTCATTAAATATGTCACAGTGCTGACAGTATAGTGTCTTTTCTCCACATTTTTTTTTTGGGGGGGGTTGGAAATCACTTAAAACATGTAAAATGCAAAAAAAAATCGATTTTGTTGAAAAAAAAGTTGCAAAATTTTTTTTCTCTTAACAATTTTTTTTGGTGGGGGGGGGTTGGAAAGCACTTAAAGTAGAAATGCAAAAAAAAAAATTTTTTTTTTTTCTTGGGGGGGGGGGGTAACAATTTTTTGGGGGGGAGGTTGGAAATACTTAAAACATGTAAATGCAAAAAAAAAAATTTTTTTCTCTCAAACAATTTTTTTTTGGGGGGGGCGGTTGGAAATCACTTAAAATATGTAGAAATGCAAAAAAAAAAATTTTTTTCTCTAAATTTTTTTTGGGGGGGGGTTAATTTTTTTTTGTGGGGGGGGGATTGGAAATCACTTAAAACATGTAGAAATGCAAAAAAAAAATCTTTTTTTTTGGGGGGGGGGGGGGTGACTTTTTTTTGCGGGGGGGTTGGAAATCACTTAAAACATGTAGAAATGCAAAAAAAAAAATTTCTCTAACAATTTTTTTTTTTGTGGGGGGGGGGGGGGTTGGAAATCACTTAAAATGTAGAAATCCAAAAAAATTTTTCTTTGGGGGGGGGGGGGGTTGGTACAATTTTTTTTGGGGGGGGGTTGGAAATCACTTAAAACATGTAGAAATGCAAAAAAAAAAAATTCAAATTTTTCTTCAAAATGGCCCATAGCGGCATATTGGATTTGGACAAGTCCAAAATCTAATGCGATGATCGTGGGCCATACCTAACCCCCCACCAAGTTTCGTCGAATCCGTCGAGGAGTTTTTCCGTAATACTGTCACAAACAACAAACAAAATATCAAACAAACAGAAGGGGTGAAAACAGTAACCTCATTTTCGATGGGAGGTTAATTTATCGAATATGGTATATCCGTAAAAGTGAGTAATATCCATGCATGTGTTCTGCCAGTGCTCCACAAAGACAAAAAGTGTCATTTCAGTCCCATGATCCTTAAATTGAAAGGATGAAAAAAGCCTTAATGTTTGGATCGAGGACCAAACAGACAAGTGCTTTTGAGTGAACTGGTGATACGGGAGAAATAATTGCGCATTTACCAACGTTTTCTCGAAGCTCCAGTTCAACCAAGCTACGTACAAGTTCCACACCAGCAAGGGCTGGTTTGAGAACTTCAAAGAAGATTCGGCCTCCATATGTCAAATTAGTTATGGGAAGCAGCATTGCAGACCATAATGCTGTGGGGAACTACCCCCGCAGCTCAGGAAACGAATCAAGGTGAAGGATTGATTCTAGAGCAGGTCTCACACCGAAGAGACGTGATTATTCTGGAAGAGGATGCCATCTGATATCTACCTGTCCAAGCAGGAAAGATCTGCTCTGGAGTTCAAGGTGGCTAACAATAGTCTTACCCTTTTCGTATGTGCAATGCAGCAGGGACTTCGGAATGCTGCTCTTCCAATCGCTGAATTCCCCTCCTCACTCCCCACTCAAACATCATAATCATCATCCCTAGCTAAAGGCCCTGTCACTTTGACGATTTAGCCAGCGTATGCCTGACGTATGAAAATTTTGGCTAAAACGCTGGCACACGTCGAATACGTTATGGGTAAGTTTGTATACGTTAAGAGCACGCTGGCATACGCTGTATGCTGGCATACGTCGTGTACGCTGGCTAGTCGTAGTCGTGCATACGTGTAGTCGCCGAGCTGTTAGACAAATTTCCATGCTTAGAATTTTTCGACGTATGCCAGCGTATGACTCACACGTTCCGCATAACGCTGGCCATAAGTTGTAGACACGTTAACGGGATCGTTGACACACGTCGACACACGTTATTTGTAAGTTACTCATAAGTCGAAACACGTGAAGGTAATGTTTAGCGTACCCAAAACTTATTCTAACCTATGAGTAACGTGTTGTAGGCACGTTACGCGATCGTTGACACACGTCGACACACGTTACTTGTAAGTTACTCATAAGTCGAAACACGTCAAGGTATGGTTGCGTAGTGGTTCCAGACTCCCTGTTTTTTTGTTTTTTATTTTTTATTTTTTCTTCGGTATGACGGTGATGTTGACACTTCGATTTATAGTGCGGTTTAATTATAATTATATTAAGGCTGCGCTCAACGATTTAAATCAACCGCACTAGAAATCGAAGTGTCAACATCACGTCATACCGAAGAAAAGAAAAGAAAAGAAAAACAGGGAGTCTGGAACACTGACGCTAACCATTACCTCGACGTGTTTCGCCTATTGGTGACGGCGTACTCGAGGATGGGTTTATGTTCGGGTTGGACGTGTGTCAACGATCGCGTAACGTGCCTACAACTTATGGCCAGCGTATGCGGAACGTGTGTCATAAGCCGAGTACGTCGATAAATTTTCAACATGCTGAAAATTTCTCGACGTACTCGGCGGATGATGACGTATGCCAGCGTACTACGACGTATGCCAGCGTACTACGACGTATGCCAGCGTGCTCTTAACGCTATACAAAATTACCCATAACGTATTCGACGTGTGTCAGCTGGTTCGGCAAATTTTCATACGTCGGCATACGCTGGCTAAAACGTCAGGTGTAACAGCGGCTTCACACTTCGATGTCTAGTGCTGTTATGATTTGAATCGTCGAGCCGCAGCCTAATTAATAGCCTACGCCACGTGATCGTCCGGCGATACGCTGCCACGCGCTATGCATTAAGTTACACTATCGTTGGGCATAGGTTGTGAACGCCGACAACACGCTCAGCATTCGTTGGTATAAGTTATCATGCAGTATATTGTGATTGAAACGTTCTGTGTACGTTACTAATTACGTTATGCAATACGTCCAACACATTATAATACGCCCAAAACTTTAAAAAAAACATCAATAGTTCAGCGTACGCCAGCGTTTTACATACATTTTGATACCTTGCCATACGCTGGCTAAAACGTCAAGGTGTGACAGCCCCTTAAGTCTTGTGGTTTATCTTTATGGCAGAGTATGTAATATTTTGAAGTCCTGTTTCTTCTTCAAGGGATGGATGGATGGATGTGTCTCTTTTTAGTAATAATGGCACCTGTTCCCTCCAGGAGTGGAAAAAATGTTACAATACCCACTCCCTTCAACAGGGGTGAGTGGTTAAACCACTGGCAATATTCCACATGTTCAGGTGGAAATTGCAAGTCATCTCCCAATTCTTGCCCAGATGAAAGGAGGGGAAGGGGAATTATTTTGTGGCCGTGACCTGACCCTGTGTACGCTGAGCAAATATGCAAAATTTGGTGGAGGTTGGTTCAGCAGTATTATATTCCATAATGTTATAAGACATACAGAGAATTACCTTATTTGATACAGTAGGATACCTATCTTATGTAAACGGGAGAAGCAAGTTCACCTGTTGTTAAGAATGAATACCTCGGTGAAAAGACTTGAGAACGAGATTCCTCCGGTGAATAGACTCAAAGCATCCATTAGACATATATCGATAAAACACCACGAGGAATAGCTCAGGCATCAAGAAAAATGTTCAGAAGTAGAGAATGTATGAAGCATTTATACATCAATCAACTAGGAGGGCACACGGTAGAGCACATACCTCCGCCAAGCTGATTAGTTTACATTTTGTATCTTACTGATAGGCCGGATCTGGATTCGGACCTAAACTTATATTGAATCAGCTTTTTCTTGTCACCGAACCAACTCATCAACCAAGTTTCTTCCGAATCCGTCCATAACTTTTTGAGATATCCTGCTATATGTCGTTTTCGCTGTATCACTCAATGGTGAAGAATCACTTTAAAAATTCCCGGATCCGGATCTTTACCAAAATCGAATCAATTCTTCCTTGTTACACACCCAACCTACCCACCAAGTTTCGTCCGAATCTGTCAAAACTTTTTGACATATCCTGTTCACAAACAAACAGACAAACAAATAAAAACCAATGTCACCCCCAGGGTGACCAGTATCTTGCCA
>CM068964.1:45107251-45120948 GCA_035128595.1 Eptatretus atami
CTCATAGCGTCAAACTTTTGACAGATCTGGGAAAGCACTTATCAAGCGCTTTCATATGAAGTATTACATCGATATGGTATCTAAGATTTCACAAATTTGACCTTGGGGTCAAAACTTTCGACCTCCAGCGCTAACCATGAAGGTCAAGGCCGATCGCCACCAAATTAATCAGCTGAGCGCCAGACCATGAACTATATTCCATGAAGTTTGAAGACGATCCGATCAAAATACTCAAAATAAGGGTTTCGTCGACTCCCCTGATTGTGCGACAAAGTGACCTTGACCTTTGACCTTGACCTTGAAAATTTTATGCGCTGAAGGACCTCTATAGGACTCTGATACGAAGTTACAAAATTTCCATGATAACTGTGCTCTGCAGCAGTGATCCGATACGTTGATTACAGACAAAAAAAAAAATAAAAAAAAAACATTACAAGCTTGAACTAACATATCTCTTGCAAAATCTCTTTTGCGCAACGATAAAAAACATTACAAGGCTGGATTAACATATCTTGCAAAACTTCGTTTTGCAAGAGTAACAAGCCGGTAGCGGGATGGGTCGCCGAGCATGGGAAACTATAAGATTATAGACAGCAAAATGGAGATTCATATAGCGGAGAGGGAATCACCTTCAGATTATGCATATCAAAGTCTCATCCAGTTCCATCTACTGATAAGACTACTCGGAGTATCCATTTGAATGAAGAAGTACCGAAAATAGCCGGTTGAAATCGGAAATTCCCAAAGTTCGAGGGGGTGCTGTGGGCCTGAACAAAGATCTAAATCGAAAATCCGTGCGATCGTTTGTGCACAATGTATTTCCAGCACGATTAGTGTGAATTTTCATGACCATCTGACCAAACCCGAAGAGGAGTAGCCATTTGGCGCAAGCACCTCCAGCTCTCGCATATTATCGATTTTGCCAATAATTGACCTGTTGACCCCTGACCTAGTGAAAATCGAGGTTCACATATTGTCCTGAGGCAAATGGTTATGTATACTCATGAGTTACCATGAAACTGCAGTTCTCATTCGATCTCCAATGCCACTCACCTGGGTCGCCAGGAGTCTTCAACATTTTTGCCAATTTTCGCGCATACCCTAATTGAGGGGGCGCTGCGGCGGGTAAAGTATTCGCATATAATCACAAAAAACCGGAATACTATTTGATAGAGGACACCACCTGGTAGATTCATTCGTGCCAAATTTCATAACCCTACGTGGGATAATGGCTTTCGGAATTGATTTCGCGTGACAGGTACCGATTTTGAAGTTTTTCGCGTTTGTTGCTAGGAACCAAAGCGTCCCTAGCAACCATCACAATTTCACAAAGCACTAGGTCATAAGTGTACCTAACCACGAGTTGGTCAAAATCCGCCCACTGTTTACGCACCAATTATGCTGACTGACAAACGAACAAACATCCAAAAACATGCAACAACAAACAGACAGAATTACTGCACAAATAGGGTCACCATATTTTGGCGACCCAACAGACAGGGGTGAAAACATAACCATCCCACTACCTTCTGTTGGCAGGGAGTACAAAGAAGAAATTCAAACAACACATGATAAAGAATAAGAATATTGTTCGCATACTCATCTTGGTATTTATGCTATCTGCAAATCCCAGGCTGATAGAAGGCCAACCATTCTCTTGTTTTTGAATTTTTTTTTACGTTTCATAACGAATTTTTTTAAGAAAAATGGTGAAGAATACGAAATATCTTGTAAAATTTGGACGTCTGTGATGACTATCTCTCTCCTGCCCCCTATTCCAGACGATTAGTGTGAATTTTCATGACCATCTGACCATAACCCAAGGAGGAGTAGCATTTGGCGCCAAGGCACCTCCAGCTCTCGCATATTATCGATTTTTGCAATAATTGACCTTTGACCCCTGACCTAAGTGAAATCGGTCAATATGTCCTGAGGCAAAGTTGTAGTGAGTGATATTACGATACGATGCAGTATATGATAGGAGGAGAGGGTACGCGAGCTAAGAGAAGAAGAAAAGGTATAAGATGAAAGAGCAATAAAGCCACCTATGTAGCGATGAGGACCAGAAAGTATAGATACACGCAAAGGAAGAAGAGAGTGAATAGGTACAAGAACACGTCGTTAAGTAAGGAGAGGAATGAGTAAGAATATTACCAAGACCAGATAAGATAGTAAGAAGAAGAAGAGAAGAAGAAGAGAAAGGAAGAAAAGAACGAATTAAGATTAGAGAGAAGAAGAAGAGGAATAGCTAAGAGAGGAATGAAGGAAGAAAGGAAGTAATACGAAGAAGCAAGAGGAAAGTCCAAGAAAAGAAAAGATATGAGACGCAATAAGAAAGAATTAAAACAAGGACATGAAGGAAGGTAAAGTGGAAGAAGAAGAAGCAGGAAAACGAAGAAAAAGAAGGAGGAGGAGGAAAGAGGAGGAAATGATTGAATAATCTGTTTTCTGATACAGCTGGAGAGTTGTAAGTGTCGAAGATTTAGCGAATATCAATGAATGAGGGTGCAGCCTTACCCTCTGAGTTCTGCCAAATAGCACCGTGGTCTCAGGTCTGACTATTTGCGCGCACGCGATTGGGCGCATGTCACAGAGTAGCTAGTGTGCATGAAAAACAAATGTATGTGGCCTCTTCAAGCATTAAGTAGATCCTCGCCCCCAAATTCATGGATGTTGATAGGTGGTGTACATTCATGATGCACCTACTAAATAACGAATAAAGACTTTTTACCTTTACTCAGTGTAGCTCCACTTCAAAAAGTTTTTTTAAACCTTCTAACACTCTTGCAATAATCGAAAATGTGAAAGCATAGAGTGAGCGATATTTTCTTAAGAATTTTCTTACAAATGCTCAATCTATTTTGTTTATATCCACCTTAAATCGCGGAAATTTATATTCAATGTTAGATGAGGGTGTATGGGAAGTAATCTTCTTAACCCCGTCAGCCGTGGTAAACGAGCGAATGTGGATCCGTGATATTATGTTTCCAATCCTCTTGTCCGGCTGTCTTCTGTTTGTCTATCCTAATTGAGCCACCGATATCCTCAAAAAGATACCAGATGGAATCCGGACCGCGAAAATCTAGGTTGGACAAAATGGGTGATAGTGACAGAGTTGATTGAATGCCTGTTTAAGATAAAAAGTAAATCCTTGTGTGAAGAAGCCATGATACATGATAACAGAAATGAAATTTATTAATTTTTTTATGTGATTCCTTTCACCCTGAGATATGTTAAGCACCTGCTGGTGACGGTAAAGATGGTTAGGACCTGGAGTCTTCAAGTATCCATCGCTCTTCCCGTGTTTGAAATTACATCCCAGGTGGGAGTTGACTCAGCCTTGGCATCAACTTCTGAATGGTCAGGCAAATGGATGAATGTACCTTTCTCAGTGACGCTTGCTGGTGTATGATATGAGGCACGCATTTCTAAGTTCTACCTTCCGAGCAATGGCAGGATGTGGGTGTGACGTCTGTACAGGATTCGTGTTCCAATAGCCCAGGAAGATCTGCTCCCCTGGAACTACCGCCACGCTCTGACAACCTGTATACTATAGACTTCCACTGGGTGAACTGGCGAGAGATGTAGCCAATAATTTACTAAGTATATTGAATTATACTATATAGTATAAAGAGATATTATTCAAAAAAATTGTGATGGAATTATCTCCGACATAGCTTGCGATGCATGTAAGTTGGTTGGGTATAGTGTGAAAAAGAACAAGCCAATTTTGTCATTCTGGTTAAGTAAGTTCTGGAAATCTGCACGTATACTGGCTTATTTATCAGTGGGTATACTCAACACACTGTAAACATTCAGCCTGGCATAGGTATATGCTCTACCGAGTGCTGGTTGTAAAGTTTTTATACATGTTCAAATGATTTGGGTAGAATGTCTTTCCATAGCTAGCAGAATTTTAGTGTCATGGCATGTTGTTCTGCAGGCAATAAATCGAGTCAGTAGTATGCAAAGACCAGGCCATAAACATCACATATAAGACCAAGAGCCAGGTGTGCAGAACCATTATAATAGAACTGTCTCCTGTGGTCATTAGTTTACTTTTATAATTTTCACTTTTACTATATGCAGTACTTCTAAATTGTCCGAATAAAATTAAGTTGGAGTGGTACATTCTCCCAAGACTCAACACAAAATATGTATTATAGATCTCCTTGCTCTTCAGCAGGATTTGAACCGCACTGGTATACTTGGTCAGTTCAAGGTCGCTCACCACAACATTCAGCAATCAATAATTTTGGGGAACTTTCACCTTCTAAAATACTAATGTTTTATATCAATGTATCTTCTCAACTATAATAAATTGCCGCCGCAAATGAATGAAATATGCTGTCAATACCCCTGTTCGTCAGACTGGGTCGTTGGTAAAAACCACTTGCAGCAATTCGACAAGTTTCACGATATACGTACGGAACATACATGACAGTGCCTATAGAATGTATTCACACCCCTGTGACTTTCACATTTTGTTGTGACAGCGCTGAATTTAAAATGATTAAATAGAAATTTTTTGTCACTGGATCTCCCAAAATCCGCCATATATGACAAAGTGAAAACATCCTTTTTAGAAATTTTTACGTAAAAGTTAAGTGAAAATGAAAAGCTGATATTTGCGGTCAAAAAGTATTCAAACCCTTCCTCCTCCCTGCGCCGCCCCCGATCAATACCTTGTAGAAAAGTGCTTTTTGGTAGTTGATTACAGCTTCGATATTCTTAGGGATGTCTGTATGAGCTTTACACATCTGGACTGGGATTTCTCCCCATTCTTCCCTTGCAGCTTTGTCAAGCTTCTGTCAATATGATGGGGAATGTCCAAGCTGAAACAGCAAGATTTCAAGTGTTTTCCTACAGATTAGCTTTCGGATGCGGCTTCGGAGGGCCACTCCGAGGACCTTTTCACATTCCTGCTCTGAAGCCATTCAGATGTTCTGTTGGCTGTATGCTTGGGGTCATTGTTCGTTGGATACTTAATCTTTGCCGGCAGTCTAAGTATTTAGCACCCTGAAAGCAGGTCCTCCTTCAAGGATTTTGCCTGTATTTGGCTCCTATAATGCCCGTTGTTCCCAATCTATCCTTACCAAGTCTGCCAAGTCCCTGCCACTTGAAAATCATTCCATCCTCTAATCCTTACTAATTCTCACCCAGTCCCCTGCCACTGAAAATCATTTCCATAGGCATGATGCCTGTCACCCCACCTATGCTCATAGTACGGATTGGTGTTAGATGGAAGATGAGCTGTGCTTCGGTTTCCAGCCAGACATAGCATTTTTAGGCATTCAAATGCCATAAGAGTTCGATGTTTGTTCTCTTCAGACCACAGAATCTCGCTGCCTCATGCTGCTCGGTCCTTTTACCGTGCCTATTTGCAAACTCCAGCATCTGTCATGTGCCTTTTCGTCAGGAATGGCTTCGCCTTTGTCCATTCTCCCATAAAGCCAAGATTTGATAGTGCTGCAGAGACTGTTGTCTTTCTGGCAGGTTCTATCTCCATCTCAGCCAAAGGAACACTGGTAGTTCTGTCAGAGTGGTCATTGGCTCTTGGTCATTTCCTGCCAAAGGATCCTTCTTTGGCCTGGTTTTCTCAGTTTTGTGGTCAGATGGCCAGCTCCAGAAGTCTGGGGTAGTTCCATGATTCTTCCATTTCCTAATGATGAAGCTCACTGTGCTCCTAGGGAACTTCGAACATCTACATAATTGTTTCTTCCGCCTTCCCCAAGATCTATGCCTCCTCAAGAATGTCTATCTTCGGAGTTCACGGACAGATCTCCTTGGACTTCATGGTAGAGCTCTGCTCTGACATGCACTGTCAACTGTGAGGACGTCGTTATATAGCGATAGGTGGTTTCTTCTAAAATAATGTCCAATTCAATGAATGGCAATAAGTGGACCAATCAAGTTGTAGAGACATCTCAATAATGATCAGAAATTGGATCACCTGAGCTCAATTTGGAGTTTCATTGCAAAGGGGGTTAAATACTTATTGACGGAAGTCCATTTCGCTTCATTTTTTAATTAATTTATAAATAAAAAATTCTAAAAATATGTTTTCACTCGTCATTAATTTGGGGTATTTTGTGTCGACCGTGACTGAAATTTAAACTTAAGATCCATTTTTAAATCCAGGCTGAACACAAAAAATGTGACACATATCAATAGGGTGTGAAATACTTTAATGAAGGCCTTAATAAGTCTTCTCTTTACCAGAATAGGTTGGACAGATCGAGGGGAAACTTCATGCAACCATAAACAAAGCCATGGTGATACCAAATGGTTTCACGAATAAGGAGGAGGTCACATGGTTTGGCGCCGATGATTGCATTTGAGGTAAATATATTGTTTTATCTTTCTCTTGAACTGCTGCAGTCAATCAACGTGAAACTTCAATTATGATCTGAGCAGTGATGGAAAATATAAGTTTTGATTTCAACCTGATCATGAACACATGGTCGTGGCAGCCAGTATTATTTATTTTATTTGAAGCCTGTGGTTCCTTTTTATTTTACTAATTTTTTTTTAATAAGGCTCACGTTGGCGTGCACCTGGATGGGTTATGAAACCCCAGTCCGATCCAGTTCCTCCCTGACGACTTCATCTTTGCTTTTTGCATGTTGTATATCGCTTTCAGCGTTATTGTGATCGGCGATGAAGAAAAGCGAAGAAAGATGAAAGAAGAAGAATGAAGAATGAAGAGAAGAAAGAGAAGAAGGAAAATACAGGAAGAAGAGAAGATCCGTGGCAATTTAGCGTTTTTCACGATTCTCCTGATTTATACTTCAGGCGATCTCTATTCCTGGCATGTTTATCCAGTCCTGGTAGTTTAATGACATTTGAGCACCGAGAATAAAAAGCTACTTCAATAAGGCTTATGAATGTATCGCACAAGCAATTTTCAAAAGGTCAATTGTACACATTTACCACACGTGTAGATTGATGCAATTACATATTTGCCACAGAAGACGTTGGCTGCTCACACCAAGTTCTGCTCAAGAACTGCGCGAAAGTACGTATTCTGTAATACCAATCCTCCTGTAAATAAAACCCGTATCCTATTGCTGTTGCGCTGTATCGTGGCTATGGCTGTTGTTTGTGTTCATTCTCATGTACTTTTTTATCTGCAGTAAAACCTCAACATTACAGGGTTTAAATAATGCGCGGCTTTGTAATGCAGGCAGACTTTAGTTCCGATTTAGGTATTGCGGGAATAATGCGACCTAAATCAATGGCTTTTGAGCTGAGGACGGAGTCAGATCGTTTGGTCCGCATGGATGATTATCTCGCATTATGAGGCTTTTTGTTGTTTATCGGTGGCACCGTTAATTATGGTGTTCCAAAATAAACATGGACAAAATTAATTGTGCTCAAAAGGCAAGAAAGGTTTATGCGTGTAGCGAATAAATGTAGTTGTTAGAATAGTTTGCTGGAGGTGAAACTGCGGGAATCCATTGGGTCCGGCCATTATCAGGATTAACTAGAAGGGAGCACTCGGGAGAGGTGCAAAAACCTCCGCCGCCAATACTGCTGGGTGCACTCAAGTGAATCCTTATATCTATCATTAAAGTATGAGTCAACTAGTGCTGACAGTTTAGTTCTTTTTTTCTCCCAACATTTTTTGGGGGGGGGGGGGGGGTTGGAAATCACTTAAAACAAGGTAAAATATGATAAAAAAAATCGAAATTTGTTGAAAAAAAGTTGCAAAATTTTTTTTCTCTTAATAATTTTTTTGTGGGGGGGGGGTTGGGAAAGGCTCACTTAAAAATAACATGTAGAAAGCAGAAAAAAAAGAAGAATTTTTTTCATTTTCTGGGGGGGGGGGTACAATTTTTTTGTGGAAGGGGGAGGTTGGAAGTCACTTAAAACATGTAAAAATGCAAAAAAAAAAAAATTTTTTTTCTCAAACAATTTTTTTTGGGGGGGATGGGGGTGTGAGAATCATTAAAATATGTAGAAATTACCAAAAAAAAAAATTTTTTTCTTCTTAGAATTTATTTTGGGGGGGGGTTATATTTTTTTTCTGGGGGTGGGGCGATTGAAATCACTTAAAACATTGTAGAAATTCAATAAAAAAAAAATCTTTTTTTTGGGGGGGGGGGGGGGCGGGGGTGAACAAATTGACTTTTTTGCACGGATGGGGGGTTGGTTGGAAATCACTAACAGGAAACATGTAGAAATGCAAAAACAAAAAAAAAAAATTTGTCTCTAACAACAATTTTTTTTATCGGGGAGGTCGGGGGGGCGGCGGGGAGAGGTATGGAGTGTGGGGGGTGGTGGTCGGCAGGGTGAGGGCATGTGGTGCGCTTAGGGGGTAAATTCCTCTATCATGTAGAAATCCAAAAAAAAATTTTTATTCGTTTTCTTTTGTGTGGGGGGGTGGTAACAATTTTTTTTGGGGTGGGGGGTTGGGAAAACTCACTTAAAACATGTAAGATTACAATGAAAAAAAAAAAAATTTCCAAATTTTCCTTTCGAAAATGGCCCGCCATGCAGCCCATATTGGATTTTGGACCAAGCTACCAAAATCTAAATGCATTGATCCTTGGAACCATACCTAACCCCCAATCCAAGTTCGTCGAATCCGCGAGGGTTTTTTCCAACCATACTGTTCACAAACCATAACAAACAACAAATAATACAACAGAACAGAAAGGGGTGAATCAACAGTACCTCCATCCAATCTTCGATGGCGGAGGTTAATTAGATCGTAAATATGGTATATCCGTAAAAGTGAGTAAAATATTCTCATAGCAATCCGTTTCTGCCAGTCTGCTCCACATAGCACAAAAGTGTCATTTCAGTCCCATGAGTCCTTACAATGAAAGTTATGAAAAACGCCACCGTTAATGTTTGTGCACTCGAGAGGACCAACACAGACAATGAGTGCTTTTGAAGTGAACTGGTGAGATACGAGAGAAATAATGGACAGATCTTACCATAACGTTTTGCTCGAGGCTCCAGATTCAAAACCAGAGCTTAGTACATAATTTCCACATACCAGCAAGGGCTGGTTTGAGAACTTCAAAGAAGTTATTCGGCTCTTCACATAATGTCCAACATTAACGGTAATGGGGAAGCAGCAAATTGGCTAGCCACCAAATCTTGTGAACGCGAGTAACTACACACCGCCAGCTCAGCGAAAGCGAATCACAATGGTAGACACGCGGCCATTGATTCATAAGAGGCAGTCTCACAACCGAAGAGACCGTGAATTATATCTGGAAGATGGATAGCCATCTAATAGTCTACCTGTACCAAGCAGTAAAGATCGTAGACTCTGGAAAGTTCCAAGGTGGGCTAACAATAGTCTTACTCGGCTTTTCGTATGTAGCAATGCAGCAGAACTATCGGAAGATGCTGCTGCTCATCCACTAATCCGATGATTCCCCTCCTCACTCGCAGAAACGTATAGTCATTCGCCTCCACTAAACATCATAACATTCATCCCTAGCTAAAGGGCCTAGTCACACGTTTTGGACGATTAGCCAGGTCGTATGCCTGACGTATGAAAATTTGCGCTAGAAACCGCTGGCACAACCTCGAATACGTATAAGGTTAAGTTCTGTATTACGTTAAGAGACACGCTGGCATACGGCGTGATATATGCTGGCCATACGTCGTCAGAACGGCATGGCATACGTCGTACAGTACGCTCATCTCGAGTACCGAACCTTGTTAACAAATTTCCATGTCTATGAAATTTTTCGAACGTAATTGCCAGCCGTCATGACTCACACGTTCCAAGCATAACGCGGCACATGAAAGTTGTAAGACACGTTACGCGATGCTTGACACACGTACTGAGACAATCCTACCGTTATTATGTAAGTTACTCATTAAGTCGAAACACGGAAGTAATGTTAGCGTTACCCAAAATCTTTGTCAACCTAATGACATTAGTAAACGTGTTCCGTTATCGGCACAGTACGCGATCTCGTTGACAACATCGTCGACAACACGTTATCTGTAAATTACTCTAAGTCGATAACACGTCAAGGTATGGTTAGCGTCGTGTTCCAGACTCCGACTTCTTTTGTTTTTTATTTTTTATTTTTTTCTTTCGGTATGACGCGTGATGTTGACACTTCGATTTATAGTGCGGTTATAATATCAAATTAATTAATAGGTGCCTGCCCCGCTCAAGCGATTGTAAATCGATAAGCCCGCACTAAGAAATCTGAAAGTGCCTCAACTATCACCGTCATACCGAAGAAGAAAAAGAAAAGAAAAAAACTGGGATCTGAACATGCGTCTACCCATTACCTATGCGACGTTGTGCTTTCCGTAACTATGAGATAACCGACAAGTAACGTGTGTGAGTGATGTCAACGAAATCGCGATATAACGTGCCTACAACTTATGGCCAGCGTATGCGGAAACGTGTGTCATAGACCGAGTACGTCGATAAATTTTCAACATGCTGAAAAGTTTCTGACGTAGCTCGGCGGATGATGACGTATGCCAGCGTACTACGACGTATGCCAGCGTACTACGACGTAATGCCAGCGTGCTCTCTTAACGTAATACAAATCTACCCATAACGTATTCGACGTGTCGTCAGCTTGGTTCGGTCAAATTTTTGCATACGTCGGCATATCGCTGGCTAAAACGTCAAGGTGTAACAGCGGTTCACACTTCGATGTCTAGTGCTGTTATGATTTGAATCGTCGAGCCGCAGCCTAATAATAGCCTAGCCACGTGATCGTCGGACGATACGCTGCCACGCGCTATCATGTAGAGTTACACTATCGTTGGGCATAGGTTGTGAACGCCGAGAAACAACGCTCAGAATTCGTTGGTATAAAGTTTATCTACAGTAATTGTGATTGAAACGTTCTGTGTACGTACTAATACGTATATATCATACGTCCAAACACTATTAATATACGCCCAAAACTTTAATAAAAAAACATCAAAAGTTCACGTTACGCTGCAAGCGATTATTACATACATTTTGATACCTTTGCCATACGCTGGCTAAAACGTCAAGTGTGTGGACAGCCCCTTAAGTCTTGTGGTTTATTCTTTATGGCAAGAGTATGTAATATTTTGAAAGTCCTGTTTCTTCTTCAAGGGATGGATGGATGGATGTGTCTCTTTTTAGTAATAATGGCACCTGTTTCCTCCAGGAGTGGAAAAAATGTTACAATAACCCACTCCCTTCAAACAGGTGATGAGTGTAAACCACTGGCAATATTCCACACATGTTCAGGTTGGAAATTGGCAAAGTCATCTCCAATTCTTGCCCATCATGAAAGGGGGAAGGGGAATTATTTTGTGGCCGTGACCTGACCCTGTGTACGCTGAGCAATAATGCAAAATTTGGTGGAGGGTTGGTTCAGCAGTATTATATTCCAATAATGTTATAAGACATACAGAGAATTACCTTATTTGATACAGTAGGATACCTACTTATGTAAACGGAGAAGCAAGTTCACCTGTTTTGAAGAATGCAAATACCTCGGTGAAAGACTTGAGAACCGAGATTCCGTCCGGTGAATAGACTCAAAGCATCCATTAGACATATATCGATAAAACACCACGAGGAATAGCTCAGGCAATCAAGAAAAATGTTCAGAAGTAGAGAATGTATGAAGCATTTATACATCATATCAACTAAGGAAGGGCACACGGTAGAGCACATACCTCCGCCAAGCTGATTAGTTTACATTTTGTATCTTACTGATAGGACCGGATTGATTCGGACCTAAAACTATATTGAATCAAGCTTTTTCTTGTCAACCGAACCAAACTCATCAACCAAGTTTCTTCCGAATCCGTCCATAACTTTTTGAGATATCCTGCTATATGTCGTTTTCGCTGTAATCACTCAATGGTGAAGAATCACTTTAAAAATTCCGGATCCGGATCTTGTACCAAAATCGAATCAATTCTTCTTGTTACACACCCAACCTACCCACCAAGTTTCGTCCGAATTTGTCAAAACTTTGTTGACATATCCTGTTCACACCACAAACAGACAAACAAATAAAACCAATGTCACCCCCAGGTGACAGTATATCTTGCCAAAATGTGAACATGAGTGACTTATTTATTCGACTTAAGTTACTCACAAAAAATAAGGGTTTCGCCGACCTTGATGCTCTGACCTTTTGTGACCTTGACCTTTATAATTTCGACGCTTAATGGTATCATCTCCAGACGCGTGATGTACATGAAATAAATCAAGACATTTTGATGAGAACTGAGGAAATAAAATTTTCATGAAAAATCCGTTTTTTTTTGTCATGACGTCATCAAATGACGTCATAGCGTCAAACTTTTGACAGATCTGGAAAGCACTTATCAACCGCTTTCATATGAGGTATTACTCGATATGGTATCTAAGATTTTCAAAATTTGACCTTGGGGTCAAAAACTTTCGACCTCCAGCGCTAACCATGAAGGTCAAGGCCGATCCCCAACCAATTAATTCAGCTAGCGCCAGACCATGAACTATATTCCCAGAAGTTTGAAGACGTGCGATCAAAATTACTGCAAAAAAGTAAGGGTTTCGTCGACTCCCCTGATTTGCGACAAAGTGACCTTGACCTTTGACTTGACCCTTGAAATTTTATGCCCTGAAAGGGACCTCTATATAGACTTGATATGCGAAGTACAAAAATTCCAATGAATAACTGTGCCTGAGAGTGATCGATACGTGATTACAGACAAAAAAAAAAAAATAAAAAAAACATACAACTGACTAACATATCTGCAAAATCTTCGTTTTGGCAAGATAAAAAACATACAAGCTGATTAACATATCTTGCAAAAACTTCGTTTTGGCAGATAACAAGCCGGTAGGCGAGATGGGTCGCCGAGCATGGAAAACTATAAGATATAGAGCAAAATGGATGTCATGAATAGCGGAGAGGGAATCACCTTAAATTATCCATATCAAACTCATCCAGTTCCATTACTGATAACTACTCGGTATCTCCATTTGAATGAAAAGTACCGAATGCGGTTTGAAATCGGAAATTCCCCAAAGTTCGAGGGGGTGCTGTGAGCTGAACAAAGATTATAATCGAAATCCGGCCTGAGTCGTTTGTGACAATGTATTCCACAGAATTATGTGAATTTTCATGACCATCTGACCATAACCCAAGGAGAGATAGCATTTGTGGCGCCAAGGCACTCCAGCTCTCGCATATTATCGATTTTTGCAATAATTGACCTTTGAACCCCTGACCTAAGTGAAATCGGTCAATATGTCCTGAGGCAAAGTTGTAGTAACTCAGTTGAAGTACCATGAAACTGCAGTTTCATTCGTATCAATGCACTCACCTGTCGCCAGGAGTCTTCAATTTTTAGCCAATTTTTGCGCATACCTATTGGTAGGGGGCGCTGCGGATAAAGTATTCCATATATCACAAAAACCGGAATATATTTGATAGAGCACACCTGTAGATCAATTCGTGCCAATTTCATAACCCTACGTGGGATAATGGCTTTCGGAATTGATTTCCGCGTGAACGGTAACCCGCACGAGATTTTGAAGGTTTTTCGGTTGTTTGCTAGGGAACAAAGTCGTCCCTAGCAACCATCACAATTTCCAAAGCACTAGGTCATAAGAATGTACCTACCACCCGAGTTTCGGTCAAAATCCGCCCACGTTTACGACCAAATTATGCTGATGAACAAACGAAAACAAACATGCAAACAAACATTGCAAAAACAGACAG
>CM068964.1:45125865-45144661 GCA_035128595.1 Eptatretus atami
ACAATGTTGTTTTGGGGGGGGTTGGGAAAAAAAAAACAAGAATAAAATAAATAAAAAAAATATCACTTAAAACATGTAGAAATGCAAAAAAAAAAAAATTCATTTTTCTTCAAAATGGCCGCATCAGCGGCCATTATCGTGATTTTGACCCAGCTATCCAAACTACTAATGCTGATCTCTTGGCCATACCTAACCCCAACCAGTTTCGTTCGAAATCCGCGAGGTTTTTTCCGACATACTGTTCATCAAAAAACAAACAAACAACAAATATACAACAACGAAAGGGTGATGAAAACAGTACCTTCACTCCATCTTCGATGGTGGGAGGTTAATTAATCTAAATATGGTATATCCGTAACAAGTGAGTAATATCCATAGCAAGTCCGTTTCTCAGTCGCTCCACATAATCACAAAGTGTCTTCAGTCCCATGAGTCCTTATTGAAAGATTTGAAAAAGCACCTTATGTATTGGCATCGAGGAACAACCAGACAATAGTGCTTTTGAAATGACTGGTTTGGAAACGAGGAGAATAATTGGACAGCATTTAACCAACTTTTACTCGAGGCTCCAGTTCAACAGCTTAGCTACAAGTTCACACACAGCAAGGGCTGTTTAGACTTAAAAGAATATTCGGCCTCACATAATGTCAAATTAACTACTGGGAAGCAGCAATTGGCAGCCCATATCCTGTGAGCGGAACTATCCCACGCAGCTCAAGCGAAACGAATCCAATTAGACAAGGCTTCATATGAGCAAGTTCACACCGAAGACCTGATGTATTCTGGAAGAGGATAGCATCTGATAGTCTATCCGTACCAAGCAGAAAGATCTGCTCTGGAGTTCAAGGTGTATACTAGTCTTACCCCTTTTGTATGTAGCAATGCGCGAGAACTTCGAAGATGCTGCTGCTATCGACTAATGATGATTCCCCTCTCACTCCCCAATCAACATCATAATCATCATCCTAGCTAAAAGCGCCTGTCACACTTGACGATTTAGCAGCCGCTATGCCTGACGTAATGAAAATTTGTGCCTAAAACCGCATGGCACACGCTCTGATTACGTATACGGCGTAACTGTACTTATCGTTAATGAGACCCTGGCATACGCGTAGTATTGCTGGCATACGTCGTTGCGTGGCACGTCGTAGCTGCCACGCCGACCTTGGTAGACAAATTTCCAATGCTTGAAATTTTTCGAACGTAATGCCAGCGTATGACGTCACACGTCCGCATTGAACGCTGGCACATAAGTGTATGACCACGTTACCGACTGTTGAACACAGTAGTAACAGCTGTTCTATTTGTAAGTTACTCATAAGTCGAAACACGTTGAAGTACTGTTAGCTTACCCAAATTATTCTGCTAACCATCATTGTAAACGTGTTTCGTAGACACAGTTACGCGATCTCGACACACGTCGCACACCGTTTACTCTGTAATGTTACTTAAATCGAAACACGTCAATGGTCCAATGGTTGCGTCAGTGTTCCAGACCCTGATTTTTTTGTTTTTTATTTTTTACTTTTTTTCGGTCATGACGCGTGATGTTGACACTTCGATTTATAGTGCGGTTTATTTAATTAATTAATAGGCTGCGCCAACCGTCTCACGATTTACAATCGATGCACACCGAAATCGAATTGCCTCAACAAATCACCGTCTACCGAGAAAGAAAAGAAGAAAAAAACGTCTAAACATTGCGCACGTTACTACATGACGCTTAACATGTCGCTTCGGTGGTCTTTACTAGAAGAAACGTACAGTACGTGTGTGGACGTGATGTCAACATATCGCGTGTAAGTGCTATAAACTTATGGCCACGGCATATGCGACGTGTGTCATAAGCACGAGTACGTCCCGATAAATTTTCAACATGCTGAAATTCTACCTCTCGGAGTATCGACGAATGCAGGACTCCGATACGTATGCCAGCGTACTACACGTAAGCAGCGTCTCGTGCCAGCGCTTATACGTATACAAGAACTTAACCATAAACGTATTCCACGTTCGCTTGGTTCCGCGCAATTTTTTCATTACGGTCGGCATACGGTTGGCTAATAAGCAACGGTCAATCTTAACAGCGCTTCACCTTCGAGCTAGTCGCTGTTATTGATTTGAATGCTCGAGCAGCAGCATATAATGCTACGCCACGTGCATCGTCAGCGATACGCTGCACCGCTAATGCATTAAATACACTGATCACCCGGGGCTAGGTTGTGAACGCGAACACACGCCTAGCATTCTGTTGGTATAGTTTTCTAGCAGTATATGTGATTGATAACGTTCGTGTGTATTACTAATGTTCCTGACATACGTCCAACAATTATTATCGCCAAACTTTAAAAAAACATCAGTAGCTTCAGCGTATCACCGCCAGACGTATTTACTTACCTATTGAACTTTGCCATAGCTGCTAAAACGTCAAGGCTAATGTCGACAGCCCCTTAAGCTTGTGTTTTTTTATGGCGAGTATGTAATATTTGAAAGTCCGTTTTTCATTCAAGGAGATGGATGTATGCGATGTGTCTCTTTTTGTCAATATATGCACCTGTTCCCGTCCAGGTAGTAAAATGTTACAATACCACCCCTTCAAAGTAGCAATCATGTTAACCACTGGCCTATATTCATCATGTTCAGGTGGAAATAGCAAAGTCTCACATCATCACCAGACTCTTTAACCCAGATGTAACGAGAGGAGAGAGGGGATTACTTTGATGGCCCGTGTACCTGACCTGTGTACGCTGAGCACAATAAGACAAATTTGTGGAGTGTCTAGCCATATTATATTCCATAATGTATCAAGACATAGAGACGTTGACCTGATTTGATTACAGTAGGTACCTATTCTTATGTTAACGGGAGAAGCAAGTCTTCCCTGTTGTTTAAAATGAATACCTCGGTGACAAGATAGAGACGAGATAGTCCTCCGTATGTGAATAGATCAAAGCTGCATTAACAAATATTCGACGAAACACCACTGGGAATAGCTCAAGGCATCAAGAAATGTCAGAAGATGAGATGTATAAGCATTAATGACTCCCATCTACCTAGAAGCAAGCACGGTAGAGCAATACCTCGCCGACTGAGTTAGTTTACTTTGTTACACTATACGAACTAGGGCATGCTCGGATTTCGGCAACACTAAACGATTAATTGATCAAGCCTTTTCTTGTAACACGAACCAACTCATCAACCAAGTTGTCTTCCGAATCCCCGTCCATAACTTTTTGATGATATCCTGCTAGTTATGTCCGTTTCGACGTGTTCATCACTCAATGTGACAGAATCACTTTAAAACATTACCTGAGATCCGTATCTTAGACCAAATCGAATCATTATTCCTTGTATACCACACCACCTACCCACAAAGTTATGTCCCTGAATCGGTCAAAACTGTATTTGACATCATCGTTCACACAAAACCAGACAAACAAATTAAAACCAATGTCACCCAACCAGAAAAGGTGACAGTATCTTGCAAAATATCGAACATGCTAGTGACGTTTTATGCGCTTTAAAGTTACTATCAACAAATAGGTTTCGCCGACCTTGAAATGCTCTTGACCTTTTTGTGCCATTGACCCTTATAAAATTTCGCTACGAATATAATGGTATCTTCCGCACCGTGTAGATGAGACTATCAGCATATTTGATGGACCTGAGGAAATAAATTTTCATGAAAATCTGTTGTTTATTTTGCTCTGACGTAATATCAAATCGTATTCGATCGTCAACTTTTTGAACAGATCTGCGGTCAAACTATCGAAGCGCTTTCTTTTCTGAAGTATACTTCGATATAGGTATCTAAGATTTCAACCAATTTGCCTTGGGTCAAAAACTTTCGACTCCAGCTGCCTATACCAAAAATGAGTCAAGATCCGATGCCACAAAAATTAATCAGCTGGGCTCAGCAGATCACTATATTCCCTGAAGCTTGACGACGTCGACTTTCACCGTATTACTACAAAAAATCAAGGTTTCGTGACTCCCTGATTTGCGACAAAGTGACCTTGACTTTGACCTTGACCTTGAAAATTTTATGCGCTGAAAGGGACCTCTATAGGACTGATTATGCGAAGTTTAACAAATTTGCAATGATACTGTGCTCTGCAGAGTGATCGATACGGTGATTACAGACAAAAAAAAAAATGAAAAAAAACATACAAGCTGACTACACATATCTTGAAAATCTTCCGTTTTAGCAAGATATAAAAACATACAGCTGATTAACATATCTTGCAAAACTTCGTTTTGCAGATAACAACCGTTAGTCGCGATGGTCGCCCGAGCATGGAAACTATAAGATATAGAGCAAATGGAAGTCATATAGCGGAGAGGAATCACGATATATGCAATCAAATCATCAATCAGTTCATCTACTGATAACTACTCGAGTATCCATTTGAATGAAAGTACCTGAATAATCGGTTTGAAATCGGAAATCCCCAAAGTTCGAGGTGGGTCTGTCTCTGGCTGAACAAAGATCTAAATCGAAATCGGTGCCTGATCGTTTGTTGCACATGTATTCAGACGATTAGTGGAATTTTTCATGACCATCTGACCATACCAAGGAGGAGTAGCATTTTCCCAAGCACCTTCCAGCTCTCGCCATGATTATCGATTTTTGCAATAATTGACCTTTTTGACCCTGACCTAGGTGAAATCGGTCATATGTCTGAGCAAGATGTAGTACTCATGAGTACCATGAAACTTGCAGTTTCATTCGTTATCATTGCACTACCTGTGTCGCCAGGAGTCTTCTTTTTGCCAATTTTTGCGCATACCTAATTGTAGGGGCGCTGTGGGAGTAATTTCCCTATATCACAATAAACCGGAATTATTTATAGAGCACACCTGTAGATCATTCGTACCAAATTCATAACCCTACGTGGATAATGGCTTTCGGAATGATTTTCGCGTGAACCGTGTACATTTTGAAGTTTTTTCGTTGTTGTTTAACCAAAGCGTCCCTAGCAACCATCACCAATTTCCCAAAGCACTAGGCGTCATAAGAATGTACCTAACACCGTTGGTCAAAATTCCGCCCACGTTTTACGACCAATTTATGCTTGATGACAAACGAACAGAACATCAAAAACATGCAAACAAACAGACAGAATTACTTGACTTAATGAGTCACCTATTTGTGCGACCCAACAGCAGGGGTGAAAACATAACTCCATTTACCTTCTGTGGCCAGGGTACAAGAAGAAATTAACACGAACATGATAAAGCATAGAGATATGTCTATTGTTGTATACTCATCTTGGTGTATGCTATCTGCATATCCCAGGCTGTATAAAGGCCACATTTTGTTTAATACTTTCCTAAGTTTTGAAAGTGTGAAAATACAAATATGTAAAATTTTGGGGTGATGACTGTTCATGAAAGACTGCTTATTTCGGTTTAATAGTCTTTTTCTGTCGAGTTACTTCGACATAAAGTTCGTCGAGCTTTCGACATAAAGTCGTCGAGCCTTTGAAAAGGATGATAAATTTCATGGAACAGTGGATAACCACTGATCTCTCCACCTCGATTGGTCACGACGACTCCGTTGCGTGAAGCCACCGGAAGTGCACTGTCCACCATCTTGTCTCCCCAAAAGATGGCGAACGGTAGTAACGCAACGTTGACCGGGCACCACTACAGGCCGATTTGCAAAATATATTTCTTCAAAATATTTCAAATTTTCGTCTAATATTTTAATGGATTTTGAAATGTAAATTACTTGTTCCTATTACTTCATCAATTCCGGAATTCCTGGATCCTGCAATGCAGAGCGTCAATGCATATTATGATGGCCCGACACAGGCGTTGGTATCGGAAAACAAAATAGGTGTAATTCCAATTACATTTAGGCTCCAGGTCATTTCATCATAAACAACAAACTAAACGTAAGTTGTTTTTTTATTTTTTTAAATATGTTTTGTTATTTTAGGCAATTTTATGTTATATTCTTAAGTTGTGCTTATGTTATTTAAGGATTTTAAAAGTTTCAACTTCTTACGTTTTTAAGGGATTTTAAAAATTCTTTATTTTTGCTGTTTTTAGTGTTTTTAGGTTAGGTTTTCCTCGACATTTTTTGTAGCGGGAGGGCAAAAATGGTGGGGGGGGGGGATTTTGGTTCACATAAGTGGGAGGGTCAACTTTTAATGTACAAAGAGAGTGCGGGGGAATGATTTTTTTTTTGTGGGAAAATTTGTTTTCGCATAGGCGAGCATTTGGGGAAGCATATTTGAATAAATTTCCAAACTTAAAGGTTTAATTTATTGGTTTTTAATCTGTCACTCTCCAAAATAACAGGTGTACCATTAGATTCTCAGGGGGCATGGAATTTTTATGGTAAAAAAATTCTTCACTCGCTAGTCAGACCCCCCAAAAAAATCCTCCCAATTCTGCATAAAGGTATACATATAAAAACTTTCTTGCCCGACCCAAACTTCCATCCCCACCCCCAATAGGCCTCATATTATTTCATTGCCCTTAACATTTACAGAACACTTTCAAAGAAATGAATTGGCCTAATGCAAAACATGCATGTAAATAATGAGATGAAAATCACATAAAAGCTTGATGAGTTAAATTGCTTTAATTTCAAGATGCAGTACCTCTAAACAAATATCAAAAGACAATATTTACATAGTACACTATGAGAATTCATTCAAAACTTTACCACATATACATGGAAACCAGCAAACAAAACATTTTTCCAAAGATTTAAAAGTTATGATTTAAAATATTGGTTTAGATAAGACTATGAAAACGTTTTAAAATATATATTATCAAAGGATGTAGTCTAAATGTTAGTGTAAAACATTTTTGTCAAATATTAATTAAAAATATTTTGTCAACTTTGCAATATTATGAACAAAGATTTTTGAAACCATTTCGAAAACATTGTAAAATATTGTAAAAACGTTTTATACCCTTCACTAAACTCAGCATTTAAGGGAAGGCGTCTTTCAGATCGATGAAACACGCTGGTCACCACTTAAATTCAGGCGAGATGCCAACATCCCAAGCTAAGTAATTTCACCCCGCATAATCTCATTGAATTTGGAACTTTTGAATTGCACCAATTCACAAACTCGTCAGGATCTAGCGGATTCAAATAATTTGTTTTTTTCACAAGTAACAATATTCTTCATATGTTCATATTAATTTTAGTTTCTTTAATTGATTGTATTAAGAATTATGACACTCAAACAAGTGTGAACTTTCTTTTTGTGCAGTGATAATATCTTTTTTTTGTAAGGGACCAATCAATAAGCAGGGGGATTATAGGGAGAATCCAAGCTTTGGAGAACCTTCAGGATGGAATCTGAAATTTTTGTTGGAACATGAAGTATTAAATGGAGACAATTTTGAAAACGGGGGGGGGGAGAAAATTTTGAAAACACAGAGGGGAGAGCCTGAAAATTTTGAGCGGACTTGAGGGGGACGCAAAATTTTGTAATTATTTTTTCATTTCTCCCATCCCCTGTAAATATTGATCATTCTCTAAATATAAAATTGTAATGAACAATAGAGTTTATCATTCCTCTGTGGTTTCAACAAGTACAAGATGGATATTTAGTATTTGTGGAAGCATTCTGTTTCCCTATATGGAATAGCTTGATCTTAGAGTAACATGATGATGCAATTTTACCGGTACTAGTGGAAAATGATTCGTCATCTACTGCGTGTTCAAACTTGGTGATCATGTAGCTCAGGGGACATGTTTAGCTCTGCACTGATGAAGTCCCAACTGCTCTGTGATGATGCCACCACCACCCCTGCTGGAGCTTTTCCGTTTGAAGGTCTTTAGAGTTTCTATTTGGAAACACTCTTTCTGTTTCCAAGCAAACGTGATTACATTTAGGTATCTTTCTGACAGACGTCTCACTCCTGTTAGTGCCAAAGTTGTGAACCTTCCATTGGGGCAGATCAGTGCCGTCGTGCACACCATGCAGTTCACTTTACGTTCATATTTTTACTACAAATCCAGGCAATGTAATTAATAGCTGCTTCTGTTGTTTCTTGAATATATGCTTCAAATTCGGTACAATCACGCATAATCATTGGTCATCATCAGTACTGGACCTATCCGGAAAGTATAAAGATTCAACTCCTGTGCTATGCTGAGATTGGTGACCATAGTGGCTTCCACATTGAAGGAATAGTGTGTCTGTAGTTCCCTCAAGAAATGCAAATTTTGCCCTTGTTGCTATTCTTATATGTTGCCTCTCATCAGAAGGAGGTTCGTCTTATAGGCCATCACTAAATTGACCTGCCGTCTCGGAATTATATCATTAAATCTCCCCGCTGCTCTCACTGCTACGAAAGCAACTAATATAGGTTCTTGACTGACTTTATAAGTTATCGATATTCATGGGCATCATGTGAGCAGCTATAATTCTGCATTAATTTTTGTGTGACCACTCCTGATGCAAGCTGCACAAGAGCCGATTAAGCCAGTCTTCCTTCGGTAAGATACATTGGTTATACCAAGGATGCATTCTGTAAGCCCAAGATGATATTGTTCAGCATCTTGCAGATTTTTAGCATTTTTCTTCCATTTTCCTCCTCATGGAGCCTCATTTCCTCATTTTTTTTGCCCGAAAAGATCAATAGTGTTTCAAAATTTCGGATGCAGATGACATGACAATGATTGAACAAGTTACAAGTTACTATCATTAGTTATGACTATGTTAGTAAGCTTACTCGTGCCGTGCGGTCTGTAAATCTGAATCCCTGTTCAGCGCACAGAACGTAAAAGAGTGATTAAACCACGCAAAGTGACATTCTCTCACGGTCACATGAGGCTCTGTGATTTCCACAAGTTCATTACACCAACCTAATAAAACTTTCATGAGTTGCATGCAAATTTATTGCTTGATTGGAGATTTCATTACTGCCAGTCTACTGTTTTCGTACTTCGCTGCAGATGATGTTTTGGGGGGAGACAAGATAGGGAAAGTGAACTTCCGGTGACTTCACTCCTCGGTTTACTAACAATCGCTGTGACGCGATCAATCCAGGTGGTTGTTTAGAGATTCAGTGTTCTTCGCTCCGAAAAAAAAAAAAATAATAACCAGTTTGGCCATGATGCTCTGTACGTTATCATGTGCAAGGTTAGGACGGTGACAAAAGGGCAGTGGGAAATCGAAAAACGGGGTTTATATTTTATTACTTGTCAAATGGAAAGATTTTTCAAGCATAATTGGTCAGAATTGATTTTTATTTACTGTCTGTCTGTCTGTCTATCTGGTTGTCAATCGTGATACATGTCCACCAATTCTAAACTGTCATCGGTCATGAAAATTCTACCAGGTTGTACGAGGTCTAGGTCCTTAGCTCAACTTAGAGGCCTATTGTTATTTGAGCGTCAAAGTCTTCTTGAGGTCAAAAGTTTCCTAAAATCTGTCATTATTTCATCCAATAACTTGAAGAGTTTGAACAGAAATTTACAATATTGCGTCACTGAATTGGAAGCCAACTATTTTTTGAATCATGGTCAAGGTTCAATACTGAAGGTCAAACTCGTATAAATCAATTTCCAACTGAAAAAATCGTCATTTTTCACCTTATTCAACTTGAAGGTTGAACAGAGTGCTTTGCCAGAGTCCCATCTTGGAATTGGAAAGCCAACTATTTTTGAGGTCAAAAGTCAACTCAAGTCAAACTTCTAAACACATCAAATTTCATCTGAAAGAATCATCAATATTTTTATTCGATGATGAACCTGAAAAATTTTAAGCTCAGTAAGTAATTGCACAGTGCATTCTGCTGATTTGGAAAGCAACTATTTTTGAGGGTCAAATGCTCAAGTCAAGGTGAAACTTCAAATCATCAAATTATCTGAAAAATCATAATTTTTTTTGTATTCGATGAAATCTGAAAATAAGCAGTTAATTGCCACAGTGCATCGCCTGAATTCTGAAGCAACTATTTTGAGGGTCAAATGTCAAGTCAATGGTCAAATTTCTTAAAATCATCAAATTATCTAAAAAAATACGTTCAATTTTTTTATTCGATAACCCTGAAACTGATGTTAAGCAGTAATTGCACAGTGCATCGCTGAATTTTGGATAAGCAATCATTTTGATGGTCAAATGTCAAGTCAGGTCAAACTTCTAAAATCATTCATCATCTGAAAAATCATAAAAAAAAATTTATTCGATGAAACCTTGAAAAAATTAAGCAGTAATTGCACAGTGCATTGCTGAATTTGGAAGCAACCTATTTTTGAGCTGGTCATAATGTCAACCTCAAGGAGTCCAAACTTCTAAAAATCATCAATTTCAATCTGAAAAAAAATAATCAAATTTTCATCGATGACTTGAGCTTGATTAGATGTCAATTTAATCGCAATGACAATGGAAAATTTGATGTAATCTATGTTGGACAACCTTGGAGAGCACGTTTGATTTTGGCAAGTATCGTGTTTCTGCACGACGTCTTTATTCTTGTTCTTTATTTTTTTACCAAACGTCGGTTAAAAACACTATTCGAGGGGAATGTCAGTGAGACGAAAAATAACACCAGACATACACGAATAGTCGTTCCATTGACACAATGCTCTTGCAGCCTATTCACGAACTATCTCAATAATGTTTACTTGCCGTCTACAGGATAGAATGGATCGTTGTCCTGTCAACGATCGTGAGAGCTACCAAAACAAGCACAGAGCTCAATCAAACTGACATGGTCAGACTTGACGGCCGTAGTCACTTCACATGACTCTTTTCAGCATTGTATTCACCACAGGCTTTTTACTTGTCCTTTCTGACGAGATCTCTCGGTTGATCAAACAAAACTGTGTGACCCGGGTTTTTTAAAGGAGTTGTGTATTGCACTGAGAGAGCACGGTGATCTCGTTTGACAAGCGCCCTCGGCCAATCGATCTCATATCTTTGAACTTGTGAGAAGATACTTTCCTCTTCTGCATTACTGTAGAGGCAGGAACCAATGTGTGTAGTTGACTACTGTAAACAGTAAGGCCAAAATCGGCCTCCCCATCTACCCTTCTCATCAACGATACAAGGTTCGGTGTTGGCTTAATGGTTAAGGTGCTAGAAAGAGAACGAAGAGAAGAGACAGAGAGAGAGGAGGAGTGAGAGACGAGAGAGAGAAGACGAGAGAGAGAGAGAGAGAGAGAGGAGAGAGAGAACGAAGAGAGACAGACAGGACAAGAGACGAGAGAAGAGAGAGACAGACACAGAGAGAGAGAAGACGAGAGAGAGATAGAGAGAGAAAGAGAGAGAAGAGAGGAGAGAGAGAGAGACAGACGAAGAGAAAGAGACCAAAGGAAAGAGAGAAAACACAGAAAGCACGAGGGAAGAGAGAAGGGACAGACAGAAAAGAGCGACAGAGAGAAAGGAGAGACGACAGACACAGGACGAGAGAAAGAACAGAGAGAGGAGAGGAGAGAGAAAGGATGAGGAAGGAGAGAAGGAGAGGAGAGAGAAGGAGAGAAGGAGGGTAAGGAAGGTAGAGAGAGAGGAGAGACGTAGAGAGAGAGAGCGAGAGAAATGAAGGAAGGAGAGGAAGGAGAGGAAGAGACGTAGAGAAGGAGAGAAGAGAGAGAGAGAAAGACGAGAGAGAGAGAGAGAGAGAGAAGAAACGAGAGAGAGGATGGGATGGATACGTGAAATTAGATGGATACTGCATTGTACTCAAACCTGAGCTCTGTGGTTTTTGTCATATGATGGTATCATGTATCCCATATTTAATTATTTTTATTAACATTTGATTCTGGTAATTTGTTGGGCTACTTGTATGAATGACAACAATCCAAATTCAATTAAAATCCTGCCATTTAAAACACTCGAAAGTACTGATTAAATTCCCAATAAGTAGAAGAACGAATTGGAAAAGCACACAATCGATTGAATTATGGTGACTCAACCATGGGCGACGTGATCGAATGAGTGATACTGCGTGTGATCCTGGAGGACGTTCGACGTGTTCTTCGTGAGAAAGCCCATGACGTAACACAGCCACAAGACGGCACTTATCATGATTTTACCTTGCATATCAACTACGAGCGGTCGTGACATGGGTCTATCAGTCTGTGTTGTCAATTCTTGTGGGTGGGAAAACTTTGACAGGCCGGGACGCATTTCTGTCATCAGCCTTGCTGCTCCACCAACCCTAAAACCCTCACCATCCACACACAAGCTACCTACAAGTCCCTTGCCAATATTGCCATATCCCTCTTATCCAAAGCATCTCAGAATACCCTTTAAAATTTTCATATTTCCAATTAAAACCCATCCTTCCTCTCTTCCTTACATTCTGAGGAGCATTTCCATGCATTAACTTACTCTCTGATAGGAAAGTGCTCTGTCTGCCATCTTCTTTACCTTCGCTATGACCTCTCGTCCTAACACTCTCTACTCTTTTTTCTGAAAACCTCCATTGAGATGATCTTAATCTTGTCCACTCCTTTTGTTCATTATCTCTAAACATTCTCTATTCATATCCCTTTAACTGCCTCCTTTGTTAATGGAAAAGTCCTGTCTTCTTCAGGCTCTTTTCATTTAGCTTAGTCTACTAGCCCAGATCAATCTCGTAGCCTTATGCTGACCCTTTCCTTGATACTATGTCTTCGTACCTAATCAAGTTATGTCCTCCTCAATGTGGTGACCAAACTGCACACAAATATCTCAGTATTAGGTCTCATTGAAATCTGATACAGTCTAACATTACCTTCCTTTTATTTATATTTCTCCCCCTCACGAATACAACCTATAAAACGTGTCTGGCTTTACCATAGCTACCTGCACTGTGCTGTCTGCTTATTCCCATATCTACAGTATTACCACCCCAGATCCTTGTCTCCGTGTGACACACTCAATGGCCCAAAGAGGACAAGGTGGAGGTGGAGCATCTATATCTACAACTTTGCCGACACACATCCCATTGAATGGACTTTACAACTGGCGTTTTGTCTGCTGCCATTAGTTGGTGGATGCAAGTTGGTTAGTGGACATTAGTGGACGACCAATTTAGTGGTGGACGCCATTAGTTGGTGGTTTTTCGCAAAGACGTAGGTAGCTATCATCGACCTCTGAACAATTCCAAACTTCCCCAACTACTGCTGGAAGGATGGCAAATCACCAGCAAAATGAATCTTTATATATAAATGCCATTGTGTCTCTCGTCTCTCTCTCATCTCCTCTCCTCTCCTTGAGTTTTTAGAAAAAAAAACTCCCATTAAAACCTGCTCACTTAGGCTGACTCTTTCCAGTGCAACAATCTAAATGTTTCCAACCTGACTTGGAGTACTGTACTCGTATTTATTTTGTTCTTGTTTCTCCAGATATGTCCCACACCAACGACATAATCCACCCCCTTCCCCCATCCCGCCTTCCCCCACAAAACCCAGTGACCATGCATTCATTGGAATTCTAGGCGGGGGTTGAGCGTAGAGTTCAAGTACACACTAAGTGAGTTGCAGTCGGTTTTCTTGTGGCAATAGTTTGCACTAGCTGCCTCAAAACAATGACCATGCTTTTAATTCTCAAACCTGAGTGACTTCCTTTAATTGCGCAGGGAGATCATCAATCAAGACCAACAACGACAACGATATAATTTAGTATAATATGATGTTATCCAGCAAACACCATGAAGCAAATATTTTGACTAAATTCGATATATCTACATTCTACTAATACAAAAAAAATTGTTATCTTCCATAATACCTTACCCCGGCTACCCCCTTAGCTCATACAGATGTCTCCTTTGAGGAGACATCAAGCGAGCTGTAACTAGTCGCGAAGCGAGCATTGTTGTGCCAATCACTAGTTAGATGCTCACAGTATTCCCTTTTGAAAAAAAATGAGCCCAGCCATGTGTGCTCGGAACTGAAGCCCAAAATTTTAAAAATCCCTGCATAATCCTATCGACGGCACTTGGTTAGGATGACTTCTCATTCGGATCCCAGTTGCAATAAAACTGCAAGAATGAGCGACACCAAGTTCAAGAAATAAATAATGTTGACCTTATTTGCTGCCTGCACAGAAAGATGGGCAGTTTGTTAAACTAAACCACCTCGAATCAATGAAATTTCAATTCATGAATTCACATCACAGTTTAATCTTACTTTGATCCACCTTTATTGTTCTATAATTAGGAGAGACCATTTCGATAGGCGGTTTTGAGAAGAAAAATGCCAGAAAAATAGTTGATGAAAAGCTTTATTGTCAACTATACAATTGTCATTACTCCACTTGTTTTTATGTATACACACAAAACATGTGGTTTGGGTGAAAGGTGGGTTTGGGAGACTATTCAATAATTGAAATGGATAAAAGATAGTTAATTTTAATAAAGCACATTATAAACTGTAGAAATTTTGCAGAAAAAATAAATTCCTATCCTTGAATAAAATGCTTCAGCAAACTGAAGGAAGCACTTTCCCTGCAGAGACAGTACTCAGGTTGCATCTGGCTTTGAAGACGAGCTTAGACATGTCGTTGTCCTGCGACAAGATACTGTTTTTATTTATTCGTATGCAGCCTGTGGCTCGCTTAGCTGATATCATTTTCTGGGGGTGCGGCTGAGTCGCTGATGAAATCCCATGTACCAACTTACCAGAAAGCTGGTACTCATTTTGCCAACCTCAGAGGATGCAGCCCGACGTCAATCACCTGGTGTTACTTCAATGAGAAAAAACAGGGCTTGAATCAATTACCCTAAGTAATCTTAAGGCCAACACCAGCCTCGAGGTGGCTTAT
Organism: Eptatretus atami; assembly: GCA_035128595.1. NCBI lineage: Eukaryota > Metazoa > Chordata > Myxini > Myxiniformes > Myxinidae > Eptatretus > Eptatretus atami. The sequence continues at coordinate 45,140,592 of CM068964.1, forward strand.
GGAAAAGGACATAAGTTCTATGGAATAACCAGGATAAAAAAACAACTTCCCTCGACACTCTTTATGATAACATGGTCGCCACTCTGCACAGCGATACCAGCAGTGCACTCAATTTTGCCAACTCAGGAAGGATGACAGGCAGAATCAACCCCACTTGGATGAATTCAACAGCTGAGTAATATTAGAACTCAGATTCTAGGATCCCAAGCCCACCACGCCTAACCATTAAGCCAACATCGAAGTGGTTCCACTAGTGAGAAAAGACGAACTAATGAGGAGTGAGCATGATCCTGGAATTTGAGGTGGTTCACCAGACAGGGAGTGATTGCAGACCATGCTGAACCCTCGACGAACCTCAGAGGTGGCGTGGGAGGGGACACCAATGAGTGATTTAGTAAAATGACATCATAGATGCCTTCGTTATGTCATTAATTGCATTTGTAAGAATGACCAATCCGATCAGTATGAAAATTTGAGGTCATCTAGGGAATAAATGTGTCCCACAGAAAATTAATTTACCTGACCATCGGTCACGTTGATTCCAGCAGCCGTATTATGAAAAAAACAAACCTTCAAAAATCTTCCATTCTCTGAAATGGACTGAACAGATCGAGAGAAAGAAACTTCATACTTATGACGCCTATTCCATGAGGAACAAAAAGGTTCACACATATGATTCATTTCACATGTTTGTCAACCATCATTGCATTCACCTAAAAACCTGTAACAGTCTTCGCCAGACGGGCCCTGAACAAATCGAGGGGAAACGTCACAATAAGTATTCCCCAACTATTGTGTACAAGTGGCAATAGCAAGCTACTTCTCAATGGGGATGTGTTTATTTATTGAGTCATAGGTGCTTTCATTATATGTGATAAATTGCACATGTAATGCAATATCGATCAGTATTAAAAAATTCTAGGGGTCATCTAGTGATAAAAATGGTCCACAAAAATTTTTTTGATGACCGTTATCAGTACGTGATTCGGCAGCCATATGTTTTTGTTTTTTTAAACCTTCAAAAATCTTCTTCTCTGAAATGGCTGTAACAAAGATATTGAGGCAAACGTTACACATATGATGCCTACCATGAGGAACAAAAGGTCACCAAATATGATGTCATCGTCACCATGATTGCACATATTGGAGTTACCTAAAAACTACACAAATACACCACTCAAAAGAACGCGCTGACGAGCGTTTTAATGTGGCCTGATTGCTCTTTTTGTCACTTTTGTCGTCAATGGAATTGAAAATGTGGTCTCGATGGGTACTCTTTATCAGAGATCTTGATAGTGCTTGAGTTATACCAATGAACCAGTGGGACAAGGTAACCTTCCTACTTCATTGCTAGCTTCCTCCATGACCCTCATATGCTCGTGTACTGTATTTACTAGTTCATGTGCCTGAGTAGTTTATTACAAGCAACACAGTGATTTGGCGAAGTTTTAAAGAAAGGCCTTGCTGGTCAAAACAATAAAGCAGTTTTGCTCATAATATAATGTATGGCATTCCTAATAGGGGTGGGTGCTCGTGTGATGATGTCGTTGTCTGTCTGTGTGTGTGTGTGTGTGGTGTGTGTTTTTTATGGGGGAGGGATTTGCTGTTTTACTTATACATTAAAAACCACCAGGTCACACTGTTATTCAGACTGAGGCTTAATGTATCAAAACTCAAGATAGCTTGGAGGTTATACAAAAAGATAGCAATACATATGTTACAAATTGGATGCATCTTGACGATGCTTACATACCAGAAGCAGTCAGGCTTACACCAAAAAGATAACGATTGACGGTATCCTTGCTCTTCGGGTCTCACCGAATGCAGACGAAGAGTTTCGGCAGGGGTGGCTTGAGCTGTTGACTATTCAGCAAAGGTTAATTCAGGATATCGAGCCTCTGGAGGATTCTTGTCTTCGTGGGTTTGGCCACCAAAACTGATCATTCTGTTATGAACTTTACTCTGGTACTGAGAGTGCTGTGAGATGTGTGTGTATCCATCTGACTTATATCAGCTGTTACTGGAGTCATTAGGGGTGTGTACTGGCCCCTACACTTTACGCTTGTCATGGACTAGCATTCTGGGGAGGATGTCAGAGAGATCAGTAGCGTGTCGTGTGAATGTCAAGATCTCTGACCTTATTTCGCAGATGGATGCAAGTCATCTTTGTGGAGACTCTGGATATCCCTTTTGGGGCCCTTAGGTGCTGATGAGGAGGGAGTCTGAGCAGTGGGATTTATGGTGTTTCTGGATCAAAACTAAGATCAGCTTTCAATGCATTCTTGGATGCTGCTATCTTGTCTGTACCTGTTTGTGGTGAGGATGTTGGGTCCAGGAGTGATCACTTACCTTGGCAGTGATATTCCATGTTCACTGGCTGTGAGCCAGAGGTCAATAGACATCTGGTCAGGGCCTGGGAGTCATGATGACTGGATCTGGGTGTTGGCGCTGCGTAACCTGTGTGGTGAGGACGAAGTCAAGTCTTCAGGTCCTTTGGTACTTTCAGTCTTGCTCTATGATGTGAGACTTGCGATCTGACCAGAGGATACTGAGACGGTGACTTAATTCTTGGTATCCAGGTCTCTTCGGAGAATCCTTGGCTATCTGCTGGACACTTTGTGCACCGGTTGCTGAGAGAACACTCAAAATGAGTTTGTCCTGAATAGTCCGTGAGTGTCAGCTGCGGCTGTATGGAATGTGGCTTATTTTGATCGCTTGATCCTCTCACCAATTCTTCTACAAGGGAGCCTCGTGAGTGGAGGAGGCCATGGGCCGAACGACATCTCATGGTTGCAGCATGTTTATCGCATCTCAGATGGAGATGGCCAGGCTTTCTGCCTAGGGATTGGCCAACGAAGGCCCCTGGAGTACCGGCGGAAATGGACGCAGCACGCGCTGCTCCGGCGCATGCTCCCCATACCGACCTTACTATCTTGCCACATCATGCATATTATACACAGTAAACAATTTACACATTATACAAAAGTGTAACAAAGAGATGAGCAATTTTGAGATCATAAGAGTTGATAATTACTTTCCCCATGCTGAACAGAGACTTTCATTGCTGAAAGGATGATAATTATGATTAGAAAGTGCTGCGATAAGCATCGGAGCATCTTTAACAAACTGAAACATTTTCATCTCAATATTCTCATATTAACCAGCGACAGCAAGTGATGTCTTATAATATTGCCAGAATGCTATATATGGCGATTTGCTTGAATTTTATTCCGTGAAGTGGATAGCTGAAAGTGAGTGTATGGCGGCGCTTTATTCATCACTTGAAAATGTATAAAGACATTCAAGAATACTGGTGTTGGCCTTAATGGTATAGCGGTGGCAGCTTGGGACTAGCGGTCCTGAGTAAAAATCCTTGCTTGGCTGTGGAATTTAATACACAAAGTGGGGTGACTCAAGTCTTTCATCCTTCTAAGGTTCAGAAAAAATGAGTACCAGCTTCGCTGGGATGATTGAAGCCCAATTCGAATTCCTTCGTCCAAGACTTGGCGACCCGTCCAGAATATGTGCCCAATAAGCCCAGAACTTTGGCCTTCGGCGCGCACAATTTCTGTAACGAAGTTATTGTCCGCAACGGATGTCAAAGATGATCAATAATAAAGATTGCATTCCGGCCACCACAAACACTTCATTCCGCAAAAAACACACTTAGGTGTGTTGGCGATGTTGTGAGGTGTCGTCCACCAGACGGCGCGTCTCCTCGCGTTAATTGAGGTAGTCCCTTCAGCATGGTGTGTCTGGAATGTCCTATCCCGGAAGAGCATGGGATAGGCAGGCAACTGCGGGGATGGCCAGACAAGAGACCTTGGTGGTACCTGGAGGAAAATTGGATGCAGCGACGCACTGTGAAAGCGCAATGCCCCATTGTATGTATGCATGTTTGTATGTATGTATTTGTATGTACCATTCAAAGACAATACCATGCCAGCAAAATAAACAACCACAAATATTTGTGCAGAACAGTTTTTCCAAAAACAGTGCACATGACGTTTTCACACGAGTTCACACAAAACTGTAAAGCAAACGCTGCTATTTTCAGAGTTGATCTCTCT
>CM068964.1:45146548-45180656 GCA_035128595.1 Eptatretus atami
AGTGTCAAACTGGTGTTCATGTAGCTCAGGGAACAGTTTCAGCCCTGCACAATTACTCAAAACTGATGAAGCAACTGCCTGTGAGATGCCACCCCCATGTGGAAGCTTTCTGTTTGAGGTCTTTAAGAGTCTTTGGAAACACTTTTCTGTTTCCAAGCAAACAGTGATTAAATTACGTACTGTGAGGGGTCGTTCAACATTTTCGCCATTTTCACATACGTACAAAGCTTTTGCATTTTTTCAAAACCTCTCCCTCGCTAGAATTTGCTACAAAAATTGACACCATCCATGAGATTGCTAGCTACGGTGAATGCATGAATGGCAAAAGTGGTTCTGGCCGAGTGCCCTCGTAAACGTAGACCATATGACTTTTTTTTACCCTGTAATGAAAAAGAGATTTATTTTGCCCGAAAAGATCAATTAGTTTTCAATAATTTCGGCACTGCATGACAATGATTGAACAAGTTACTATCATATAGGTCATGACTTGAGTTAGTAAGCTTACCGGTGCGGTGCGGTCTGTAAATCTGTAATCCCTGTCAGCGCACAGATGTAAAAGGTGATTAAACCACGCAAAGTGACATTCTCTCACGGTCACATGAGGTCTGTGATTTCCACAAGTTCATTACACCAACTAATAAAACTTTGCATGAGTTACATGCAAAGTTTATTGCTTGCATTTGGAGATTTCATACTGCCAGTCTGCGGTTTTCGTACTTCGCTGCAGTGATGTTTTGGGGGAGACAAGATGGCGGAAAGTGAACTTCCGGTGACTTCACTCCTCGGTATACAATCGCTGTGGACGCGACCAATCCAGGTGTAGAGATCAGTGTGGATAACAGACTCTTTGGTTTGTTTCGGTAATTTCAATAATGGAATCTCGACATGGCCACAGGCAGAAGGTTTCAATAAAGAAGATAAAATGGCAAGTGGATAACTCAGCTGGACCTCAACTGAAACTGTCATGACAATGCAAAAGTGTAAAAATACTGCAAAAAAACACAGCATCTCAACTGGTAACCTCACCTGGCAATTGAGTTTGTAATTTAATGTGAACAGTTTACCTTTCCGACCAACTTTGGTATCAAACTATATTTAAATACAAAATTCCTCTTTCTGCATGCGTTAAAGCTCCTTGCACATTCTTGAAAGTTCAACGACAGTTGCAGCAATATTAGTTATACTCATGTCGGCGAACTTTGTGGTATTTCTATTAGCTTTGAGATTATTCAGTCAAAAGTGAAATACCTTGTGTTTAAGGAAAGAGTCCAAAATGAAGATGCATGTTGGATGAAAACTCCAATCAACTCATGAAACAATGTCATATAGACATGCCATGCAACACTATTGCGGATGATTTGTCAGTGTTGATGATTTCTCCGTTCTTGGTGAAGCATGCTATTAAAGGCTTTGTGGATTTGTTTGTTGTCATTTTTGCTTTTGTGGAAGGATGGGGTGGGTCTAAATTCATCTACGAGGGTCGTCCCAAATGTACTGTCACCTCATTGTACCTTGATTTATGTAAAAGGTCTGGGGAATTCAATGTCTTTTAAATATCAAGACTCTCACACAATTTGGTTTGCTTCAGGAATGTAAATAATGTTTTCAGGTACCAAGGATGTGGCCATGGGCAGAACATTAAAAGAAAGAAGATTCCCAAACTGTTGTCCAATAAGTGACTTTCAGAATGGCATAATCTGCCCCAGAATGCAAAAATGGCTCACAAAGTTTCTAAAGGAAGATGAAAATACTTGGAAACATACCGGTGAGTGAGAAAGGGGTGTGCCGCATCACAACAAAAGAGTTGGATAACTTTCTGGACTCGCCAAAAAAGCTGACAGCTTGCAGCTTCCCCGAGGCAATGTGGATCAGTGCAAGGTCAGAAGGTTCATAGAAGGGCATGTTCTACCCAAACCTTCGACCATTACTGCCAGTGAGTGGACTTTAAACCTTGCCGGATTACATTGTGTGAACATGGCAGGCTTAGTGATTTATTTAATGGAGTCTGCAATGGGAAAGATGATGCCGTCATTCCCAACATTCAGGCTGAATTCACAGAGGGAGACACCGATTCTGGTATGGTTGCTTCTTAACACCAATGGGAGGTCATATCTGGGGCTTGTCAATGCATATTGCATAGGGTAAGTTTTAAAATGATGATATTTATTATAACCATGTTTGGGAGGAAGTAGGGGAAGGGGTTTGGGAGTTGTATTGGCTGTGAAGGCCATAATCTATATAATAATAATAATCTTGTTCGTCCAACCATCCATTTGTGTAACCTTCCTTTCCATCCATTAGTTGGACAGCTGGCCTGACTTCACCCACAATTTTTGGCTGAAATATCATACAGCCACCTTGTTGGTGCTATGTGAAGCTAAAGGCATCTCCAGAGCTGTCATATTCACAATCGTCATGCCCTCCCTATTAGTTTTCCCTTCAGTGCAAAATGACCAAAGTGACTGTTAAAAGGATCACAAGGGATCACAAGGAAATTAGACACAGGTGGAGGCCTTTCAGCCCACCATGCCTGCACCACATCAATACCACACCAATTAATCAACACCAAATCAAAATAAGAAAATGCAAAATGCATATATTTTTTAATTAAACATTGTTTGTGTCCCCACCCCCCCCCCCCCTTGCCAGGGAAGGGGGCATGGCTTGCATAAAAAACACACGACATCAACCACACGATGGCTCTTGACGAGACCCCCACCAACAAACTGGACATATCTACACAATCACACATCAATGCTCAAGCAACCTTAAAGTCCTGCCAACATCCCCATACCCCTCTATCTCCATAACTTACAGTTACATATCTAATTCCAATTTAAACTTATCGACTGCTTCTGCTGCCACTACCTTGCCAGGGAGACCATTCCATGCATTAACTACTCTCTGAGTGAAAGACCACTGCCTTACTACCGTCTTAACTCTCCTCGACTCTCAGGCTATGGCCCCTCATCCTATCACTGTCCACTCTGCTGAATAATTATTCTGCACTTATTTTGTCAATACTTTTCATTATCTTAAACATCTCCATCACATCACCTCGTAACCACCTCCTTTCTAGTGTAGAAAGCCCTGTCTCCTTCAACCGCTCCTCATAGCAGAGTCTAGCTCGGCACAGAATCAATCTAGTAGCCCTGTGCTGAACCCTCTCTATGGTATCCATGTCCTTCCTAAGTTGTGGTGACCAAAACTGCATACAATATTCTAGAAGTGGCCCTCACTAAATTCCTGTACAATGTTAACACCACCTCTTTTGATTTATAATTGATCCCCCTCCGAATACAACCTAAAACCAGATTTGCTTTACCAATAGCTGCCTGGCACTGTGCTGCCTATTACCTCCCATATCTATTACCACCCCCAGATCCTTCTCCTGTGTGACACACTCCAATATTACCCCTTGCATCCTGTAATCTCTATTTTCATTGTTCTTTCCCAACCCCAACACCTTACATTTGCTCAGGTTAAATTCCATCTGCCAATCTTTTGCCCAATCTTTGCAAGTATCAATACTTTCCTGAATCTGATCACCACCTCCTCTGCTATCCACCTTACCTCCAAGCTTTGTGTCATCTGCAAATTTTGAAAGCTCACTCTTCACACCACTATCCAAATCATTGATGTAAATATTGAATAATAATATAATGGTCCGAGTATTGATCCCTGAGGTACCCCACTACTTACATCCTCACAGCAAGACATCCTCTTACTCACAGCCACTCTTTGCTTCCTATCACCAAGTCAGTTTGCTATACAATTAGCTACCTGACCAGCTTCTCCACAAGTGCTCATCTTGGTTAACAACCTCCGATGTGGTACCTTATCAAATGCTTTGTTAAAGTCTAGATATACTATGTCCACTGCCTTTCCCTCATCCACCTAATCAGACAATGCTTCATAAAACTCTAAAACATTTGTGAGACAAGACCAACCTTTAGTAATCCCATGCTGCCTACCTTTAATTAGTTCATATTTATTTAAGTGGTTCCTCATCCGGTTCCTAATTAATGTCTCCAACACCTTCCCCACAACTGAAGTCAAGCCAACAGGTCCATAGTTTCCCAATTCTTCTCTGGATCCTTTCTTAAATAGTGGTGTTACATTTTCTACTTTCCAATCCTCCAGTACTTGTCCTGACTCCAGTGAGCAATTGAAAATATCCGTTAACATCTCTATCTGTTCAGCTACTTCCCTCAACACTCTCGGGTGCATATTATCTGTCTCGGGTGCATATTATCTGTGCATATTATCTGCCTTATCTTCCCTTAGATTTCCTCGCTGTTCCTTTACTTCCTCCACTCCAACCTGGATCTTCTGTAAAAGCCCTTTCTCACCTCCTTCATAAATACTCTCAGCTATTGGCAATTCTCCTGACTGTTCTTGTGTAAAAGTTGAAGCAAAATACCTGTTTAATAAGCCTGCCATCTCACTTTCATCACTAACCACTCTCCCGGTGCTATTCCTCCATGGGCCCACACTGGTCCTAACCTGTTCCTTTCCCCTGATATACTTAAAGAAAGCCTTGCTGTTATGCTTAATATTCTTAGCCATGTCCTTCTCATACACTCTTTTGGCTTGCTGAGTTATTTTCTTAACTTTCCTCTGTTTATTCCGATAGTGATATAACTCTAACTGCAGTCCTGTTGTTTTAAACCGAATAAATTCCTTCTGCTTCTCCTTAGTAGCGTTCCTTTTCTTACTGCTCAACCACCCCGGTCTCTTTCTGCTTCTAGTTTTACACCTCATTGGAATGTACTTATTCTGCACTCTACACATTTGCTCCTTGAAGATTTCCCATTTATCTGATGCTGATTGTCCTCTTGTTAGTCTCCCAATTTACATCACCCAACTTTCTCCTCATACCCTCAAGATTTGCCTTCCTGAAATCTAATAGCTTTCCTCTACTATCCTGAACTCTAACCCTTAACATAATCATTGCACACACAATGTTATGGTCACTTGATCCTAAATGCTTCCCTACCCTCAACTCTTCCTCCATGTTGGGATATTTACTTAAAATGAGGTCTAACACTGCACTCCCCCTCGTGGGTTTATCTACAAACTGGGTGAAAAAGCAATCTTGGACAAAATCTCGGAAATCTTCAAAAAGGATCATCAAATCACTTATGGAAATGTTGCAGCCAAGAGGTGTCATGTGGCTGGTGAAGGCCACAGTATTGGCCTCATGCTTCAGTCCTCAGGCTTCAGGCCTCTGATGTCAGCCTATGGGTAAGGCCTAAGTCACATTTGCCACGGCGGCTGTGGGGTCTGCAAAATCTACGGTCACTAGCAATTATACGGCGGCCGCAGTATTTCCACGGTCACACAATGTAGCAGTCACATATGTTTTTATTTTTCGGGGAGCCGCACGGCGTATTTAGAAATTGTGGAGACCGAAAACGTGGTGGTGCCATACGGTCTTTATTTGATGTCGCACGGTGACCTTAGGGCGTCCCTGCGGCAGCCATAGAATTTTCAAGGCAGACGCAAGGTAGCCTCAAGGTGCCCGCAAGGCGACCGCAGGGGGCCCTAAGGCGAACGTGCGGCAGACGGACGGTAAGAGTGGGTATATATACCAGTTCTTTTTTTACTGAAATAAATAAAACAGTTCGGAATATACCAGTACGTGGTGCCCCCGAATCCGAATTGAATTCATTCCAGGAGGCTGTTCGGATTGCAAAAGTTCGATTCCCAAACTATTTTCCCAATAAGAAATAATGGAGTGAATTAATCTGTTCCTGGACCCCAAGAAAACCCACTTTCAAGACACTTTCAACTGAAATTCCCCATGTTTAAGGTAAAATAAGATGAGTAAATGACCTTCGGTGGCGGTGTATTGTATGTAAACTGGTACAATCACCAATCCAAAGGTTCACACAGGCTCGAGCTCCGGCCTAGGTTCCGATCCTCGCGCACCTGCAGCGCTGCCCCAGGGCAGCTCATCAAACATGATGCTCCCAGAACCACAATCACTTTCATCAAAGCATCGGGCTGACGTAATCATGATATTCCAAATTACAACGGTTTTCTGTGAAATTAAATCCTTGCCCGACAGTCCGTCACACCATGTGATCAGATTGCTTTTTTGTTATTAATTAAACACAAGATGAGTAAAAATAAAAAACAGCACAAATCAAGGTGAAAACACGAGGTAAAGTAGCGATCGACACACGAGAGATGCTTTCACGAGGACTTCCACCCCGAACTGAGTGAACAAAGCGCGAAGATGCGGCTCGAACAGGTGGGGAGACACGTGAACAAACATGAACGCTTCGTTGTGTTCGGTTTTTTAAAATGTATTGGTTTTTAGGGCAAAATTCATTTTTCATTCATAAGAGACTACGGCAGCCGCACGAATAACGCAAGCCCACCGTACGCCCCACGTAGGTCGACGTGGAACACAACTACGTCACAACTACGGCATGTCGAATTGCTACGGCCAACGTAGAAATGAAAAAAGTTATAACTCCACGTTATAATTCCACGGCGACCCCTACGGCCTGTAAAAGATAGCCAAATGGCGTAGGGCCACCCTGAGGCCACCAGAAACTCTGCGGCCGCCGCACGTTTCTGTCAATTCAGAGGGCGTACGGCCGCCGTATCCTCGCCGTAGAGCAAATATGACTTAGGCCTAAATGTTGCAATTGGAATCTATCCAAACAATAATGGATAGAAATATATTAAATGTCAGTGTGTGTCAGTCTGCCAGCCAGTCCGTCTGTCAGAAGTTCAGACCGTCTCCTCCATAACTCCAAAACCATGAAAACCCGTGGCCCCAAACTCTGCATGTATACTAATGGAACTCCAAGGTAGTGCATGAATGAATTGGGTATTTGGGTTAATTTAAAGTCCCCATTTGAAGATAACAATCAATGGCCTTAATTAATTATCCTTTGTCAAGGCATCATCCTTGGTCAGCCCCTGAGTATATATAGCTTGCTGGGGTCTTAATTCACCATTTTGTTTTGCTTGCTCAACAATGCTGAGACTTAGAAGAGGCTACAACCGTTTCTTCAGGATAAAGCTCTCAAATATATTTTTTCTCACTTTCTTCACTCAAATCTTCAAACTTACGAAACTCTGGATACATCGCAATGCATATCAATGCCTGGAGATGCCAGTGAGGTAAGGTTAGGCATGGGAGCATGCGCTGGAGCAGCACGTTGCTGCGTCCACTTTCCGCTGGTACTCCAGGGGCCTCTCTCTGGCCAATCCCTAGGCAAATGCCTGGCCTATCTCCATGAGATGCTGACCAACATGCTGCAACCACGAGGTATGTGGTTGGACCATTGGCCTCCTCCACTCAAGAGGCTCCCTCACTGAAAGAATGTGGCGAGGAGGTTCAGCGTCAGGAAAATGAGCCACATATCCATACAGCCGCAGCTGACACTCACGGACTATTCAGGAAACAAATCTCATTTGAGTGTTTCTCAGCAACCACCCGGTGGACACAAAGTCCGACCAGCAATAGCCAAGGATTCTCCGAAGAGACCTGGTACCAACGGAATTAAGTCACCGTCTCAGTTCCCTGGTCAGAGTCCAAGTCTCACATCCATAGAACAAGACTGGAAGCACCAAGGACCTGAAGACTTGGACCTTCGTCCTACACAGGTACTGGCAGCACCACACCCCGTAATCCAGGGAATCCATGACTCTCCAGGCCACACCCAGATGTCTATTGACCTCTGGCTCACAGCCAGCAGTGACATGAATATCACTGCCAAGGGAAGTGAATCACTCCATGACCTCAACATCCTCACCACAAACAGGAACAGACAAGATAGCAGCATCCAAGATGTCATTGAAAGTCTGCATCTTCGTTTTGACCCAGAAAACCCGTAATCTCAGTGGCTCCGACTCCTCGTCCAGCACCTCGAGGGCCCCCAAAAGGATATCCAGCGTCTCCGAAAAGATGACTGCATCCTTTGCGAAATCAAGGTCAGAGATCTTGACATGCACCACAGCTTGATCTCTCTGACATCCTCCCCAGAATGCAGTCCATACAAGCACCGAAAAGTGTGGGGGCCAGTACACACCCCTCAAAAACTCCAGTAACAACTGGATATAAGTCGGAGATGGGATCACCACATCTCACAGCACTCTCAGTACCAGAGTAAAGTTCATAAATCAGAATGATCAGTTTTGGTGGCACCCCAGAAAGACCAAGAATCCTCCAGAGGGCATCCCAATTCTCTGAATCAAACACTTTTCAGAGATCAACATATAATTCAAGCAGCCCCTGCCGAAACTCTTGTCTGCATTCGGTGAGAACCCGAAGAGCAAAGATACAGTCAATCGCTTACTTCTTTGGTGTAAAGCCTGACTGCTCCGGACGCTGATGCTCAAGCAGATGGTGGCGAACCCTATCAAGAATTATCTGAGCAAATACCTTGCCCAGCACTGAGAGCAGCGTCACCTCTTGGTAGTTGTTGCAATCCTGGCAATCACCCTTCCCTTTTCAGAGAGGGACAACAAGGCACCTCATCCAGTCGGTTGGGATGATGCCTGTGTTCCAGGCAGAGCACAGAAATGCATGCAACGACACGAGTATAGCATTTTCATCAGCATTTCCACCAGGATTTTATCAGTACTTTGGCATTGTCCCACCATTGCACAAGATGTGGAAAGGAAGGTTTGTGTTGGAGTAGGGTCCTCCAAAAGACATGAAAGGCATCAATAAACAGTTGATCTTCCAAGAGGCTTCCATTAATGGTCCAGTAGGCAGCACCTCGGTTACGAACTGGCAGAGCACAGAACTGCATGCAACGACATGAGTACAGTGTATCCACCAGCCTTGAGAAGTTCAGCCTTGAGAATTCAGCATGGATGCCATACATTCTAGGAGCTTTACCCCATTTCAATCGATTCACCACAGCCTGTGTTTCCACAAATAAGGTGGTTCACAGTTCATTGGGGGGTCAGCAATAAAGATAGTACCACCCCTGATATCCAAATCAAAGACTGGTGGATCAACCTGGTACAGTTGCTCAAAGCAGGCCTTCACTTTGGACTCCTTGGTCTAGATCCCACCACCCTCTGGTCGAATTGCAGCACACCGAGGGATGGGCTTGGAGAAATGCAATGAGCAAATTCCCCTGTAAGCAGGACAAGAATCATTTGACCACAGGTGATGATATACCCCTTCACAGATTCCTCGCACATAGCTCTCCATGTCCACCTTTAGCACACTTACAGTTTTACACCTTGGCTCCCTGAACAGCTCAGCTCTGCCATTAAGCCTGGCCCTGCGACTCTGGTCAATGGTATCCAGTGTCCCAAGAGAGTAAAAATTCTTCTTTGCCCTTTGGTGAGTTCCAAGACATCCACTGGCAACATCAAGGATGGTGGTCTTGAAGCACTTCACAACTCTCTTCAGGATCCCCAAAGCACCGAGACCCCCCAAATCCTCACTCAGCCTGTTCGCAAACTCCTCAGTGACCCGCTCATCCTTGAGCTTGCCATCATCCAGCCGAGGTGGGATGGTACCATTCTCCCAGATTTAAGCTGCAACTTCAGAGTTGCTACAACAAGCCTGTGGTCGGTGTTGAGGAACTGAGCACTCAGGTAGACCCTGCAGTTCTGTATCATCCTTCAATGTCCATCAAAGAGCACATGGTCAATCTCCTTTGCCATGCCACCAGCATTGGAATCCCAAGTCCAGTGATGAGCCTGTGGGTGCTGAAACCATGAACCAGCCACCCTAAGTCCATGACTTCTTGCAAAGTGAAGGAGCTCAGTGCTGTTGTGGTTCATAGTTCCAGAACCATGGGGACCAACACATGTCTCATATCCATCCCTATCAGTTCCAGTCGATGCAATGAAATTTCCCAAGATGAGAAGAGTATCTCGCCTGGGGCACTGATCAACCACAGACTCGAGTGCAACATAGGATGCATCCTTCATGGAGAAATCACTCGCCTCAGTCGGAGCATATTCAGAGACCAGGGAAACGACACCCCAGGAGTGACGAATCCTTCATCTCTTAATGCGCTTGTTGACCAGTTTTACCTCAATTATCATTGGAGTCAGCTTATTGGACACAGCTACAGAAACTCCTTGGCCATGCTAACCATCAGAGCAACCATACCAATAGTAGGTGTAACCACCCGCCATGATCTCGCCACTATCTGGTCTCCAAACCTCAGAGAGTGCTGGCAATACGATGTTCAAATGCTTGAGCTCAGATGATAACAGAGACAGGTGATCATCCTCTCTTTGAGATAGGACATTCCAGACACCCACCCGAAGGGACCGCCTCAGGTTAACCCAAGGAAACCGCCGTCTGGTAGACGACACCCTCAGCACCACTCTGCCACACACTACCACAATTTGACCCCAGAGGTTTACCCCATGGTTTTCCTCCTATCATAATGGAATGAGGGTCCAGCACAGGGCAGAAGGGCAGCAGCACAAGAGATACTCCCTCGGAGTGGGTTTTCAGATTGCCTTACATTTGTGGGTTTTGCGGAATGAAGTGTTTTACGGTGGCCGTAGTGCAAATCCTGCCACCAACCTCCCAAAGAAATTATAACCCAATTGCAGGAGGATGCTGCAGACACAGTTAGGCACTAGAAAAGGATGGGTGTTGGCTCAAAAGGATGTCCTCCGCCCTTTGACAGGTTTTGTTTTTAATCCTGCTGGGTGTCCATATCCACACACCCTCCTGCACCAGAAAACCTGGTGGGGAAGCCGGTTTAGTCACCGGCAAACCGACCATGAAACAGGTTCGTATAGGTTTATATGGTAACTGCAGCAAGTCGCAGATATAATATGGTATATGTGTATGTATAATTATATATATATATATATATATATATATATATAATATATATATATATAATTTATATATATATATACACATATGTATATATGGATATATATATATAAAATATATATAATATATATATATGTATATATTGTTACGGCTGTGAAATTCGCATTACACCATCCAGGTCCTGTAGGTGAGAAATAGTTCTTAAGTACATGTGTAGTTAGCCCAAACCCATTGTTTAGAGGGAATTAATGTGATTCATTCGGGCTGCGATACTTTGAGTTAGGCGTTTTTCTGTTCTGCTTTATTTTCGAACCAACCACACTTCAACGTCAACAACGCCAACCAACAACAACAACGCTAACCACGCCACCACTCTAACAACGCCAGCCCCGCACCCTCACAACCACGCCACCATCTCAACCACGCTACCTACACCAACGAACGCCATCCTCAGCGGTCTACGTACGACGGTTTGCGCGTTGAAGGCGCTCGAACGGCTTCGCCTCGTCCCACAAGCCGCAGGTGGGAGGGAACGAGAGGGAACGCCCCCCTTCTCGAAGCGCCTCGAAGGAGGGTGGAGCCGAGAACGGGGCGTGGCGCGGGGCGTATAAGAGGCGAGGCGCGCTGAGGCTTCTCTCGCTCTTCTTCGTCGATTCTCTGCTGCTTCTTCGTCGATTCTCTGCTGCTTCTTCGTCGATTCTCCTCTGCTTCGTCGTTGATTCCTTTCGGCTCTGCTCGCTTTCCTTGTCGTTGATTCCGATTGTCGGCAGAAGGCGTCGAGAGGCCAGCACGAGCAGGCGCGAGGCGCGCCGGAGAGGCCTTGCCGGCCGCGCTCGAGGGAGTCACGACCACGGGACGGGCGCCAAGGACAGCACCTAAGGGAAGTCGCGACTTCCATTTCTTTTGGGTTTTGTGTGAATGTGTGGTTGTCGGCGCCAAGTCCGTGAAGTAGAATTGTGTAAGTGGTCCGTGTGTCGCGTAATCGTCTAGCTCTGCGTCGTTGTTTCTTTTGTGTGCATTTCTTTTGTTTTCTATTTGATATATGTGCATTTCTTCTTGTTGTTTTATGTGTGCTATTTGTGTCTGTCGTTGTAAAATAAAGTGCTTCTGTTGAATTCTTCCCCCGTCTCGCTGCGTCCTTCCTTCGTTGGGTCTCCATCTTGTTTCACGTAAAGGGTTTGAGTGGGCGCGAGACGCCCGATAAATTAATCTGAACCGTCAAGGCCGACGATAACACGCTCGGTTATCCCGTTAGCATGGAACGGGTCGCTTAAGCGGCCCGTATCCGAAGTCGGCCTGTGGCGAGGTACAACCCCTCGGTAGGTTACCCGTGCGGGTATTTAGGTATATCGACTTTCGGCGATTGACCCTATTCCGCGCGGGTAGAATGCGGACTGGGTTGTGGTGAGGCCAAAAGGTCCACCCGTGACTGGATCCCGGCGTTAGCCGGGAGGGTCACGACTGAATTGTCCGTCCGGTGGGCGAGGCGGTCGCGATTCGAGTCACGTGGCCGATCGCACGCCGACGGGCGCGAATTCGCAACACTGGTGTCAGGAGTGGGATTCTAATCCCTCCCGTCTCCAAGCTAAATTCACAGGGATCGGTCCAGGGGTGAGAGGAGCGACCACCGATTCCCTCTAAATTACGAGCGATTAAATTAACCCCTTACGTGGAATAAGATGGCGTCTCAAGGCGAGCGGGAGCCGGGGGTATTAGGAATGTTTATGTGTAGTGATGTAGAATCCATGGCCCAGGATGGAATCCCCATGCAGGACATTGGTGTGCAGGAACAATTTCCCCCCAGACGAGCCCAGAGCTCGAATTGGGCGCAGTGGCTGGGTGGCGGACGAACGCCCCCACGTGCGAATTCGCCCACGGATCGGACGATGGAAATGTTTGAGGCATTGATGAAAAAATGGATACAAAAATGGATGAAATGAAAAACGAAATGAAAAACGAATAAAAGGAGTGAACAAGCAGATGAAAAAACACAAACAAAATGGATGGAAACTCACTCGAAATGAAAACGAAATAAAAGGCATAAACGAGAATATGGAAACAAATGCACAAGGAATGAAGGAAGAAATAAAAGAAATGCGCGGTGAAACGCAGCAAATAGGCCAATGCCTGCAGGCGGGCATGAAAGCAACAGCGAAGTGCGTAATGGCGACGCCACGTGTGGGAGCGAACGAGCTGGGAGGGGTGCAACGGTTGTCAGGCCGCGGTGAAGGCGGGTGAGAAAAAAAATATTCGGGAGACGTGTTGGGCGAGAAGTGTGGAGGTGACGGAAAAAGTGACGGTAACCGAGAGGGAAAAATTAATTGGGGTACGGAGACGTGCACGAAGGAAATAAAAATAGTGGAGTGTGAGAAAAGACTGCAAGACATGACGAAGAGAGTTGATAAGCTGGGACGTGAGGTGAAAACGGAGACAGAGGAACTGGGAAGACGGATAGACAAACACAAGGGGAAGCCGGAAGGACAGTTAGAAGCCAAAGCAAGGTCGGAGTGTACGGAGATGAGAAAGGAATTGGAAAAGAAAACTGAGTTACAGAAACACCAAAACAAAGAGACGAAACTACAAAACGAACTGAGAGTGTTAAATGAGGAAAGAAAGACAGTGGATAGAAAACTGACAGAGTATGAATTTGAAACTGACGACAAAAGGAAAAAAATAGGTTGGAGTACGAGGAGAAGTTGAAGGAGCAACGAATGAAGCAGGAAGGAGAAATCAGAAGATTGAAGGACACAACGAGATTGAGAGGGAAGAACGAGAGGAACAATGGGAGAGAAAAAAAAAGGAACATGAAGCCGAGGTTGACCAATTGAAAGAAAAGGCAAGGCTGGAGTGCGAAAGGATAGACAAAGAACAGCGAATGAAACACAAAATGGAGATGAACCACATGAAGAAAACCATGAAACTGCAGAAGGAAAGCAGGAGAAGAAACAAGGAAGAGTAGTGAGACAGCAGCAAATGAAACACACAAAAGAAGATTAACCAAATGAAGCAAACAACGAAACTGGAGAAGGAAGGACAGCAGAGGAAACGAGGAAGGGTAATGAGAAGAACAGCGAATGAAACACAGGAAGGAAATGAGCCAATTGAGAGAAACGATGAGATTGGAAAATGAGGAGCATGAGGAAGAGTGGGAGAGAAACAAAAACTATACGAGTTTGAAATTAATGAACTGAAGGAGAAATGAAATTGAAGTCCAGAGAGATGGAAAAACTCCAGAAAGAAACAGAAACTAACAAATGTATAGAGATGCGGAAGAAAGAGAAAATAGAGGAGAGACTGCATGATAATGACGGGGTTAAAGGAACAGAACACACACACACAGAGGTAGTGGAGGATAATGGGGGTGAGCTCGCGGACTGGGTAGGGACCCGGTGTGAGCAGCTGGATGGCTGCCTCCAGGAACGAGGGGAGGGAGTATGCCCCCTTGAGGCGAATCACGACCAGGTGGGTTCGGTCGTGCCAAGCGGAGTTGAAGGGACGAGTGCTGTGGATGGGTGCACGTGCAGCTTGGGGGTATAGAGGCCCCGGGAACCCTTGTGGGGACACGAATCCCAGTGTGGTTGTCCCGGTGTGTGTGGTGCAAGGTGTGAGTGCGCCCCCGTGTGTGGATGAGACCCCAGGCGTGAGTGCGACCCCGTGTGTGAGTGGTGTGTGGCATGTGTGCCGGAGTGCGTGCTTCCCAGCGTGCCATGTGTGAAAGGGGCACGCAGGTGGATGAGGCACCGTGTGTGGAGGGAGCCACGGGTGCGGGTGAAAGACCAAGGTGGGTGGAGCGGCGTGTGCGCCAGAAACGGCACGCGTGTGCGAAGCACGGTGTGTGAGAATGCGGAGTGTGAGGGAGACCGTGTGTGTGAGGTCTCTGTATGAGAGGGAAATGTCGGTCGGCATGCGTGAGCATGCAGCCGCGTCTCCCGGTGTGAATGTGAGTGTGATGGAGTGGAGTCTGTGCGTCGTAACACGCAGGTGTGCGTGGGTGGAACGGAGACGACGGCGACAGAGGGACAGAAGCCGGGTAGCGGCCGTAGCTGTTGTGGGGACCGTGCCGGGTTCACCCAGCAGCGAGCGCGAGGTCCGTGCTGTGCAGCGCACGAGACCCCCACTGCTCGCTTGCGGGAGTGAAGCCCGGTCCGGAAACGCCAGCGGTGGATTTGCCGATCCCGCGCGGACGGACAAGTTTAGGCAGGATACGGATTTGGACGGATGGGTTCTCCAGCGAGCGTGTGTTAGGCTCCAACGGGCAGAGCACATGTGTTCGCGTGGGGAGCCCCTCGGAGTGCGAGGGTTGCTTTTGGGGTGCGCAGGGTGACGTCATGGCTGCACGTGGGGTTGGAATCCGGCAGGAGGGTGAATCCCTGCCGGATGGTACGTCCAAGAGGGACGAGGTACACGTGCAGCCTGCATGACGTCACGGCAAGGTGCAAAGTGCGCGAGCTGTGAGTTGCCGCGCTGGTGCTGCGCAGCATTTGGAAAAAAAAAAAATTACAAAAGCAAGCCTCGCTTTCGGGTGAACAGGATTCCTGGGCAAGGGGTGGAAGACCCCCTTGGCCAGGGCACAGGATGGAACTAGTTAGGGGGAAGGGTTAGCTTAGTTAGACCGACTTCATGGGCAGGGGTAAGTCCTCATGGAGTCCGTGGAATGGATTAGGTAGAGGGATTTAGATGAGATTTAGGATGGGAAATGATTTTAGAGTTTTGAAATATTTGGAGACAGAGACAGACTGTGGATGTGTAGAGGGGACGTAGCTTAGCTACGTCATGTTAAAAGGAACGTGCTATTAGTTTAAGGGACGACGTGGGAGCACGAGTTAGATAGGGGATGCAGTTAGAAGGATGGCAGGATTCAGCGATGTGTGTGTTGAAAAGCTGTGAGGTGAGTACATGGTGAGTGAGTGAGGCCAGCGGGTCTGTGTGTATGGAGCGATTGTGGAATGCATGGTGCGATGAGTGATTGGGGGGAGGAGTGACTCCCGCCCAAGGGACCCCGGGTCAGTGTAGAGTGAGTTAGCTGGGTTAGTTAAATTGACAAAGTGGAGGTCGTTTTGTTGTTGGTGGGAGTGTAGGCTCGAAACCTGTTTGAGGGGTGCAGGAGCCCTGTTGACGGGCTGGGAGCGTGGCTGCGAACGGTGAGTATCGCTGAGTGGGTACCCCGGGCACCGGGCTAGTCGGCCGTGGTAGGCCAAGGGCCCATGGGGGCCGGGTTAGCGTAGTGGGCACGGGTGCGCCCGCTTGTGCGCGGGGCCCGGAGCGCCGTTGGCCGCGTGGGCAGTGTCGTGGGCACGGGTGACCCTCGGAAAGGGGCCCGGGGCGCCAGCCTGCCACGTGTGCGTTTCAGGGGAGTTGCCATGGGGGCACTCCCCGGTGTTTAGGAGCTGGTAGGCTCGGAGGCAGTGTAGTGCCCGGGGGTGCCATCGTAGGGGATTCGGCAGAGGGTCGTGCCTGCCACAGGGAGCCACACGTCCCAGCCACGAAACCGTGCAAGGGCACGAGGGAAAATTCGAGGGCGAGGCCCGAAATTGTAAGGACACCAACACAGGCGACGGGAATCTGGGTTTTTAGCAAATAGATTAAGCGAGAGGCGCTTGTTGAAAGCCCCGGGGTAGTTTAAAGGTTAATGGATAGGGTAGATTAGGAGTGTCCCCTCCGCACCATCCATCCCTTCGCTCTCGTTGTGGGCGCTGGACCCACTTTGGTTAGATCGCTGAGATCTGGGGAGGCCATCTTGAGGCTTTGTTGGGCCTCGACACAGGACGCGAGCTCTCCCTTCTTCCCCTCCAGGAAGGGAACGTAGGGGTGGGAGTAGGCTAGGAGACGATAGGTTAGCCGAACAAAGACGATAACGGGGGTTAGGGGACGATTTATAGTGGGGAAGGGATGAAAAATAAAACGACAAAAAATTAGTTGGGGCTAAATTGGGTTTTGACAAATTAAGGGAGTGGGTATGTACAGTGACAGGCAAAGGCGATAGGTGGGAGGGAGACAGTAGGTAGGTCCGAGCCCGCCTTCTGCGAGTGGCCAGCACCACCGTACTCCCTACACCAACCTGCACTGCACGGCAAGAGGCCGGCCAACTTCATCGGCAGCTGTTGTTTTGCTGCAAGGCCTGTGCCGGCCGGATCGTCCGACGGCTGTTTTTTACACAAGGCCTGTGCCGGCCAGTTCGTCTGCCGGCTGTGTTTGCCTGCAGCGGCCTTGTTCAGCGGGCTGTGTTTGCCTGCGGCCTTGTCGTGCCATGCCTTGCCTGCCTGTTTTTGCCATGCCATGCCCACTGCCCACATCTGCGTTGCCCCGTTCAGTTTTGCTTTGCCCCCCTTGTTCATTTCCATGCGTGCCAGGATCATCAAGCAACAGTTTGCAAGCTGCAGGAACTGTCCTGTTGGCAGCTACAACACGGGCCTGCAGTGGCGGCCCGTGCACCGGTTTCCTTTTGACTCTCCTTTTTCCTGCAGAGTCCATTGATCCTGGGCCATGGTTAGTGTAAATTATAAGGTTAAGGCTAAGTTGTGTATTGTAAATATGAGTGCGCCCCCGGCATGTCTGTCTAGCGCCGGCAATTTTTTTAAGTCGTCCGTATGAGTGAGTTTGTTTAGTTAGTTACTCAGCCCTCAGGTTATTTATTTTGGGGACACGAATACCATGAATGTCGCACTCAGGGATCCGTAGGTAAAACGTACTAGGGAGAACTACACATGATGGCACACGATAATTTGACGACTCGGGACGAGTCTGTAAAAAGGGGAGGGGGTAGTGTTACGGCTGTGGAAATTCGCATTACACCATCCAGGTCCTGTAGGAGAAATAGTTCTTAAGTACATGTGTAGTTAGCCCAAACCCATTGTTTAGAGGGAATTAATGTGATTCATTCGGCTGCGATACTTTGAGTTAGGCGTTTTTCTGTTCTGCTTTATTTTCGAACCAACCACACTTCAACGTCAACAACGCCAACCAACAACAACAACGCTAACCACGCCCACCACTCTAACAACCCAGCCCGCCACCCTCACAACCACGCCACCATCTCAACCACGCTACCTACACCAACGAACGCCATCCTCAGCGTCTACGTACGACGGTTTGCGCGTTGAAGGCCGTCGAACGGCTTCGCCTCGTCCCCCACAAGCCGCAGGTGGAGGAACGAGAGGGAACGCCCCCCTTCTCGAAGCGCCTCGAAGGAGGGTGGAGCCGAGAACGGGCGTGGCGCCGGGCGTATAAGAGGCGGAGGCGGCTGAGGCTTCTCTCGCTCTTTCTCGTCGATTCTCTGCTGCTTCTTCGTCGATTCTCTGCTGCTTCTTTCGTCGATTCTCCTCTGCTTCGTCGTTGATTCCTTTCGGCTCTGCTCGCTTTCCTTGGTCGTTGATTCCGATTGTCGGCAGAAGGCGTCGAGAGGCCAGCACGAGCAGGCGCGAGGCGCCGCCGGAGAGGCCTTGCCGGCCGCGCTCGAGGGGAGTCACGACCACGGGGACGGGCGCCAAGGACAGCACCTAAGGGAAGTCGCGACTTCCATTTCTTTTTGGGTTTTTGTGTGAATGTGTGTGTGTCGGCGCACAAGTGCCGTGAAGTAGAATTGTGTAAGTGGTCCGTGTGTCGCGTAATCGGTCCTAGCTCTGCGTCGTTGTTTCTTTTGTGTGCATTTCTTTTGTTTTCTATTTGATATATGTGCATTTCTTCTTGTTGTTTTATGTGTGCTATTTGTGTCTGTCGTTGTAAAATAAATGTGCTTCTGTTGAATTCTTCCCCCGTCTCGCTGCGTCCTTCCTTCGTTGGGTCTCCATCTTGTTTCACGTAAAGGGTTTGAGTGGGCGCGAGACGCCCGATAAATTAATCTGAACCGTCAAGGCCGACGATAACACCGCTCGGTTATCCGTTAGCATGGAACGGGTGCTTAAGCGGCCCGTATCCGAAGTCGGCCTGTGGCGAGGTACAACCCCTCGGTAGGTTACCCGTGCGGGTATTTAGGTATATCGACTTTCGGCGATTGACCCTATTCCGCGCGGGTAGAATGCGGACTGGGTTGTGGTGAGGCCAAAAGGTCCACCCGTGACTGGATCCCGGCGTTAGCCGGGAGGGTCACGACTGAATTGTCCGTCCGGTGGGCGAGGCGGTCCGCGATTCGAGTCACGTGGCCGATCGCACGCCGACGGGCGCGAATTCGCAACAATATATATATATATATTATGTTATGTTATATATTATATATATATATATATATAAATATATATATATAATATATATAAACATACATACACATTAGGGTGGTCCAAAAAAGTCGAAAAAAAATAGATGTTGGTCCACAAGCTTAAAATTATTCTAATATGATCCAATAACGCGCATAATTTTTTTAGCTTGATCGGAGGTGATTTAGAGGTCGCTCCATATGACGACTTTTAGTCTCATGACTTGAATAAATTAGGGTATGGTCAGGTACGATACGGGTACTTCTGGATGTCCGAGGTGGAAATGGAGTGCATTTTGAACTCTATGGGGTCGATTTACTCTAATAAATGACTGCACTGACATTGAATTCACTACCATTTAGAAAATATGACCTAAAACAAGATTTATCATTACTGGAGTTGAGTAACTAATCCTACTCATTTCGATATTTTCTAATCTATAATTAATTAGTTGTCCGTCTAAACATTTCTTAGAGTAAATCGACCTCACTGAGTTCTAAAATGCAGTCCATTTTCACCTAGGAAGTTCAGAAGTGTACGGATTCGCATCTCACCATACCCAAATTTAATATATAATAACTAATAAAATAACTAACATATTTTTCGTGAATCATTGAATCTAAAACACTGGATGTTGGACCGGCTAGAAATAAGTTCAGGCGGGAGTGGAGACAGCAATAGAGGCGGAGATGATAGTGGTATTTGGTAAATGAGACGAAATATTCTAATAGTTTGTAATTCCATTGATTGAAAAATTAGGGTATGGTGAGATGCGAATCCGTACACTTCTGAACTTCCTAGGTGAAAATGGACTGCATTTTCGAACTCAGTGGGGTCGATTTACTCTAAAGAATGTTTAGAGGGACAACAAATTAATTATAGATTAGAAAATATCAAAATGAGTAGGATTAGTTACTCAACTCCAGTAATGATAAATCTTGTTTTGGTCATATTTGAAATGGTAGTGAATTCAATGTCGGTGCAGTCATTTCTTAGAGTAAATCGACCCCATAGAGTTCGAAAATGCACTCCGTTTCACCTCGGACATCCAGAAGTACCCGTAATCGTACCTGACCATTCCCTAATTTAACCAACTCATGAAACTAAAAGTCGTCATATGGAGCGACCTCTAAATCACCTCCGATCAACTTAAATTTTTTTATGCGCGTTATTGAATCATAGTGGAATATTTTAAGGCTTGTGGAGACAACATCTGATTTTTTTTTTTTTGGACCACCCTAATATATATATAAATATCAATATATATACATATATATATACATACACATGTGTATATATATATATATGTATATATATATATCATATATATATATATATATATATATATATCGCAGGATTGTGAGTTGGACAGGTGTCAGTGATATACCATGACATGTCGTAGCCATGTTGTTGCTGTTTTGATTGTGGTTCCTGTGTTTGTTGGGAGCAGTTTGAGGGGTTGTGGTTGGGAAGGGAGTGGGGAGGGGGTTTGAAGCCTTCGGGTTGAGAGGCGGAGGTTGAGGATTTGGGCTTTGGGAGAGGGCAGAGCTTCCGCTTGGTATGTGGGTGGCCCCCTGCAAAACCTCATGTGGGTGGCCCTTTCTATCAGAGGGCCAATAATATGGTGACATGTTCAGGCAAATAATAATCGATTCATGCCTCGCCCACGGAGGGGGTCAGCGAAATATTAGAATGACCAGATCTATTGTCTGTCTCTATGTGTATCCATCTTTCTGCACCATCATGGATATAGGTCAGCAATGATTGGACCGATTGTTACCAAACTTGGTTGGAGAGTAGCATGAGTCAACCAAAGTGTGATATGTGGCCAACAATGACCTAAATCAAATGTCAAGGTCAATGGCATCAAAGGGTGAAAAATTGCATTTCTAACTAAAACTCTGGAATGAATCATTAGAGAAATAAGTGTCTTTTTTTGCATTATATTCTATGAATTAAGGCGCATAAAAAGTATCCTTTACATTATTCTTTCTCTGTGATGTCACATTTTCCCATAAAATGATGTCAAAAGTGACATTTTCACATAAAATGTCGTGAGTGCAGAAAAAAACATATTTTCCTGAATGACTAATTAAATGTGACTTAAGAATTGACTGTAAGGTCTCATTGGGATACCACATGAAAAACTTGACCCTAAAAACACACACAATGACCGAAATGTGAACATTTAAAAATCTTTATATCTCAGAAACTGACCTGGAGATCACCAACAAACTGGGCACAGATGTAGTGTGGACTGAACAGACAAAAATCACTAATTCCTGCGATTAAAGGTCAAATGCAATTACTCGAGAACAGAATGAAATGAATGTCATATCATTCCATAAAGTGCTCAAAAAGATAATTATTTTGAAATATTTTTTGGTGGAATTGGTTAATATAACAAAAATACAAACACTCGTGAGGTAAACAAATATAGACACCGTTCTCATGTGACACCCAATACAGACAAATCTGCCGGTGAGAAAGGGCAGATACAAAACACTTCGTACGGATCAAAAATTAAAATCACCAACATAGTACCCACCCTACGGGCGATTTTGTTCCAAGATGCAACACGTTCTTCTGACACATACCTTTATTTTGGCAGTGGAGAGGCAATCAATCGCTCCCGAAAATTAAAAAAAATTATAACCATGTGCAATATGTATGCGCATGACGCAAAAACATACCTACTGCTTGCAATTCAAAACACCTCACTGCACTCGAAAACATGGGGACAGGAATACTGTACTGTAAATGGTGGGACTTGTAATACCCCCCCCTCCATCCTCCTACCTTGGAGGCGGCACTACACAATACACATTCACATGGAGAATTGCGTCCCCCCCCCCCTTACCCCACTCCCCCCTTCCCCTACCAAGAACACTGCAAGTCTGCATGTAATTGGGAAAGAACTGGAGGAGGAGTAGTGCAATAAACAAACCCACAAACAAACAAACCACAAACAAACACACAAGCACCGGTCTGAGAATTATAGTAAGAATAATTATATTGAGAAATTTATGAAACTTCCACCCACCTTAGCATGGATAAAACAACAACAACCTGCACGACAAAAAAAAAAACGTGCTATGAACGGTCTGTTTTTCATGTGTTTCACTGTATTTTTCATCATTGAGATTTACAGATAGATGTGCAAGATGTTTGTGAAATGCAACATGATGTCTTTTGATTAAACCTCTCAGTGAAGTGATTGGCAGCCGGTAGGAATGCATGGCTCGTGATATTGGAAAAATTTATGTTGCACAACTGGACTTTCAAGATGCTTTGAAAGTCTTGCAAGTTGATGTGGGAGGCCCCTCTTTGTGGGTGGCGCCCTGTGGCTGCGCGCTCTGCGGGCACCTATTGGAGGCCTTGGGAGGAAGGTGTGGGAGTTGTGGACTTGGTCACATTTTATATTGCGTGGATGTTTCGCAGGTCCCTGCAGGTATATAAATATGTTTGGTTTGGTTCCTGGGTCACAAGAGAAGTTTTGCTGGATTATTGCATCTATTGGTAAAAGGAGAAGCATCCATCCATGTGCATGTGTATGTGTGTTATATACACTTCCGCTGCTCACTTATATTGGAGGAAATTGGAGGAAGTCGACACCTCTCATCCACAGATATTTCTCGTATTTTCTACCTTTCCATGAGTACGATTTGCAACCAGGAACAGAACAATTATGGTCCACCATCTTGGAAGTGCCACTCTTACATGTAAATGCTGAAATTATGTTAAAAAGACTGTTTGAATTACAAATTTTGTTTTAGCAACGACAGGTTAACAGTAACTGGCGAGCAGAACCGAGTCACTGAAAACATGCGCACAGCGCCCCATGCGCAAAAGTCTCCATTAGCATTCATGTCATTTCAAAAGTCGTGTATTATTGGTGATGCAGAATAAAAAATGAATGAGGAAAGATTTTAAAAATCCTCCAAGCCAAGAGGAAGACGTCATGGAATCACCTCAAGAGGTTAACGTAGCCTTGCCCCCTGCCTTTAGGACACTTCAGATGGAATGCTTCTGTTCTAAGATCAGAAAGTCAGTTGCCCGCTGGGCGAAGTGCGTTATATTCAATAATATGGCAACAATAAAGTGTGTCAATGATACTACATCTGTTATGTCGGTGGGGATGAAAGAACCTGAAGAACGACACTCATATCTCTGTTGAGATTTCTATCTCTTGAATCCGTGTGAACTTTTTTCTCTGATCGGACCGTGCTCAGAGGACTGACAGATACTGAAGTTGACATCTTAAATCCTTCATTTCATTCCAAATCAAATTGTGAATTGTTTTATGTCTTTCTGTACTAACTTATCTCCACTGCACCTAATACTCATATACAAAGGCCTTGTCACTCATTTCATCTTCTGAAAAGCTCCTGAGGCCTGGTTCTCATACAAAAATATGCATTCAGTCTGGCTTGCAGGCCACAAAAGCACTCTTGTATAAGTGTCAAAAGAGAGATACAAAGGGGAAACACAAATATGAAAGAGGAAGCAGCCAACTTGTATTACTATTCCTTCTTCTTTAAATTGCCTCAACAGCTTTAAAGGGCCCACCTTCTTGAGGGGTCATCCGGGTCGCTTGAAAGGGCCCACCTTCTTGTGGGGTCATCCGGGTAACGTGTTTGACCATTCTTTCAAGAACTGGCTGTCAGGACCAGATGTTCGACTGAACGTGTAGGAATTTGTAATTTGTTCTTGGGTGCTGGTAAATATTCAACTACTCTTCAAGAAAGACACTGTGGGCTCTTTACTGTCCACCAATGCATGACCAGTGTTGGCAGATGGGTCCTCTGGCTTGATGTCTCTTTGATGGACAGAACACACATTGATGCCTCACCCTGGAAGTGAAACACCAAAGTGATGGTTTTAGCTGGGTCAAGATTTGAACCCAGGCAAGACAGCTCAGGGGCAAGTGTGCATACTACAAGTGTGCATGCAAGTGTGCAGAGGCAAGCTATCCTGTGAGCCCATGGCAGATGAAGCAGGAGATCATCAATAATTTTATAAACCATCTACTGCAAGGCATTTACTGCAATATATTTATTTACTTATTTATTTTTGTATCGATAGTCAAGGCTCGTGGAAGAGCAAGTACACTTAATGGATCAGGACGTAACAGACAAGAACAGGACGCAAAACAGGAACAGTAGAGACACATGCAAAAGGAGCAGTGGAGAGAGAGAGAGAGAATGGAAACAGCAACAGCAAAGTTGAAGGCCAAGATAGAGGGAGACATGGACAAACAATGGGTGTGAGAAAGAATTGTCGGGGGGAGGCGGGGTGGGGGCAGGAGAGGATCCATGTGGTGAACAATATGGATACGAAAGGAAACTCCAAGGAGAGAAAACTGCCAAATTGGAAGGAGGAGGGATTTAGGTGGAGTTAACGCAAGTAGAAAAGATCATGCTTTTGGATTGGAAACAATCTGAGATGGTGGTGAACTTGTGTTGTGCTGCCTTTTCATAGGTAGCATTTTCATGTCTATCTCAAACCAGTTCAAGCCTGGTGTTGGCTTAGCGGTTAGGATGGTGGGTTGGGATCCTAGGGTCCTGAGTTTCAAGCCCCGTTGGCCACTGAATGAATACACCAGGGGGTCGACTCAGCCTGTCATCCTTCCGAGGTCGGCAAATTGAGTACCAGCTTGCTGGGATAATTGAGCCATTCGAGTATCCTGCGTCGGAGTGGCGACCCGTCCAGGATTGTGCCCAATAGCCCAGGAAACTGCTTCGGCAGCACCGACACTCTCTGTACAGAGTATGGTTCCAATTATTATTATTATTATTATCAAACCAGTTCAAAAATAAATGATTCACTGAAATTGGGCAATGCTGAGAAAGTTGGGATGAAAACTTAATTTAAAAAAAATACACAAGTAATAAGTGTCCATAACCATCCTTGACCATGCTGTGAAACATCGGCTAAGGCCGTTTTGCTAACGAGATGAAAAAGGACTCTCCTGAAACTTCCGATCAACACAAAGTTCAGGATCATATTTTAGTGCTCATTATTTTCTATATTGTCTTTTGTGCCACACTGGCAGCAATTGTCACACCGCTGACACGCCACATATGATAGAGATTAAAGATGGTGCAAGCCTAATTTTCTCAAGCTTGAACTGAGAAAAGCTTTCAAAGAAATAGAGGCAAAGTTCCTGGGAATTGCTGGAAATTTGTGGGAAATTGATTTGGGATTCCTGCCTTTTTCGGTTCGGCCTTGGAGAATTTTGGCCCAACCAATCTTTGATGGCTAGTGTAGATGTGCTTGTGTTTGTGCATTGTGCTCTGTGCACCTCCTTTCCCAACACGAAGGTAAGACTTGTTGGATTTTATGGCCTTCAAAGTCATCCCACAACCAAGCTGACTAAATAAGTAATGTGTGCAATGCTAAAAGTTACATGATGATGGGATGGTAAAAGTTACATGATGATTTTTCCATCCAATCATCATGTTACTTCATACAAATTTACATGGTGATTGGATAGAAAATGCGGCCAGCATTCCAAAAAATCAGTTTTATGCAGGCATTGGTTGCAGGATGTTTCACGTATCAGGAATAAACGGCCTCGACCTCATTTTACTCGGCCTCGAACAAATAACATGGACTCGAACTTTGATTATATCTTGACATTCACAGGATAACAACATGGCACAACTAGAATGGCACTCGTCGGAGCATATACCTCCGCCAGGCCGTACAGCTTACGTTCGCTGTATCCCGATGATCAGCCGGATCTGAATCCAGACACAAACTAAAATATAATCAGCTTGTTCTTGCAAACTACCCAAATCATCCACCAAGTTATATCCGAATCCATCCACACCTTTTTGAGATATTTTGTTATATATCGTTTTTGGCACCATCTCTCAATGGTGAAGATTCACTTAAAATATTAAAACATATACTCGTATCTGTATCTTCACCGAAATCGAGTCAATTCGTCCTTGTCACACACCCAACCTGTCCACCAAATTTCATCCGAATCCATCAATAACTTTTTTAGATATCCTGCTCAGAGACAAAGAGACAAACAGACACCTTCGGTGACAGAGGTAAGGAGATAAGGGAGTGAGCTAAGTGAAACAGTGACATCGTTCATTCAAGTGAACAGACTTCTTGAGTTGTGTTAATTTGTTACAGTAAACAGATTTTTCAGTCATATTGGTTCGTTAAAGTGAACAGGATGTAAACTCTGGTTACAAACTCTTCTGGTGAAGTTGTACACACGTAGACACATTCATGCTCTTCTGAGGGCACATTACACTTCCCCTCTTGTTTGCTCCCAAAAATGTGTGGGCTTCTAATGAGGTCTTTGGGAAAAGTAATAATGTGCTGATAACCAAGAGGTATGCACGTTCACCTCTAAACTGTCTAAACTGGGTTCTAATCTCAGCCCAGCTATAAACTGCCACCCCATTGTTTCACAGGCAGGGTGATTCATCAATGTGTGGGCCAATTCCTCAGATGGATGTTAAAGTAGATGTCCTATTCGTAGGTCTTAGGTGATGGAAGTTAAAGTTCCCACAGTGTCCTTTGTGAAGAGAAGGCAAGCTATCGCCGGCACCCTGAACAAATTCCAAACTCCTGCTCAAAACTACAGGGGGGCACTGCATCATTGGCACAGCTGCACCCTGAGTAAATTATGTTACCCTCAGCCATGTGCTGCTATAAAGCAATAGGAAGAGAACTCATCGCGGTGAATGAGTGATGTGCATGTCAAGTGTGAATTATAAAGGGTGCTTACTTTGATCATCACTTGCGATTATTATAATTCTGACACTATGACTGATTAAGTTTTTAAGGAGTGAAGTTGAAGAAGAAAAAGAGCACTCAAGAGATTGCAGACCCTCGCCAGGACTTGTTTAGTGTGGTGTTTATGTAGTTTTGTGTAGTGTATTTTGTGTGGTGTTTGTGTACTCGTGTCTTACCAAGATTCAAAATAATAATAATAATTCTGTCTGCTAGACCATGTGTCCGATCAGGTTGAAATTTAAAATACATATTCCCAATCACTACGAGATCATCATTGTGAAGCTTGACATCGATTGATAAAGCAGTTCAAGAGAAATAATTTTTTTTAAAGATTTTCACTCAATCCAATATGGCTACCAGACCATGTGACTCATACATGAATACCCTGGTATCCCCAAAGCAATTGTGGAACATTTCTGTGAAGTTTCCCCTCGATCTGTCCAGCCATTCTGGAGAAGAAGATTTTTTTTATAGTTTTAGGGTAAATCTGAGATGGCTGCCAAACTATGTGACCTATGACATCATATTAAACCTCCGCCATCGAAGATCGGAGGTTACTGTTTTCACCCCTTTCTGTTTGTTTGTTTGTTTGTTGTGAACAGTATTACGGAAAAACTCCTCGACGGATTTCGACGAAACTTGGTGGGGGATTAGGTATGGTCCAAGGATCATGCCATTAGAGTTTGGACTTGGTCAAAATCAATATGGCGCTATGGCGGCCATTTTGAAAAATATTTGAGATTTTTGTTTTTGCATTTCTACATGTTTTAAGTGATTCCAACCCCCCCCCCCCCCCAAAAAAAAAAATTGTTAGAGAAAAAAAAATTTTGCAACTTTTTTTTCAACAAAAATTTCGATTTTTTTTTTTTGCATTTCTACATGTTATAAGTGATTTCCAACAAAAAACATGCCAAAATTATAATTGTGGCTGATTTTGGAACTTCAGGTGGATATACCCACGTAAAATCAATTTCTGTCTCAAGGAATCTAGTTATGACGAATGAATTGAGTATGTAAAAGTTAAAAGTAAAAGGGAAAGTTGCAAACTATAACTCTGTGAGCACTGTTGACGTCAAATTGAATGAATAGGATATCAGGTTCACTTGAGTGACCGAGCAGTATTGCAGCGGAGGGTTTTGCACTCTTCCGAGTGCTCCCCCTCTAGTTGTGAATGTTTTGTTCCTCATGGATAGGTGGTCATACCTGTAAAGTTTCGCTTCAATCTGTTCCAGCAGTTTCAGAGAAGAAGATTTTTGAAGGTGTAAAAAAGATAAAAATCATGGCTGCCGAATCACATGACCGATGATGTCATCAATATTTTTTTTTTTCTGTGGACCAATTTATCCCTGGTTGACCCTCAAAAATTTTCATACTGATCAGATGTAGCGTTCTACATATGCAATTACGACATAATGAAGACACGTATGATGTCATTAAAAAAAAAAATCACTCTCATTCCCCATGAGGAGTACTTGCTATTATGTGCCAAGTTTCAATTTTTTCCTTGGTGTGGTTTCAGTGATACAGAGGTCCAAAGTGTTTCCATTTTTCCAAAATGGCTGCCACACATGGCCTTTGACGTCATAATTATAATTAAAACATTCTACATGAGCAGTCACTCCAGTAGTGAAAATTTAGTCTCAATCCGACAAGCATTAGCCAGAGAAAAACACTTAAGTTCTGTGCGGACAAACAAAGAGAGACAAGGAAAACAGACAAACAAACGGACCCAAATGCAACACCCTCTCCTCCAGCGAGGGTAACAAATTATTGATAGAATATTACAAAAAGGGTTCACATTATTCTTGTTTCCATAATTCCTCTGCGTGTGCTCAGAGCAATCCCAACCTCCACCTGCGGTTGAAATATGAGGTTTGCTTTTCCAACTTCTTCCCCAAGCTACTGATCTTGGTCATTCCTTCAAAGAGAACTACCCACAATATGTATTATACCTCATGTTTGTCCAAGGCTGATCTCCAGTCTGCAAGTCATACAGTCACGCTCATGCAGCACTTATAAGAGATAAAAGCCTGTACAACTGAAACTTTGCTTCCACATATGCACAACCATGTTTACTAGCAAGATGATGGTTTTACCTAACCTTACAACATGTATGATGAGTTTACAAGTGGTTGGCTGTGTAAGGCCCGGGATCGAATGTAACCTGATGATGTAACGTCGAAACCGGGGTTCTACTTTCATTCTTCGAACACAACTCAGTACCACTCGTGGCATGCTTGGTACAAGAACAGACCCCGGACCAACGACCTGTTAGTTCCTTCATGGAATGCATCATTGGAGCAAAAAGTAATTTTATAATTTCATATAATCAAGGAAATCGGTCAAAAAAAATATTATTACAATTTTTGAATGCACTCAAAGCACAATAGTTTCACACGAGTACTTTTATCCAAACAGTTTTGGGATAATAAAGGTTTTACTTTAATTTATTAGCTTTGCTCCTTCTTTTGACCCAATGGGTTAATGTATAAATGCTTGGCATCATCATGATAAATGCCTTCAGAGATTTGGCAATAAATATTTGATAAAATAATCCAAAACGTTATGCTCAAGAATGTGGCAGGAAAAAAAGTATAAAAGCCATAAAAGGCATGTCACTGGCAGCCATGGTTTCACTATTTCGCTTCTCCAGAAACTCGTGGCTGAAGCAATTATGGAGGAAATGAAGATGTTCCTCCAAAGCATTTCAAACAAGTGACAGAAGGAAAAGGGCACCGGTTGGCTCCCTGGGGAGAGAGGACATGGCGTGAGGGTGATGAAAAGGAGTTAATAAAAATTAGCTTCAACTTCGGCTTGCCGGTTCTAACTCGCCATGTCCCAAGTCTCGAGTCAGGTGCACGTGAAGCGTTCTGGCCATGATCCCCAGGTGGTTAGACTCAAGGCATGCTCTGATATCATGTGTACTCACATTCTACACAGAGACCATTAAAAGGACTTTACCAAGATCAACATGAGGTGAGAAAAAGTAACACAACTTCGTTGACCTCCGTTAATAATAAATAAGTGAAAGTACATTGCGTGTAAGGTTTTTTTTTTGTCGATATTGAATGGAAAGGCAAACCCATGGAGATACCTTGAACAGTTTCCATCGTATCACTATGGATCGGATCGTGATGGGGCATTGCTTGACAGAGGTAATTGTGAAACCTCCGACCTCCCCAACACACACATGTGTATATAGTATATATGTATATATATATATATATATATATATATATATATATATATATATATATATATATATATATATATATTTCAAAGTGTGAAAAACAGACACACACATTGCAAAACCACACATACAGACAAAAAACACACTATAACCACACACACACAATTAGACACAACCACACACAGAGCCAGACAAAACCACATACCGAGCCAGACAAAACCACACACCGAGCCAGACAAAACCACACACCGAGCCAGACAAAACCACCACACACACACACACACACACACGCAACTACACAAACACATATATAACAACATCTATAATGACACATGCACGCACAACCACACACATAACCACAAGCATACACACACAACCACACACATAACCACATGCATACACACAACACACAGCACACATAACCACAAAGTCACTACACACAAACCACGCACACACAGCCAGCCAACTACACACACAGCCAGACACAACCACACACGCGCGCACACACACACACACACACACACACACACACACACACACACACCACACACACACAACCACACACACACACTCACACACACACACTCACATACAATTTTCTGGAGGCCTGAATGGATAGTTTTCCATATTTTTGCACATCATTCACCTCCACTTTTGTATTTCTTGCCAAAATACTCCACACCGGGCTGAAAATGCTCATTTCATATGAGCCTCAACTACTCGGTTACGGTCCAGCTCAGGATCACCGTCTCTTAGCAGATTGGTAAATACAGTCAGAGATTGGGGTGAAATCAAATGATTTATAGGTCTAATTAAAGTTCGTCATGAACGTGTTTACGGCGAATCGCGCGGACATGTACAGATAGATATGGCTCGCAATTCGCAGAGTTATTGAAAGTCGCGTTTTTGGTTGTAAAGCGTGTTTTTGTCCACGCAGTCGCCACCATAATGCGCGTTATTATTGCGCGGAACGGCTTCGCCGACACCGGGATGGAAATTAAACCGTTATTTGTGTCCAGAGATGAGATGAGATGAAATAAATAAATATGAGGAGTGCGCACGACGCGTGCTGGTGGAATTGGCACGCGATGGATTGACTAATGCGCACAAAACATTCCATCAACTAATCCCTTAACAGCGACCGATGAAGCGGGATATTAGTTACCGGAATAATGATGTCCTTGACGCGCAAATAAAAGCATTTGGCTCCTGATTTAATGCGTAAAATCTGAGCCACAATCCCGAGGAAACAAAGAAGGGGAAGAGGAATTCTTTCTATCGTCCGGGGACGCAGTCGGAGCAAAGTGCGCAAGATGGGTTGGTGCATTTAATTTGCCTTCAATAAGGAGGCAGTTTGCTGTAAGCTCCAGAGGAGGATGTAAATGATGTGCTTCTCAGAGCCCCGGTTTGAGCCGCATTACACCTCTGTCAGCTAATGATGCGATACGCACGCGCCAGGAGTATTAATTATAAGGATCCAGAATTACCTTTTCATTGAATCCTAATGAGTTGTTGGCCGGGCATTGGTAAAGACGGCTATCTGGGCAGAAACTTGCCTAATAATGAGCTTAACTACAAATCATTCCTGCTTCATTAGTGAGAGTAACTGACACCTGACAGCTTCCTCTGTACGGAGGAGGCACAATTATCCGAAAGCACGGACGCGACGAGGGAGTGAACGTTTTGGCGACGCCTCGTACGGTCGACATTGACAGTCGTTCGAATAAGCATATTTTAATTGTCATTTGTCAGGCCTGACCATCGGCCTGTCACTTTGGAGAATGCTTTGCTCCGGGGCGATGCGCACCTGTTGGTGCATCAAAGCGGACGTCGAGGACGACGCAGCATGAAGCGAAACGCATCGATTGCAGGGAAGTCGGGCAAATGAAGACGTACGGATGATCGATAATGCAAATCCACGTCTTCTCGGCCATGTGTTAATTGAAATTGCGTTTCTCAATAATACCTTTGCTGTTGCTGTTCGTTGTACAAGATGGCGTGCACGCGCGGGTCCTTGTGTGGTAGCCCAATGTAACAATCCCTGGGAATAGATTATTAACGTCGCTTTTACAACCATTCTTCATCTTTCATTTGGTATTTACTCCGTCAAAATGTTGAATGGAATGCAATAAATTAAAGGCTCGATGTGTGTGAGGTTTGGTCGTGAACACTCACAGTCATCGCAGTCACCCTTGGTCGTGTCACTTGTTTTTTGACTCTCTAATGCAATACTGGGGAGACCAAGATGCAACAGAACCAAAACATTTATTTTGCGGTCTGTTTTGGAAATTCTGTCTGCAGGGCCATGCACATCATCTCAATCAAGATGATGGTGTTGAAAATAGGCATAGTCTGCACAGAAGGGCTTGAGCACTTCATCCCGAAAGCGTGGAGAGACTAGAATGGTCGACGGCTCCTACTCACAGTTGCACTTCACACCAAACCGGATTCACTCAATTGATCTCCGCTTCCTCTCTTCCCGCCCCTCTCGCCCTCGCCCTCCAGATGTCAAGAGGCGGCGGAGGGGAAGAGCTCTAGCCTCGGACAACTTCGCGCCAAAAGTCAATGTCGTTTACTCTCACCATGCCGGCTGACGACCCGCGCAAGGTGTGCTCACGTAAACTTTTGAAATCCGATAGAAAAACGTGCAACAAATTGGTAAAGCACTACCAACCAAAGGTCAGTTTGGGAAAATGAATTTCCTTTGAAAGCCATATATGTATAACGTATGCCATGAGTGTGGAAGGGAGGGGTAGGTGTAAATTTGTAAAAAGAAAAAATAATGTAAATTGATCACAGGACGAGAAGGGGTTAGGATAGCGGATGAAGGTTGGAGGAGGGAGGAGGGAGGTAGAGTATCGAGGATATATGTGATATAAACGATAGAGTACGCTGGATAGAGAATGGGGGGATGGAGCACGGGAGGAGGAAAGAGGGGGATGGAGCATATGGGGGATGGAGCACTGGGCATAGAGGATAGAGGTTGCATTGGAGAGTATCGAGGCTATTATATAGATATAGATATAGAGGATGGAGTGCAGAGGATGGAGGAAGATAAAGGAGGATAGGAAAACATAGGAGTATCGAATATAGAGAGAGGAGGGAAATATGATATGACCATACAACAGCCAGTTTAAAACCAGTCTTATGTGTGTAAATGATACAAAAATGCTACAATTGTTCCAATCTGAAAACAGAGATTTTATCATCCCCCATAGGTTAGCACATGATTGGGCCCTCCCTTCCAATGCTTTTCTACACCACCTAAATAGTTACTGGCAGTAGTTTATCCTTTTTGTGTCACGATGCAAAATATCACCTCCTATATTTTATAT
Source organism: Eptatretus atami (assembly GCA_035128595.1). NCBI lineage: Eukaryota > Metazoa > Chordata > Myxini > Myxiniformes > Myxinidae > Eptatretus > Eptatretus atami. Next base: position 45,179,819 of record CM068964.1, read on the forward strand.
ACTCACACACATTTTTCACCAATTGTCTTTGTCCCTCACCAATCATATACACTCAGTGTACAAAACATTTGGAACACCTTCCTAATATTGAGTTGCACCCCCTTTTGCCATCAGGGCATGGACTCTACAAGGTGTCAAAAGCATTCCGCAGGGATGTTGGCCCATGTTGACTCCAATGCTTCCCACAGTTGTGTCAAGTTGGCTGGTAGTGGATCTCTACTCTGAATGGCTCATTCCATCTCATCCCACAGATGCTCAATTGGATTTAGATCTGGTGACTGGGAAGGCCACTGCAGGAAGCTGAATTCACTGTCATGTTCATAGAACCATTCCTGGACAATCCTAACCTTGTGGCATGGGGAATTATCCTGCTGAATAAATTCCATTCGCAGATGGATACACTGTTGCCGTGAAGGATACACCTGATTGGCAATGATGTTCAGAATCCTTGGCATTCAAACGTGCTCCACTTTTATCAAGGGCCCCAATGTGTGCCATGAAAACACACCCCACACCATCACACCACCACCACCAACCTGCAATGTTGACACACGGCATGATGGATGCATGTACTCATGTGGTTTTCTCCTTTCACTAGTCCTCCCATCAACGTGAAACAGCAGGAACCGGGATTCATCAGACCAGGCAATGTTTTTCCAATCCTCCAGTGTCCAGTGTTTTTGTTCCTTTGCCCACTACAACCGCAGGTTCTTGTTTTTTGCTGAAAGAAGTGGAACTCTGAATGGTCATCGGCTGCCATACTCCATTTGTGTCAAGGTACGACGAGTTGAGCATTATTTTATGGGTCTTCTAGCACCAATCTTGTAATGGACTGTCA
>CM068964.1:45189000-45210104 GCA_035128595.1 Eptatretus atami
CGCCAGGTAACAAACAAACAAACAAACAGACAGACAGACAGACAGAACAACAAAATCCACCAACCAATATACTTGAAAAAATCTTCAATTTTGCAAGTAACAAACAGACATAAAAGGATGAAAACATAACCTCCTTCACTTTCGGTGACGGAGGTAATGAAAAAAAAACAGAAATGAAAATAAATAAATGAAAAATCAAATGCAGGTGAACGACTCGAGACAATGGGGAAACACGGTTTGTTTGTTTGCTTACACAATGTGGACGGGTTGCTTCCACAAAACCGCTTCAATCTTACATATATATGTATACATATATATATATATATAATGGGTTTTATATATATATATATATATATATATATATATATATATATATTATATATATACAGTAGACTAGGCGTAAGTCGGCAGCGTGTAACTCGTCACTTCGCCTAAGTCGGCAGCGTCAAAAAGTCCCGAATTATCTAATGTTAAATCGACTTACAGACTTTGATAAAGTCTGTAAGTCGTCATCTCTAAGTCGTCACTTCGTCTAAGTCGTCAGATGTTGTCCGTTCCCACGTAATGGAAACTCAAGTAAATTACCACGCCTAACTCGTCACACGGAACTGCTGCCTCGTGAGAAGCCCGATTTCATGGAATCGTGATGCGCGGGCTATTTATAACTGCACTGCGTTCAGCTCAGTCAGCGCGCCGTCCCACATGCATCTGAAGGTAGGCAGCTGCGCAATGCAGTCTCTGGCGAAGGAGTAAAGGATCGATCGAGCTTAGTGTTGAAGTCCCATCATGTTGATAGTTCGATCTTAGTGTTGAAGTCCGATCATGGTTTATATTGGCTTGTTTTGTACATCACCACACTCACTTTCACATAGGTATTGAGTGGTAGTCATCACGATGACTGTGTGTCATGTAATTTGTCGATGGTATATGAGTTTTCATTCCATATGAAAACTCATTCTACATTCATTCCAATGAATGAATTCTAACAGCCATTCATTCCACATTTGTCGATGGTCATATACCATCACCGATGGTATACGAGTTGTCTTACAGTTGTTCATTATCTTTACTTTTGATAAAGTGATTCATGAATTCCATCTTTGCTTGATCACTTTCAACTCACCAATGAACCCCACCTATGCCCCGAGATTGTGTTTCCCTTTTGGTACAATAGCCGGCTTAGAGATTGTTGCGCCCTCTCACACGTCGTCCAGGCCACGTGCAACTTCATCCTTCACCCCACAGTCATCATGAATGTTCGCATATGTGTAAGTCGTCACATGTCTAAGTCGTCACTTTTTCTCGGTCCCGATGGTGACGACTTACGCCTAGTCTACGTATATATATATCCATCCATCCATTGGGACCATACTCTGTGCAGAGCGTTGGTGCTGCCTAAGCAGTCTCCTTGGCTACTGAAAACAATCCTGGATGGGTCGGCATCCTGACACAGTATACCAGCATGCTGGTACTCATTTTACCGACCTCGGAAGGATGATAGGTTGAGTCAACCCCACCTGGTGTTCATCCAGCAGCCAACGGGGCTCAAACTCAGGACCCTAGGATCTCAAGCCAGCCACCCTAACAACGAAGCCAACACCAGGCTTATATATATATATATACATATATATATATATATATACATATATTTATAATATATAATACGTGTGTGTGTGTGTGTGTGTGTGCGTGCGCGTGTGTGTAAGCCTGGTGTTGGCTTTGTCCACACTTCTTGAGATATCCTATTCACAGACAGACAGGCAAACTCAGACAGACAGACAAACAGTTTATTTTGTGAAAACATAAGAGCAGGTGCTCAAAGTGTGACCCCCATTAAGTTCTCCGAGAATAAGCCCATCTGAGTATTAACTTATAATATTTATTTAAACTTGTCATTGGTATATCTTTTTTGGACTTATTTAATATTTTTCTGCAAATTTTGACCAAAACATTTCACCAAGAACGTATCCCAATTTTTTTCATTAAGTCAATGGTAAAACAAGATTTAAGTTATGTTGTTTCACTTAATGTCATATTATCCAGCAATGCAGGCATCCCCAATATAAATGGAGGACTTATGGTATTTCGTTGTTTCAGAGGAAGTGTCCTCAATGTAAAAGTGATACCTCTGGAAGAATGTATGACACAATACAGATTTGTTGTTGGTGACCTCAGACTGAAGGATTAAGACTGAAGAGAAGGTTAAGTCTGTGAAATATAAACCTCAGAGTGAAAGTTTGGAAATTGATGGAGCGAGAGAATATGGAGAGCTTTCGGGAGAAGTTGAGCAAGGACGAAGAATAAGTGAATGTAACTGAGGTAGATGATTTTTATGGTTAAGTGAGGGATGCATGGAAGAAGGTAGTTAAAGAGATATGCGTAATAACTACAGGAAATGTACTAGGAGAAAAGGAGAGGGAAATATGTTGGTGGATTTTCTTTTTTTTTGTATACATGCATCGTCGAGGCTCGTGAAAGAGCTAGCAAACTGAACGGATCAGAATGTAACAGCCAAAAACAGGATGCAAAACACACATGCATGGAAAAGGAAATTCCAAGGAAGAAAAACTGGAAAATTAGGAGGGATTTTGGTGGGGTTAATGAGGTTAGAAAAGATTGTAGTTTTGGATTGGAGACTATCTGAGATGGCAGTGTACAGCTGTCTTGAAGATCTGGAGGGAAGAATGAGGTTGAGGAGAATATGGAAGTTGATTCCACAGGTGGGATAAAAGAGGAACAAATAAGTGAAGGTGAGCAGTGATCCTGGATTCGATTGTTTCACAAGAGGGGGGTTGATGATGGACTGTGTGAGCCCTGCAGAAACCTGGGGAGAAGGGGGGACAGAGCACGGAAAGAGCAGAGGGTGCAAGACGAGAAAGGAGGTTGTAGAAGACAGAGAGACTACCGACCTGTCTGTGACGGTGAAGCAATAAGCCCACAGAGACAGCTTCAGCGGATCTTGAAGGGATTGGTTTCAACAGCAACAATCTGAGCAAGATGTGAGGCAGGGGAGCCAGGTCAGAGGGGCGAGCAGTACTCCATGAAGTTGCAGATGAAGGCCTTGTATATGGAGAGAAGTTCAGGTGTGCCAAGTAATGACCTTGTACGACGGAGGATGTCCAGTCGATGGCTGGCTTTGGTGGCCAAAGTTGAAATGTGATGGCCAAGAAAGATTGTGGCTGATAGTGAGATCCAGGAGTTTGAATGACTGAACCTCCTCAAGAGGATTGTTAAGAAAGTAGATAGGAGGGTTTGCCAGATGTTCCTTTCAGAGAGAGAGAGAGAGAGAGAGAGATTGAGTGCGAGATGTGTGAGATGTGTCAGGATTAAAAGACATTCCAAGTGTTTGACCAGCTTGTGATTTTTCCAAGGTCAGAAGAGAGGGAAGAGGCTGCAGCCTGTCTGTCTGAAGGATGAGGGATGTCATGGCAGAGAGTGGAGTCATCACCAAATTGATAAGGAGGATTATCCAGAGAGTTAGAGAGATCATTGATGAAGATCATCAATGGGACTGGGCCCAGAAAACTGCCTTGGGGAACTTTATCCTTAACCTGAAAGGATACCATTGAGTGCCAACCGTTGGCTACGAGAGTCGAGGAAGCAGGAAGTCATGTGTGGAGTTGGCCTTGGATGCCATAGGCAGAGAGTTTGGAGAGTAAAGCAGGATGCTAGACTGTATCAAAAGCATGAGATATATCAAGAGAGACGGCTCTGATCTCACGTTTGACATTGAGGGTCTCCATCCATTATTGCTTGAATAGAAGCAGCATGTCCAAGGTGGAGTGACCAGGTCTGAATCTGAGTTAATTATCTGAGATGAGGCTGTTGGAGAAAAGGAATGATTTCATATCAACTGCAATGATGGATTCCATGACCTTGCTGATGATTGAAAGTATCCTGATAGGTCTGCAGTTGAGGGCATCAGTTTTTGCACATTTTTATGGAGTGCAATGATTCTTAATGTTTAGAAAACAATAGCAAAGAAGAATAGTGCATACAAGAAGTGTAGCAAGAGTCCGGAACAGACGAATAGAGAGGAAAATAAGTGTTTAAAGAAGGAAGCTAAGAAAGAAGTAACTAAAGCAAAAAATAAAGACTGCAAAGAGAGGGAGAAGAGTTTAAACACAGCAGAGGGAAGAAAAAAGATATTCAGCATATATTGACATATGATTTAGGATAGAAAGATGTTCTAAGAATAGATAGTTTGAAGAGAAAGGATGGAAAGGTTGCAGTGAAAAAAGAGGAAGTTGAAAAAGAATGGAGAGACTCCTTCCAAAAGTTGTTGAAGGAAAATAATGAATGGGCTAAGGAGGTGGAGAGCAGGAAAGTATGAGCATCGAGAAAATATCAGAAGAAGACATTATGTGAGCTATAAATAAATTAAGATAAAGCAGCAGGACCAACTGGTATTGTGGTTGAGATGGTGGAGGCAGCAGGAGAGTTGTGAGTAAAGTGGATGACTGAGTTGTGTAGAATGATATGGAATGGATATCGGACTGGACATATCCCACACGATTGTTTAGACGGTATAATTGTACCTTTCTTTAAGATTAAAGGTGACCCACAAGTTTCTTCATCAAACAGAGTCATCTGTTAGAGCAAGCGTATTTGAGAAGGTTATTGAGAACAGATTTAGAGGAGTTGTCAATATAGATGGAACCAATTTGGCTTTTCAAGTGGAAGGTCGACGACAGATGTAATATTTATAGTGAGGCAGATTCAAGAGAAGTACATTGCAAAGAAAAAGAAGTTCTATCAGGTATTTGTAGATATTGATAAGGCATACAACATAGTTTCAAGGGTAGTTGTGGATTGGGCACTAAGGAGACTGCGAGTCACAGAGGATTTTGTGAGGGTAGTTATTTCAATGTATAAGATGCCAAGACCACCAATAACAATGAGTGGAGGATGCACAGATTCATTTGAATTTTGAAGTGAAGATAAGTTTACATCAGAGATCAGCGTTGAGCCCCTTGCTTTTTGTAAGAGTTCCAGAAAAGCTCACAAAAGGGTTGAGGGTAGGATTTCCTTGGGAACGATGATATGTAGATGACATAGTCTTGAAAGCAAAAACAAAATTAGAAGCAAAGAAGATGTCTCATAGTTGTAAGGAAGCTAATGGAGTTTGAGGGGTTGGGGGTGAATCTAGATAAATAAAAATGATGGTTAGTGGTGAAGAAGGAGAAAGGAAGGACAGTGAGGTATCCCAAGGCCCTGTGCAACTTGTGGTAAAGGAATGGGGTCAAATTATATTCGTTGTGTATCTTAAAAAGGTGGTGTTATCGGAAATGCAGTGGAATTAAGGAGTTTGGGTATAGTGGCTGGAAGTTTCAGATGTAAAAAGTGAACGGGTGGAAATCAAGAAGCAGATTACATGGGGGTATAGTCCAGGCAATCTAGCCCATTTTTTCCTTTGATAGGGAACAAATTGCAACAGAATTTTTTAGCGCAATGCATTTATATGAGGTCCCACAACACCATACTAAAGTCCTAAGAAATCCCTGTTGCGGAAATACGTCTAATTTGCATAAATCCAATATGGCGGCCAATCATCAATATTGTGCCATACTTTGCTCACAGATGACATATTTGAGTGATTTCAACTTCTAGAATGGGTATTTTGTATACTACGTTCGCTATAAGGATGCATTGAGCATACTTTTAAACTTCCCTGAACAAAATCTCATTTGCATAAATCCAATATGGCCGCCAAATATCAATATCTGCAAATCTTTGCTCTCAGATGATGTATTTTTAGTGATTTAAATTTCTATAATGAGATCTTGGATCCAAGGATGCATTTGTAATACTTAAAAATTTCATTGGATGCATCTAGGACACACGCTATATGCAAAGTCTGCATATGTATCCCTGCAAATGATGCTTAATCTGCCAGAAAGTCATGCAGATGTCCATCAGCAATTTGAGAAAGGATACCATTGGTGAGGTGCAGTGATAGGTACTGGGCAGGACTATCACGGATCTCACAATTGAGCAAGTGCTGATGAGAAGTATAAAGACACATGGAGGCCTGACAAGAGAAAGAATGACAGAAACTCAGCGTTTGGTGTGGGTCCTTTCCATGCCAGCATGTGCAAATATCAACGAGGCCATGCAGAAGCTCAGTGGCATCTCATTTGAACCAGTGACCAGCACAAAGACCTGTCAAAAGCTAGGCAAGCTAGAGATGTCAGTGACACCCTTGATCTTATCAGCTATTTCAGGGAGAGAGTCCATTCGCACGGGATCCGTCCTGTTTAACATTGCAAAATGGCATGACAGCCCAGGAAGGATCAACGTTGAAAGATCAAGAAACAGTTGAGAAAATTCTGCATCCATGGTTGGGAAATCTGTAGAAGAGTTCACCTTCGGAAATGTATCGAGCAGTGACACTTAATTCAAGATCAACTGTCAAGATCAAAGGAGAATCTGTGAAGTAGATCCACAGTTGATCTTCCAGAGACTGGTAACCATTGGGAGTGCTGTGAAGATCTACAGTCACTCTTCAAATATGAACTGTGTAGTTACCCCCAGCATTGTTTGAATCTTCCTTACTTCCCTGCAGGCAATAAGGCTGTCCTTGCCGATGTTCTCTGGAAGACCATGCAAGGAGAGCAACGAGAACCAATTGGAAATGTCCAGTATATTCGATGGTGGTGCGCTACTTCATCCGCTTCCATGGCCAAGAGGTTCCACATATGAGAGTGTCAGTCAGCTTTATGTCACATATTTACACATAAATATGGGGCTGCTACCATTATCTTTGATGGATACCAAGACGGTCCAACAACAAAAGATGCCACGCACATGAGAAGGACAGGGGCTTGTTCAGCATGACAGTAAACTTCACTGGTGGAATGGTTATACAGTCCAAGAAGGAGGAATTCTTGAAAATGTGACAAACAAACAGCGATAATATGTGTATCTTAGTGACAAACTAGAGCGGGCTGGGTGTAATATGATCATGCAAAGCATGATGCTGATGTGCTCATTGTCCAAACAGCTGTTGCATCTGCCAGAATCAAAGACACTGTCCTGATAGGGATGACACGGACTTGCTCATCTCCTAATGCATCATGCTGAACTGGATGCACATGACTGTTCCTGGCCCCAGAGCCCAGGCAATCACAAAAAAGACCAGGATATGGTGCATAAAGCAGTCAAAGGAATTTCTTGGTCCTGATGTTTGTGACCATGTGCTATTTATCCATGCAATCCTTGGCTGGATAACACTTCTCGCATGTTTGGATTGGGAAAGGGTTTAGCAGTAAGGAAGATCAAGAGTGTTGCCCTGTTCCGTCAGCAAGCTAAGTGTTCAGCCAAGAAGGACATGTGGCAAAACAGACATTATTGCAGCAGGATCAAAAAGCACTTGTGTCATTATATGGTGTGCCAAAGAACAAGATGGACACTTTACGAATACAGGCGATTTTGTGAGAAGGTTTCCAAGAGCACATCTCATGTGGAACCTCAAACTCTACCCCAACCTCAGCAGCTGCAAAGTATCACAGCCTCCGTGTATATTATCAGATGGAGTGGAAAGGAAGACGCATCAATATGAAGCCGGAAGAGTGGGGATGGCACATGGTGGATGGACAATGTTTGCCAATACAAACTGACCAGCTTGCAGCCCCATCAAAACTACTGGATGTCATCTGCTGTAACTTTAAAACAGACTGTAAATACAAAGAGGTGCACATGAAGAAAGTATAGTCTGCATGCAGTGCTGTTTGTGGAGAATGCCGTGGGACAAGTTGTGCAACTCACAGCTACCAATTTCACTGATGACTATAAATGACCTTGATGGGCATCTTCATGGGGTATTAATATGCCTGCAATGAAACACTAGCCAAAAAGTGACTGTCATAAATTTGATCACAAATATCGATATTTGGTGGCCATATTGGATTTTATTAAATTCATCATCATTTTATTTAAACCCATCCAATAAAATATTAAACTATCCAAATTAGCCTTTGATCCCCTCAAATATTCTAGAAATATAAACCCTCAAACCTGTTGTCTGAGAGTAAATATATGGCAAAAATTGATATTTGGCAGCCATATTGGATTTATGCAAATGAGATTTTGTTCAGGGAAGTTTAAAGTATTCTAAATGCATCCTTATATACAAAATACCCATTCTAGAAGAATTGAAATCACCCAAATATGTCATCTGTGAGCAAAGATATGGCACAATATTGATAATTGGCCGCCAATATGGATTTATGCAATTAGATGTATTTCCGCAACAGGGATTTCTTAGGACTTTTAGTATGGTGTTCTGGGGACCTCATAGAAATGCATTGTGCTAAAAGAAATTCTGTTGCAATTTGTTCCCGATCAAACCTTATTTTGCCTGGACTAGTAGTGGATATGGGACTTGGAGTGAAGCTGGAAAATGTTGAGTTCTTGTTTCTTCGGGGATAAGTTAGATGGATGTGGTGGAGCAGAATTATCTGTGTGGACTAGGAAAAAGGAAGTTTGGAATAAGTGGAGAGAGTTAAGAGGCATTTTAACACACAAAGTATCCCAAACGAAATCAAAAGTAGAGTATATTTAGCCTGTATTAGACCAGTTTTGATATACAAGAGTGAGACATGGGGAATGAGGGTAGAAGATGAGAGAAGAATAGAGAGGACAGAGCAAATGATGATGAGATAGATGTGTGCAGGAACACTAAAGGATAAGCAGAGTAGTGTTGACATAAGAAAGAGGCTCAAAGCTAATGATACTGAGGAAGAGTTGAGAAAGATAAAACCAAGGTGGTTTGGGTATGTGGTGAGGAGAGAAGATGATTCTGTCAGGAAAGTCACTAGTTTAGTAGTTGAGACGAAAAGACCAAGACATAGACTAAGCAAGGACAAATGTGTCCAAGAGCCACGTCATAAAGGTTTTGTCGTCACCAGAAGAAGAACAACAACAACAACAACAAGAAGAAGAACAACACGGAGCTCTCTTAGAGCCAGCATTCGCAACGCGACGCAGCTAAAAAGACCTGGAAGGATGAAATCAGTAAAGTCTTATCGTTCGAGTTAGTGGAGGAGGATGCTTTTGACAGGCTTAAATGGAGAGGGGGCGTCAGCCAACCAACCCCTAATACTGGATAATGGTTATTAAATGAGTAGTTGTTGTAGTAAGAGTAGTATTAGTGGTAATAGTAGTAGTAGTAGTCATTACATCATATGTAAACCATAAATACACATATGTGAAACCAGTCGGATCCTCTGCATTCATTTACTTGTGACCATTTAATCTCAGTCAAGACCTGAGTAGATGATGAAGACCATCCTAGTTTGGAGGCAATGTGTTGGTTTACATATGCACATGACGTCAACGTTGGAAGAGTCGTAAGAGTCGTTTTTGGTTTAATTTACCTTGCCTGACGACAACCCCACCTCCTAACTGGTGCTCAGCAGGGCAGAGTCAATGCGTTTGTGTAGACGATGCTCGTCGCTAACAGGTTGGAAAGCATTTGCTGTTATGGGACTCAGTCTGTGCCTCACTGTCTCACCGAGTTAGAGGTTCAATTCACACACACACACACACACACACACACACAAACACACACACACACACACACACACACACACACACACACACACACACCAGATTCAAGGAGTGGTCTAACTGTATCAGAATAAACTAGAACGGCACTCGCTAGAGCGCATACCTCCACCAGGTTGAACATCTTACGTTTTGCATCCCACTGATAGGCCAGATCTGGATCCGGACCTGAACCAAAATCGAATCGGCTCGTTCTCACCGACTCAACTCATCGACCTCGTCTTGTCACAACTCATCCACAACATTTTGAAATATCAAGCTGTATATCGATTTTGGTCCCATCTCTCAATGGTGAATAATCACTTAAAAAAAATTTTTTTTCTCATATCCAGATATGGATTCAGATTTTTACCAAAATCGAATCATACTTGTAACACACCCAACTTTGTCCACCAAGTTTCGTCTGAATCCGTTGATAACTTTTTCAGATATCATGCTATATATCGTTTCAGCCCAATCACTCAGAGGGTGAAGAATCATTTTTTTAAAATCTCATATACGGATCCGGATTCGGATCTTCACCAACATCGAATCAATTCTTCCTTGTTCCACATCCAACCTCTCCACCAAATTTTTGCCGAATCCGTCCACAACTTTTTCGATATCCTGTTCCCAAACAGACGAACAGACAGACGGGGTGAAAAAATACCTCCGTCCACCTTTGGTGGTGGAGGTAACTAAAGCAATCAAGTACCTAGTCCTCCAAATGTACACGAAGAGAACTTTCAAATTGAAGAAAATCGACTTTGTACCAATAATAAATTGACAGAACAACTGGAATTGTAAAATACAATATATACAACTCTCAACAGAGTATTTGAAACGAATACCATGAATATCACCACAAATAAGCTCTAACTGGAAGCTGTCCTGGGTTCAGCAACATCATTAAAAGATTCCTTGGATATGGAACACTGAAAGTGCTCCTATGCTTCACCTTGCTAATATCATGACTTGGTCCTCCAATGGAAAAAAAAAAAAAACCTAAAAAGGAAGACGGATATCTTTGACCTTTGAAAGATTGGTTCATACTCTTGTGAGTGCGAGTTATACTCGTATATAAACCAAAAAAAACAACAACAATGTGGAGAGAAACTCTTCCACAAAAATAACAAGTGCAATAAAAAGGAAAAGACATCGTGGGAAAAAAAGAAATACATGTGGGTTTCAGAAGATGAACCGGACCCTTCCCAGGCCTCAAAGTATCCACTCCGTGTGTGCATGTCTATGTATGTAAGTGCGTGCGCGTATATGTGTGTATGTGTGCGTACGTGCTTAGGAAGGGGGGGGGGAGGGAGGAGAGTGGTGTAGAGGATAGCGATACTACAAGTAAAAAAAAACAACTCGCCAAAAACAAGTACAGGGGTAATGTAAAAGTTGAGCAGAGTATAGTGGGAGCTCGAGACGTGCATACCTGGTTGCCTCGAGCTGCGGCAGTTCGTAACGGCGCTCCGTGACTGTCCCTCCCTTCCCTCGCGCTGGACCGCGAGCGGCACGCAGAGGGTGAGAGAGGGAAGCGTAACGTGAGGGTGAGAGAGTGAGAGGGGGTGAGAGGGAAAGAGACACTCACACATAGAGACGGAGAGAGACCAAAAGCCGGGCGGTCAGAGGCTGACTTTTTGATTCAATCCCCATGACTATTTACCACGATGTTGAGCATGCTCCAGGCGCAGCACCATTAACCGGCGATGCCCACACCTGCGCCGCGTGTCCCTAATACACACTCGCTCTCTCTTACCATGATCATTATTTTATTTTAACCACAGCATTTATAATTAATACGAATCGGATAAGCTTCTATATATTGTTTTGGCAGTTGCGGACAATAGCACACAAACATGCCGCTTAAACACCAGGGTTTGGACGTGCGGGGGTGACATAGGTCCGGCCAGAGTAGGAGCACGATCGTCTGTTGTTAGCGATTCAAAAACGAGAAAACCCTCTCAGAATGGGAATAAACATCACCGCGTGGGATGGGTTCGCACCATCGAAGAAAACAATTGCACCACCGAGACAATGTCCAGGAAGTGGAGGTAAAATAATATCCTGAGTCTGAAATCATTTCGATGCCTCATCACAGGTGATCGATTATTCATGCATGTAGGTATACTCAACTGGCTGGTCATGATCTGCTACAATAAATGTGGAGGCAAAAGTTTCAAATCAAGCCGTGCAACATTTGCGCATTTACTCGTACACGCGAATCCCAAAACCTCTGTCGAAGCCATCCATAACTTTTCGTTTGGACATTATAATGGATTAGGGAATTGCGTGGAGATCATTTATGGGGTAAAGGGTACGGGCACAGCATGGCATTGGAACCCCCCTCCTCTCTCTCTCTCTCTCTCTCTCTCTCTCTCTCTCTCTCTCTCTCTCTCTCTCTCTCTCTCTCTCTCTCTTCTCTCTCTCTATCTCCGTTACCCCACTCCGCGCAAAAAGCAAGCAATGAATACAATCCATAGATTTGCATAAGTTCAAAATAATATTCATTTTGGAGAAAACGCAATAAGTAGGAAACACAAAGAGCAATAACGAGGGTGCAGTAGCATATTTCTCGAACCTTTCAACGAGACATTGAGGAATTGCCATTGTGGGGTTCGTTGTATATGAAGATTAGAAGAACATCATTGAGCGAGGGCCGATACCTTGCTAACGTCGGGGCTTTGTCGAGGTTTAGCGCGAGTTCTATTGTGCATTCCGGGGCAAGCCGTGTGCACGGGTCCTGCACGAGAATATTAGAAAATGTGAATAATGCATGCTATCCGCTGTCACACGCACTTCATAAATCATGACACTCATGATTCGGGAAAAACTGCCGCAAGCCCGGCATTTAGGGGCGCCATGAGCTAAAGTTGTTGGGCTTTTGGCTTTCACGGTAAGTCTTGATGCATCTTCCAGATGTAAATCTCGAACCTCAGGGTGTTTGAGGCACCATCGGCCTATGCTGAAGACTGGGGTTCGGGCACACCACTTAGGAATGCTGGAGTTATAACAGAGTGCGTGTTTTGGCCCAGAAACAAATGCGATCAACGTGGATAATCAAAAACAATTTTTCAGAATGAACAGAACACCCCCCCCCCATCCCGCCACACAAAGACACACACACCACACACACACACACACTCTATCAACCTCCCCAGAACCCTCTTTTTCCAGTCTGAGAAAACATGGTTTGAGGCATGAGCTGCCTCGACAGTACTTGTAAACAACTAACTGCTCTTTAAGATGTCTCTGGAGTGTCATGGCAGTTGTCTGGCCACAATCAGGCAACACCACCCATGACAATGCACCAGCTCATGGTCATACAGAAACATCCACAAGGCATTGCTTGGATCTCTCAGAGCTCTATAAATGGATCGACAGACCTGTTCTTGCTTCTTGGTAGGCCAAAAAGTTATTTGGAATATGGTATGATGTGATGTTATTTGGGTATTTTCACTTGAGTACAACATGTGAATGCATATTTATCACTGTTATTGGCTCATTTCAGGGAGTCATATCGAGGTGAAAGGGCTGAAACCACAATGATGCTGGCTGAGGTCATTTGAGTGACGACCCAGTCAAAAAAGGCATGCTTGTTATGGTAGGTTTGAATGTGGGCATATAAAAGATATATGTCAGGTTGGAGCTTCATCACGAGCTTGAAACTGTGAATAGGTCTGTCACATCACCAGGTGTATGTAGTAAGACCTTTTTTACAAACCACAATGTTAGCGATGGGTTTGACACCGTGAAAAACACCCACAAAGCTTTTTCGACTCATTGCCGGTCATCAAGAAACTCCTGACAGTGACCAAACCCAGGGTATTTAAACCCTCTGGAAGGCATCAAGCGAAAGACTGTAGTGGAAAAATATACATCCCGAGAAGCTCAGAGAATGCAAATGCATGCAATGAACAAGAGGCTTTCCATAGCGCGCCCTCGGCACAAAGGGCAGCCCTCTGGCAATAAGCAGCTACCGCAGACCGGAATCATCACGGGAGGAAAGGGGTCCCTATGGGGCACTGCACGAGATAATGTCCACATCTCAAAGCTCGTTTGCGGGAACGAAATGCCATTCCTCATGGATTGCACGGACAACATTGGAATTTACACCATTATAGAAACTGCGTGTTGAGTGTAAAACAGTTGATGAATGTCGGTTAATAAATAAATGTCATATAATTTACAGCCACTCAAAATACAGATTATAAAGATTCTAGCAAAACATAATCCAACGTCACATTATATTCCGATGCAACTTGTCAACCGTAGTCACACGCAGAGGCTTTCAGCAATCAGAGGCATTGTCCTATAAATTACTGCACATTGTACATTATCAACTCGTGTGAGGGCACTGCATCAGTGCACAGCACAGCTGTGCCCACAGCAAGTGATGATACCCGCAGCCATGTGCTGCATACGGCAAAAAAGAGAAGAAGATCAGCTTGCGTCGGTTATTACGTGTTTTTGCCACAATGACTGATTTTGAGTTGAGTCTGAAGGTCATTTACGTGACAATGTTGAGGAATGGATTTTTGTCGATATTTTCCAACAGCAGCGTTGAATCACTTTTACTTATTCTTCGATTTTTGCCACAATTTTAAGCTTCTAACAGAAAAATAACCCAATATATTATCGCTCTATGCCGAATGCTGTGCGTAAGCCACGGACTAACTATTAAACAACTCAAATGTCTCATGAACAAACTTTCATCGCAGACTATTTTCACGATTTCATCATATATTTCCCCCCCACATAATTTCGCTGATAAATAAATATATGTGCATGAGGTCAGCGTCAGTGAAGTCGCATTAGTGTTGCTTCTTTGGTGTAATTTATATCTGTTTAACCAAATCTATATGTACGGTAAAGGCACGTTGCACGATCGTGTCTGAACGGGGTAAACGTCATAACCACGGCACGTATAATGCTGAATGATACCTTATTTAAGAGCTCTTGGGTCTGGACAGTGAGTGCGGATTTTTACAAACATGGATATTCACGCAATTTTGAATTATTTGTATTTCGGTGCCGATGTTGTGCACACAGGAGGTGTAAAGACTCAGAGTCGTTGATTCGCACACTCACCGGAAGTAAAAAAATATTTAACCACAAACTACTCAGTCAATTCCACCGAACATGTAACAACCTTTTTGTCGATTTACTTCAACATGAAACCACAGCAGTTTTAAGAGTTAGTGACTATTATGTTGTCAAAGGACATTCCTTGCAAACTCCAAGAATGTTCTACACTCTATTGGGAACAAATTATCTTACAACAGCCCGGTGGAACCGGGCTATCTGCTAGTATATTTTTTTTTCAGGGTATTACTTTATACAAGTGAGGTACCCATGCTACGCACGGGACGCACGGGTACGTATGCAACGCACTGTTCTGTACTGTTCTCCGCTGCTGTCCATACGAAAAAAAAGTTTTATGCGAACATTAAAAACAGCCCAACACAAATTGGGGTCATGGTGATCCAATTAGCAAGTCTGGATGTAATCAGCCCAGAACTGTAGGAGGAGTAGCTTGACAAACACACAAACAAACAAACACATCAGTCCGTGATTATAATAAGGATATATGAAAACTCCCATTCACCTTAGGACACCCGCAGGGACCCCAAAGACTTCCCCAGAAAGTCTGATGAGGCTGGCCCCAAAACGAAGGGAGTATTTCGGGGGATGGACGACGGATGGACAGACAGACAGACAGACAGACAGTCCTACTTTATTCTAGGAAGAAGCAGGCACTCCCGTCCTATGGGTGGCTAGCAGAGTGTAGGCCATAGGGACGGGGTAAATACTGGAATAGCTGGAATTTAGGAGTTTTTATTTACTTTCATCACAACATTGAAATATTCATCACACAACCAGAACATGTTCAGAAGATTTCTTTGTAGACCACTTTGGCTGTGTATTTTCCATCCTTGCCTTCATATGTTGCTTTTTATGTCAGAATCTTGATGTGCTTGTCTGATCCAAGTCTGGAATTTGCCACATAATATTGACCATGGCTAAACATATTCGATGGAAGATAAACTTCACAATTTTTTTTGTGGAGTTTGACCTTGGCTTTTGTTGGCTGTGACTGCAAAGGCTGGCCTTATTGGGAATTGCTTCCTTGTCAGTGACATGGCAGGTTTTCAACAGGTGGTTTTCTGGAATGAATGGGATATTCATAAATTCTTCAAAAGGCTTCACTGGCAGAGATGTATCATGCAGCCATAAAAGCTTCAACCTCATCTTTGACTTGAGCTTCTTTACCATTTTCACCTTGTACTGTAAATATAATTTTGTCAGATCCTTTGGTGATGTATTTGTCGAGGTATTTGACAGCTTCCACCGAGTGAACCACTTCACAGTTTATTTGGGCATTGTAGCGCAGACAGTGTAAAGGTTTGTATGCAACAACAAAGCGATTGTTCACAGTGATTTGCTCTCCTTTCACTATGATTGTGTGTACTTTTAAATTTGAAAACTTGAGCACAAAGGTCTGAGTGATCTCTTGGACTTTCTCCTGGATGTAATGGTTGCTGAATTTCAGGCCACTTTGGATTCGTTGTTAAAGTGGCTTTCCCATATGATGAACCACTGTCATGCTGTTCTGAAAGCATTCATTGTTAAACCGTGGAGAACCACAGATGGTTCGTGGCAAAATGACTCTTCTTCCAGCATTTGCTTCATCATTGACAGCAATTGCATCAGTGAGATATTGGTGCTTTTCAGCTTGAATTGTTTTTTGGTTGTGCTTGACCCAATCCATTTGACGCCGCTCAATTTTTGCCCAGGCATCCACTGTATACTGCTGCATCAATTGTTGGCTCTTGCTGATGATATTAAAGTCATCCTTTCGAGCATGCAACTGATATGAGTAGATGTATGTTGGACGAAGTGTTCTTCCATCTTCCTTCTTTAGATTTAGCTGCCAGCCATCATCAGCATGAGGGAACAAGATAACACAAGGCAAAGGATCATTTGAACGATGCAGTGAGTTTATTGATTGGATGCCACCATCTCTGTGGTAGTCTCTGACATCCAGATGTCCAACTGAAGATCCAGGAACTCTGGCTGCTACTTCAGAGGCTATAGGAAGATTGTACCTTTGCCAATGTTCATTTGTTGGCTTTTGAAGTTTATCTGCATGAAGAACAATGTGATAATTTTCTTCAGCTTTAAGTTTGATAATCGCTTTAAAGCTTGTTATGTACATATTGTATTTGTGTATAGAAGTTTGGAAGTCTCTTATGATATTTTGGTCAAGATGAATGTGAGAAAGTCTGTTCTCTTTCCCATTTTCTGAATCCACAAAATAGAGCTGAGTAAACTTTGGTTCATCATTGTCTTGAGGAAGAAGTGTTCCTGGATTGATGCATTTTGTCCTGGATTGTAAATGTATGATTAAATCCAGATACTTTGATCTGTTGACAACCAATAGATGCAAGTGCCATAATGTTGTTGTATACCCTGATGGTTGAAAGGAATGTTTTGCCACTTTGGTTGACGTCAAAGTATTTAATCATCTGGGGAGGTGGTGGAGTAAATGGTTGAAGTTTGACTTTCCCTTTGCCACAGCAAACCAATTCAGATTCATCATTCCACTTGCATGCATTACAGTATTGACAACACTGTTCAAATAAGTTTCCAAAATTGTGCTGCTCAAGGGCGTGTCCTGGTAGGGGAGTTGCTTCACAAAATTGATTTCCATCATTGTCTCATGCAGCACTATTTGTGGTTTGATTTGCTTTGATCTTGACAATCTGGTGTGGTTATGTCATCTCATGTTGATTCTCGAAGAAATGGACTTTTAAAATTGGTCACGATGTCCAAAACATCAGCCGAGTGATGTCTGTACATCTGTCCTTCTGTCCGTCCATCCGTTAACTTTTTGCTATTTTTGCTACTGCTCCCTAATCACCTAGCTGATTGTTCTGAAACTTAGCATTTGAATACAAGACAGTAGCCCGCACAATCGCTCCGGCTTAGATTTTTCAATTTCAGATCATGGTGGCTCCGGGGGATGGGGAGTTACCCCCCCCCCCCCCCCCCCCCCCCACAAAAAAACTTCGGATACTAATGTTTGCTACTGCTCCCTTATCACCCAGCTGATTGTTATGAAACTTGACACATGAATACAAGACATAAGCCTGCACAATCGCTCAGTTTTCGATTTTTCTTTTACAGATCATGAGGGCTCCCAGGGGCAGGGGGTACCCCCTGAAACTTCGGATCCCTACTCATCCCTTGTTTACCAACCGATTGCTCTGAAACCCAATACAGCCGTTCTCCTCAGTGGTTTGCAGGATCATTCAGTTTTAGATTTTTTGATTTTGAATCAGGGGGATCCCAGTGGGACTCCCCTAAATCTTGCCCTGTAACTTTCCATTCCAGGAGATCGAGTCAGCATGGGTTTGAATCTTGGTCTGAACTACAACCTCAAGAGATGACTGTCAGCCCACTCAGGGATATTTATTTTTCATAGCCTGACAATTATTGTGCACTCTTGAGCTAGTTGTTCCGTTTCATTTGTTTGATGTTGTTCTATTGATTTTTGATTTTACTCTTGTCAAGCTTGCGTCTCTTCTGTAGTTTCATTTATTTGGTGTTGTGCCATTGTTTTGTGGCTATCCTCCAGTCGGTTGTGAAATTCAGATTGAGTTTAATTTGTTCTCGACTGTGGCTTTGCCAGTTTGTCATTTTCCAGCCTGATCCTTCATATCTGAGGCCATTCGTTTGCTTTGGCTGAGCCTTTCCTTGTTGCATCAGAATATTCTTTCTTGCATGAATAAATATTTGCAACCTCTCTGCAAAAAGGGGAATATAAGACTATCATTTTTGGCTGTGTTTAATGAACATGTTGAGAAAAATATATATTTTTAAAAACTGTCATAAAAAGTGTGCTAATTACAAAAATAAAAATTCGAAAACATAAACACTTTTATTTATAAAGTGTTTTTTACTTGCGACATGTCATAGGTCTATAAGAGCTTGGTGTGGTTGTTGTATAGTCCCGGGCAGTTCTCTTGAACAAGCCTGCAGCACAGATACAGCTGATCAATCTCCCAGGAGCGAACCAGAGATCCCCCACATCCAGGATGGTGTACCCCCACCTTCACAAAGTCAGTGCCATGACAGAGTGAGAGAGTGAGAGAGTGAGAGTGAGAGAGTGAGAGAGTGAGAGAGAGAGGGCTGGTCCGATCACCAGTCTGACTGTGACTGCACTGGCCTGACGAATCCAAGCATCAGGGTAGAATGCGGAAGATTTCTCCTCCGACTTGTTTTGGGGGGTAAAACCACCATGGAAAGGCATCCCTGATAGTTGCTGTGGTGTGGTTGTTGGTGTTGTTCTTGTTGGGGGTCAGACAGCTGCCGAACCCCACACAAAATTGTCGCTTGACTCCATCTACAATGGTAACCAGACAAAATAATATTGCCACCATCTTGGTTTTCTGGTAGGGCTACAACATCAGGCCTGCAGGCCGATGCTGATGAAACACTGCCCGGATTCGTTTTATTGCATCAGACTTTCATTTGGTTTGCTTCAGTCGAGTGTTACTCATGACGCGGTTCGCATCTTCTGTTATCTCCACCACACCTGAGTAAAATGTGTTTCACTCATGATTAATACTGTATCACCACTTGGTGAAAGTCGTCTACTCAATTTATGTGTTATTTTTGAAAGTTTTCCCCATAAACCTTTGTGTACAATTTGAGATTTTTTGCATCACAGGTTGTGACCACAGTGTGGCCATTTCTCACTTGTTAAAGAAAAAAAAAAACATTATCTGAATTTTTGAAAAAGAAAAAAAATCGAAAATTTAAACATAAATTAGATACACCATGAAAAATATTTAGAAATAAAGAAAATACTGACAAAAATTAGACACATCAATTCTCTTCCATATACTTTGTGGAGAACACCATGAAAGTTTCAGCTTAACCTGGCCACCGATACGTGTGTGAGAGATTGGACAGACAAACACACAAACATTTGCTCCAACATAGTAAGGCGTACAGTAACATAGAGAAATACCCCGATTTACATCTCCCTTTTTTACATTGTTTCACAAATACTTCATCACGTTGTTTCTACCATTACCCGAAATGCATCGCCTCAAATCTCACTTATGTCACTTTATAAGCCATACCCTTTATTCTCAAACATTTTCAGAACTTGTAAGACTGATAAAGACACCAGAATACATAGCAAAAGTATCAAATCGGGAGATCCCAAAATCACCAAAGGAACTACTCTACTTTTCTTCACACATAAAGATATATATGCCTGGTGTTGGCTTCATGGTTAGGGTGGTGGGCTTGGGATCCTAGGATCCTGAGTTCAAATCCCACTCGGCTGTTCAATGAATACCAGGTGGGGTTGACTCTGCCTGTCATGCGTCCGAGGTCGGCAAAATGAGTGCCAGCTTGGTGATATCCTGTGTCGGAGTGGTGACCCGTCCAGTATTGTGTCCAATAGCTAAGGAGACTGATTAGGGAGCACCAATGCTCTTTACAGAGTATGGTCCCAATGGATGGATCAATAAATGCACTGTACTGCAGATTGGCTAAGAGGCATTGTAAAAATGTTACCTTCAAAGTGAAATTTGATGTTATTCATCGAATGGATGCCTGTGAATATGCAGTTGATATTTCCAGGTTATTAAGTTTTCTTCTGGTGTGTTGCATCAATAGAAATGCTGACACTCATTGAAGGAGGAAGAAGAGGTTATTCTGCAATCTTTGACTGCTTCTGGAAGAGACTTATATATACTGTATATATATATATATGTTTTTTTAATATAAAATATATATATATAGATATACATTTTTTTTAATTTTTTTTAATTTTATTCCCGCGCTTTCGAAGAAAAACGGGAATATTGTGATTGTCTCCGGCCGTCCGTCCGTCCGTCCGTCCGTCTGTCTTACCCTGCAACTCCTACACCGTTTGAAATAGGAACTTGAAACTTTGGGACATAGTAGATATATGTATGGGGAAGTGCTCAACACTTTCGGATATTTGATATGACCCCTAGGGGCCGGGCCAGAGGGGTTGGGGTCATGGGGGTCGATTTAAAAAAAAATTGTTCTATTATAGCTTTTAAATCAAACATATTCATGAGTTATACATTTAACAACATATTTTTTAAACACATGATGATCAGAGGGTGCTTGGGGGGTAGGGGGTGCTTAGCGGATAGGGTGTCAAAATAGCTCCTCCTACACTGTTTGAGATCGGAACTTGAAACTTTGGGACATAGTAGATACGTATATGTATGGGTAAGTGCACAACACTGTCGGATTTTTCCTATGATTAAATTGATGCACAGTTCTTAGGCTATGAGCCAGACCCCCAAATTGACCGGTCGGTACCATACAGATGGAGTAAGGCTCATTGTGATTTTAGCAAGATATATGTCCCTAGATATGAAAAAAGTGATAGCAGTGTATAACTCTCGGCCATCTCTGTGTTATCACCTGAAATATTATTATACGCCCGCTTCGCTTCGCCAAAAAATGTGGTATTTGCTAAAATTGGAATAAATATTTTT
>CM068964.1:45226766-45250506 GCA_035128595.1 Eptatretus atami
CGAGAGAGATCCTGAAGGAAGATATGTCAAGAGGTAATTGGAGTAGGAGAGTGTCTGACCGAGTGATGAGTTGAAGTGGAAATTGAAGGAGTGATGTGAATGTCATCAGTGCATATGCACCGCATATGGGGTGTGAGATGGAATAATAAGAAGATTTCTGGAGTGAGTTAGATGAAGTGGTGGAGAGTGTATCCAAGGATGAAAGAGTGGTGATTGGAGCAGATTCAATGGGCATGTTGGGGAGGATAAAGAGGATGAGGAGGTGAGGGTAGTACGGTCTCAACAAGAGAAATGTGGAAGGGCAAATTTTGGTAGAGTTTGCAAAAAGAATGTTAATGGCAGTGGTAAATACGTATTCAAGAAGAAGGAGGAACACAGGGTGACTACAAGATGGAGGAAAGTGCACACAGGTGGATTACATCTTAAGCAGGAGATGCAACCTGAAAGAGATTAGAGACTGTAAGGTGGTGGCAGGGAGAGTGTAGCTCGACAGCATCGATTGGTGGTCTGTGATGATTTTGGAGGTGAGGTTGAGGAAGAGAGTGAGGGCTGAACCAAGGACGAGATGGTGGAAGCTGAAGGAGGAAGAATGTTGCGTGGAATTTAGGGAGGAGGCGAGACAGTGTTGGATGGTGGTAAGATGGGTGGGATGATTGGGCAACTACAGCAGAAGTGGGTGAGGGAGATAGCTAGGAAGGTACTTGGTGTGACATCTGGACAGAGAAGGAAGATAAGCAGACTGGTGGTGGGAACGAGGAAGTACAGGAAGTATAAGGAAGAAGGGTTGGTGAAAAAGAAGTGGGATAGTCAGAGAGAATGAAGAAAGTAGGCAGGAGTACAAGGAGTGGCGGCGAAGGGCAAAGAGAGAGGTGGCAAAGGCTAAGAAAAAGGCATATGACGAGCTGTATGAGAAGTTGGATACAAAAAGGGGAAAAGGATTTATACCGATTGGCAGACAGAGGGACCGAGCTGGGAAGGATGTGCTGCAGGTTAGGGTGATAAAGACGTAAATGGGAAGTGCTGACGAGCGAGGAGAGTGTGTTGAGAAGGTGGATGGAGTACTTTGAGGAGCTGATGAATGAAGAAAATGAGAGAGAGAGAAGGTTGGAAGAGGTGGAGATAGTGAATTAGGAAGTGGGGTGGATCAGTAAGGATGAAGTGAGGACTGCTATATGAGAGGATGAAAAGTGGAAAGGCGTTGGCCAGATGACATACCAGTGGAGGCATGGAAGTGCTTAGGAGAGATGGCAGTGGGTTGTTAACCAGATTGTTTAATAAAATCTTGGAAAGTGAGAGGATGCCGGAGGAGTGGAGATTAACCTGTACTGGTTCCGATTTTCAAGAACAAGGGTGATGTGCAGAGCTGTGAAAATTACAGAGGGATAAAGTTGTTAAGCCACACCATGAAGTTGTGGGAAAGAGTAGTGGAAGCTAGGTTGAGAAGAGAGGTGACGATTTGTGAGCAGCAATATGGTTTATGCCAGGAAAGAGCACCACTGATGCGATGTTGCTTTGAGAATGTTGATGGAGAAGTATAGGGAAGGCCAGAAGGAGTTACATTGTGTGTTTGTGGATTTAGAGAAAGCTTATGATAGGGTGCCAAGAGAGGAGTTGTGGCATTGTATGAGGAAGTCGGGAGTGTCGGAGAAGTATGTGAGGATTGTGCAGGATATGTATGAGGACAGTGTGACAGCGTGAGGTGTGGGTAGGAATGACGGACCGGTTTAAGGTAAAAGTGGGATTGCACAAAGGATCGACTCTGAGCCCTTCCTGTTTGCAATGGTGATGGACAGGTTGACGGACGAGATCAGACTGGAGTCTCCATGGACTATGATGTTCGCGGATGACATCATGATCTGTAAGGAGAGTAGGGAGCAGGCTGAGGCGAGCCTTGAGAGGTGGAGGTACGCACTGGAGAGAAGGGGATGATAGTCAGTAGGAGTAAGGGGAGTACATGTGCGTAAATGAGAGGGAGGTGGTGGTATGGAGCGTTGCAAGGAGTTGAGGTGGGGAAGGTGGATGGTTTAATACTTGGGATCAACTGTCCAAAGTAACGGAGAGTGTGGAGAGAAGTGAAAAAGAGAGTGCAGGCAGGATGGAGTGGGTGGAGAAGAGTTGCAGGAGTGATTTGTGACAGAAGGGTAGCTGCAAGAGTTAGGGGAAAGTATATAAGACGGTAGTGAGACCAGCTATTGTGTATGTTTGGAGGTGGTGGCGCTAACAAAAAGACGGAAGCGGAGCTGGAGTGGTAGAGTTAAAGATGCTGCGATTCTCGTTGGAAGTGACGAGGATGGACAGGATAAGGAATGAGTATATTAGAGGACTGCGCAGGTAGGACGGCTTGGAGACAAAGTGAGAGGCGAGATTGAGATGGTTGAGCATGTGCACAGGAGGGAAGCGGAGTATATCGGGAGAAGGATGCTGAAGATGGAGCGCCAGGCAGGAGGAGAAGAGGAAGGCCAAAGAAGAGGTTCATGGATACGGTGAGGGTGGACATGCGGGTGGTTGGAGTGTCAATGGAAGATGTGGAGGAGAGAGCGAAATGAGACGGTTGATCCGTGGGCGACCCCTAACGGGAGCAGCCGAAAGAAGAAGAAGAAGATATATATATTTATATATATATATTAATATATATAATATAATATATATATATATAAAGTGTAATTACGTCGGTTCGGACGGCCGCACACGACCGCTTTAGCCCAAACGCAGTCGCGCGCCCGCCGAAAGCCAGATTTCAGTCGTAGCCTTCCAGATACCCCGAAAACCCGCTACGGGTGCTTAACGCACCATAAACTTGTCAATATCCTGTCCGCGTGGTACAGGGTCAATCGCCGAATCTTGATATACCTAATTATCACGTAGACAGAATACCGAGAATTTATACCTCGACGGAGACTTGTACGGAACGAGCCGCTAAGCGCGACATCCCGTTGCGCTTTGCCGAGCGGTTTTAAATCGCCAAGTTCCGTCGGACCAATATTGTCACGTTTATCGCCTTAATAGCCAGCTAATTTCCCAAATGCGTCATGGCAGTCAATGATAGGAAAGTGACGCAACGAGCAGATGTACATTCAAACAATGGGGTTTATTTATTTACAAATGATGGGGGGACTAGGGGAGCACGCAAGAACAGAACTAAACCGAATACCAGGCAATGCACGTATGTACAGGCAAAACACTTGTGCAATTCACTACTTACGGACTGGCCCCACAAACGGACACAGCACACACAGACAGAAATGGACCCCTGGGTCTTTAATGGGACCTCCAGCCCGGAGGACAGTCGGGCTGAGGGTCAGGGTAGCTGGCTACCTTGCCGCGAGCGCGCGGCTAGGCGTTCCCTTGGTCTGGACTCCGTGGTTCGTGATCAGCACGGCTAACCCAAGCACGAGGATGAGGAGCCAGGATCACCAGTAGCGACGGCTGAAGAGTGACCGGCCGAGGGAGAAACAGCCATCGCGGACTCCGTGCCTCGTATCGAGATATGACGTCCCGCGATATGTCCTCTTCGATGTGATCTCCCGAGAGATGTCCTCTCCCAAGCTCTGCGGCCGCGCATCTCTTCGCCCTCGTCGGGCGGGGGACAAAGGGGGAAGGAAAATGTCTCCGCCCACTCTTCACATGTGAGGTGGCGAAGCCCTGACTGGGCGAGGAGCCCTCTCCTCCCACTCTGGCGGAGTCCCGCTCTGAGGTGGAAACCCCAATTGCAAAGTCCTTTTTTCTAGGAAGATCTGCTTCCTTTCTTATCCTCCTCTGCGCGTTCCACCCTCCCCCACTTGGGCGCTCCGTCAAGCGAACCGGTGGGTGGGGGCTTAACCCTTCACCCAGTGAGCTTGTGGGGGATGCTGGGAGCTGAGGGGTTGCAGCTGTCGTTTTTTGCAGGAGATGGGGTATTCTAATTACAAATCGCAGCGCATTCCACATAATTACCCGCTAGACTAGGGAAGGGCTATCTATAAACACATACTTACCGAGAAAACTAATCTATAGGAACCTGAATGGTTGAGTGCGATAGCCTTCCAAATCCGCAACACTATATATATATATATTCATTTCATTTCCTTCCTAGAAGCTGTGCATAATTTCCTAAGTACAACATATAAAAAATCCGATTTGATTGGTCAAGTTTGACAGAAGAGATAGCTTTTTACGGTAGGGCTTCTTCACAAAAGCTTCCACTAACTCAATTGTACCTATCGTGGCATTGTTCAATAATGCCCGTAAACCATCATCGCCTCCCGGCTAGTCTTTTATTTATTTTCATTAATTAATATTTTCCTTTTTTATTTTCATTTACGGATGCTTTCCGAAGGTTCTGTGATTTTCTTGGTGTATCGGCTTCGATGTCCATTGGCACACAAAATTACCGTGCTTCCCCATTGTCTCGGGTCACTCACCTGCAGTTTATTCCTCTATTTTTTTTTCATTTTTTCCCCCCATTCATTTATATTTTCATTTATGGATATTGTCCGATTATTCTGTGAATTTTCCAGTGAACCCGCCTCGATGTCCATTTGCACACAAAATTTTAGCTTTCTACGTCACCCGGAAGGTACTGATCTTTAATATCAGTTTGTGAATCAGTGAGTGAGTCAGTGAGTAAGTCAGTCAGTGGTTATAAAGAGCTTTATATATAATACTAGCGGGGTGTGCTTACACATGTTTCCCCATTGTCTCAGGTCGCAAACCTGCATTTGATTTTTCTTTTATTTATTTTCATATACAGGGTGTCCCTAAAAAAAATGACATCATTTCGTAGTCTAATAACATAACTAATTCTCGCTCAAATGATCTCAAATTTTAACAAAATGTGTAAAAACTAACTAAGTTGAATGTTTAATTCTTATCTCAATGAGAATCTACCAGGAAGATGGATTGGGCGTGCCAGTGATAATGACAATGTGCTGTTGAAATGGCCACCACGTTCACCTGACTTGACACCTTGTGATTTTTTTCTATGGGGCTATGTGAAAGGACTGGTCTATATCCCCCCCTCTTCCTGCAAGCCTAGAGGAACTTAAGCAGAGATTCACTGAGGCGCTGGAGAATGTTACGTAAGACATGCTACAGCGCGTTTGGCAGAAGCTGGACCACCGACTTGACGTGTGTCGTGTCACAGGCGGTGCGCATATTGAACATTTGTGAAGTTTTGAGAAAACGGTGATAAAATCTACATCCCTCTGAATCTCTTGTTCGAATTTTGATAAATAAATCTTTTATTGTTCAACATGAAGCCTATTTACTTTCGTTTGCCTGGGACATGTAGTTACTTAGATATTCAAGTTTCAAATGATGTCATTTTTTTAGGGACACCCTGTATTTATATTTTCATTTATTTCTATTTGCATTTACGGATACTTTCAGACAATTCTGTGATTTTTCCTGGTGTACCGACTTCGATGTCAGTCGGCACACAAAATTTCCGTCCTTCCCCATTGTCTCGGAACACTCACCTGCATTTTTTTCTTTTTCTTTTTAATTTAGTTTTTTCATTTGTATATGTTTTCATTTATGGATGTTGTCCGACGATTCTCTGATTTTTTTTCCCAGTACTGGCTTCGGTGTCCATCGCCACGCAAAAATTCGGCTTTCTACGACGCCGATCTTTAATATCAGTCAATGTCAAGTTAGTTAGAAAGAGTTATATATATATATATATAATATATTATATATATATATATATATATATATATATATATATATATATAATATATAAACATAAATATACATATACAATATACATATATATACATATATATACATATATTTGTTGCCTTCAGAAAGTATTCACACCCCAAAACGGTTTCACATTCTGTTGTGATACAGCCTGAATGTAAAATGGATTAAATTTAATTTTTTTGCGACCGATATACATAAAATACCCCAGGATGACAAAGTGAAAACATATTTTTTGAAATTTTTACAAATTAATTGAAAATGAACCACTGACATGTCTTGTGTCAATAAGCATTCAACCCCTTTGCTCTGACGCTCCAAATTGAGCTCAGGTGCATTCAATTTCCTGTGATCATCCTTGAGATATCTCAACAACTTGATTGGAGTCCACCTGCGGCCAATTCATTTGATTGGACATGATATAGAAAGAAACACACCTTTCTATATCAGGTCCCACAGTTGACGCTGCATGTCAGAGCAGAAACTCTACCATGGAGTCCAAGCTACTAGCCATAGAACTGTGAGATAGAATTGTGAGAAGACATAGATCTGGGGAAGGGTATAAAGCAATTTTTAGTGTTGAAAGTTCCCAAGAGCACAGTGAGCTCCATCATTAGGAAATGGAAAGAATATGGAACTCCCCAGTCTCTTCCTAGAGCTGGACGTCCAACCAAACTGATCAACTAGGCAAGAAAGACCTTGGTCAGGGAGGTGACAAAGAACCTAATGACCACTCCGACAGAACTACAGACTTCCTTGGCTGAAATGGGAGAACCAAGCAGAAGGGAAAAAGTGTCTGCAGCACTTCACAAATCTAGGCTTTATGGGAGGGTGGCCAAACAGAAGCCACTCATGAGAAAAAGGCACATGACAGCACACCTGGAGTTTTTGAAAAGTCACGTGAAATAATCTAGGAGGATGAGGCAAAATATTCTGTTGTCTGATGAGATGAAAATTGAACTCTTTGGCCTGAATGCAAAGCGCTTTGTCTGTCAGAAACCGAGCACAGCTTGGGCCGATGAAATTTTGTGGGCCGATGCACATAAAAGGCCCTACACAGGGAAAAGCCACAGAACCATCGGAAAACATCCGTAAATGAAAATATAAATAAATGAAAATAATTAAATGAAGAAATGCAGGTGAGGTACCCGAGACAATGGGGAAGCACGGTAATTTTATGTGCTGACAGACATCGAAGCTGATACACCTGGAAAAATCACAGAACCATCGGAAAGCATCCGTAAATGAAAATATATGTATTTTTTAAAAATTCAAATAAATAAATATAAAATCAAATGCAGGTGGGAAACCCGAGACAATGGGGAAGCACGGTGCATTATTGTTCAATGTGCAAGCATATCCTGCATATATATAATATATATATATAATATATATATATATACTATCAGTTTTATTATTATTTTCTGAATATTTGAATATTTGAGGTTATGATGTGATTTGGAAGAAATATAATTATACACTTAGTCAGGTATATAATTATATAATTATGAACAAGAATTATATCATCATAGGCTGTACTTACTGATAGGAATAGTAAGAAATTTGAATAAAACCTTTCCCTGGTCAACCCACAATAAGTGGGAATATTCCAGGCCATTGAAGTAGTTGTAATTATAGATTAGGGCCATTAATTAAGTGGTAGATAATCGTAGGAAATCTTTTAAATTAATTTATATCTTTATATGTATACCACATTATAACTTTTTGGGCATTTCTTTGACTATTTTGAAAATCATGCTTATATATTTTTGAACACCTAAGTCATCAAAATTTATAATACAACATAATATGGAAGGGATGGGGGTGGTCAAACAGTTCCTGACCTGCCTGTTTGATATGTAGGTTTGGTTGAGAACTATTTGCATCCCCTTGGAACACCAAAAATTGAATGAGCAGGAACAAGAAAACACAATGACTGCCAAACGAAATGCCAATGCAGGCGATCGCTCATACGTGAACATTGGCAACTGTGCAAATAACAATAGTTGCCTTATACATAATAAAGGGCATCAGATAAATAATCAGACAAAGTAGCAGTGAGAATAGACTGCAAGTAGTGCTCATGACAATATTGCCAACAAAGGTACTGACTCATCCCTGTGTATCTACCAAACTCATCCCTGCATATGAGGTACCTATTACTGGTGTGACGATACACACATGAAGGCCCCATCAGACCACGTTGCAAGCACATCCCATTTGTTTAACATTAATAACCAAGTTTCGTCACTATAATCAACAGTTTTTAAGAGTCCAAGAGTCCTGAAGAAAATTGTTATTTATTTCTCCAAAATCTGCAGCACATTTGTAGGCAAACGGGGAGCAGCCCGAAGGTAAGAGTATATTTATACCGGTGAAAGAAAGAAAAGTAACAGTGTGCACGTATTATGATTTTAAGGCATTCCACAGTGCAACCTTAACTAGAACTAGCATAACCCACGCTCTGCGCGACATGTTGGGGTGGGTGTGTTTGAGAAAGGAACTGATGGCAGAGTATCAGTAGTATTTTACTTTAATGCAGAAAGTGGAATACGATTTCACTGTTTCAGAACCATTTTTTTACTTTTTTTTGTACCATGCACCTCATATGGTCTTTGAGATAATGTAAGCCGAATATCACGTTACTCGAGCGCGAACAAAGTCGAAGATAGCGCGACACGAAACCACAAACTCGGAAATAATATATAAGATGCAAGAGGAAAAATAAAAACCAACAGATGCACAAGAGTAGTCCACCTCAAGTTCTGATTGTGTATTGGGAATGAGACATTAGAATGTGTTAGAAAAGCACATTACTAAATGTAGGAACAATGTGGCATGTGGTGATCAGAAAACTTAGCAGTGGAAGGGGTGGAACAGTTGCATGGATGGTGAGTTCAGAAATGTCCAACATGTAAAAGTGCAAAAACAAAGGATTGAATTTGCTTGCAAGATAACCATTTTGGCATTGCTTTCACCTTGTTCTCACACATAACCACCAGTGTGGGATAACGGGCAATAACAAGACAATGGGTATGAGCTGTTGTAAAGCAAAGCATCATCCTATCAATGCAAAGTAGGTTAACTTGCATTAAAATAAAACAAAGAGAAGAGTGCAGGTGTGAAACCCCCCCAACAAAACAATTTTCTTTGATTTCACTTTCAAAGCGAAAAGTTAGAAATTATATTTGCATAAAAGTCACCATGAAATCAGCAAAAAAAAATTGCCTGTAGGGTTTCTAAATTCATTGCTAGTTAGAGTAAGGTATGAGCAAGATGCCCATGTCAAGAAGATCAAACAGAGAGTAAGGTATGACTGATCAGCTGGATCTGACTTTAACCAAAATCGAATCAGCTTGTTCTTCTCACCTACCCAACTCATTCTCCAAGTTTTGACATAATCCGTTGAAATATTGTGCTTTTAAAAAATACATTGAAATATTGTTTTTGGCCCTATCTCTCAAAGGTGATCACTTTGAAAATTCTAGTATCTGGATCCGGACTCGCACCAAAATCTAATCAATTGATCCCTGTCACACATCCAACCTGTCCACCAAGTTTCGTCCGAATCCATCTACACGTTTTGAAATATCATGTTATATATAGTTTTTGGCGCTATCTCTCAATGGTGAAGAATCACTTTAAAATTACAGTATCCGCATCCGGATCTTCACAAAAATATAATAAATTCGTCATTGTCAAACACCCAACCTATCCACCAAGTTTCGGCTGAATCCGTCAGTAACTTTTTGAGATATCCTGCTCACAAACAGACATCAAACAAGAAAGATGTCATGGAGAGTACGATAATTCTGAAATCAAAATAACCAATATGCTTCTCGGTTTTGATTGGTGAACCAATTCAGTGACGCAATATGCAAATTTTATTCACCCTGGCAGAGTACCCAACTTCCATGTGAGTAGCGATTGTGCATCATTTGCTGAAAAAAGTATAGCTTGTGTCTTGCAAGAAGAGTCCATAGATATTTGTATCATGTGCATCCAAAGAGGTCAAGGTCTAAGGTATCTAAGGGGCATAAACGTATAAGTGGTCCAAAGGTCAAAGAAGTTGAAAGAGGTCTAAAGATCAAAAGGGTATTTCCAATAGTAGTTAGGATCTCAAGGGTCTAAAGGGTCTAAGGAGTTAAAAGTGTCAAAAGAGAGTCTCATGGGTCTAAAGGTCTAAAATGTCTACAGGACAGGGGTCTAAGCAGTCTAAAGGGAGTATATATCTTCAGGAGTTTAAGGGGTCAAAAGGGTCTTCAAATGTCGAAAAGGGTCTTAAGGGGTCTAAAAGTTCTAAAGGATTTAAAGGTCTAAAATGTCGAAAGGGTGCAAGGCTCAATGTGGTCCGAGCCGTCTGGTGGTTTAAGGAGTCCAAAGGGTATAAAATTGACTAAAAGGTCTGAAGAGGTCAAAGGGTCTAAAAGGTCGAAAGTGTATCTTCTAACAATAATGACAGGTGTAAAGGGTCTCAGAGGTCTAAGGGGTCAATTGGGTTTAAGGAGTCTAGAGGGGTCTAAAGTGGTCAAATGGGTCTGAAGGTCAAGGGGTCTAAGCGGTCTAAAGTGTGCAAAGGCCTTCAGGAGTTGAAGGGGTCGAAAGGGTTGAGAGTTTTTGAAAGGAGTATAAAGGGTCAATGGGTCTAAAGGGCCAATGGGTCAAAGCAGTCGAAAGGGTGTAAAAGTCTGAAGGGTCTAAGGGTATAAAAGGTGTTAAAATTTAGAATTGGGAAAGGACCATATAAATTACATATCATCATTCCAATAGTCTGTAATTAATGGATGTAATTAATATATGTAGTCATGGTCCAATAATATGTAATTAAACTTACGTTCATACAGAACGTTAATTAATACACATGCTTCATGTGGGTCGACCGAGGATTCACCGTCCACCCATGTTTTTTTGGTTTTACATTCAGTATGTACCTATGTATGTATGTATGTATTATATATTATAATATATATATATATATATATATATATATATATATATATATATATATATATATATATATTGATATGTAATTTATATACATATATACATGCAAGAGTTTGGGAGGAGTGTGCTTACACATTGTGTAAGTGCATACGAACCATGTTTCCCCATTGTCTCGGGTCGCTCACCTGCATTTTTTTCTTTTATTTATATTTTCATTTATGGATTTTGTCTGACGATTCTGTGATTTATTTCTGGTGTAATGGCTTTGATGTCCATTGACACACAAAATTTCAGCTTTCTTTGTCACCCGGAAGATATCGATCTTTAATAGCAGTGAGTGAGTCAGTGAGTGAGTCAGTCGTTAGATATATATATATATATATGTATGTATATATACATACATACATACAAATATACACACATACATACATACATACATACATACATATATGTATGTACAGTGCCAAGAGAAAGTCTGGGGTACTTGGGGGTACACCCCCTTTCAAAATTTTCACCTTTTGTTGCCTTGTATCCTGGAATTAGATTGCATTAAATCAGACTTTTTCCATCTTTATTTACACATCATAACCCACAACTTCCAAGTGAAAAATAAATTCTACAAATTTCAGAAAATTAATTTAAAATACAAAACTGGAATATCTTGGTTAGATAAGTGTCCACCCCCCTGCGTTAATACTTGGTGGACGCACCTTTGACAGCGATTACAGCTGTGAATCTGTTGGGATGGGTCTCCACCAACTGTGCACACCTTGATTGGGCAATATTTACCCATTCTTCTGTATAAAACTGTTCAAGCTCAGTCAAATTGTGTGGGGAGCATTGATGGACAGCTATCTTCAGGTCATGCGACTGATTTTCGATTGGATACAAGTCACGAGTCACGTGACATACATCAATCACGTGACCAATCTTCAAGTCACGGGGGCTCTGACTGGGCCGTTCAAGGGCATTTATCTTTTTGTTCCTTACACACTCCCTTGTAGCTTTGGCTGTGAGCTTCGGGTCATTGTCCTGCTAAAAGGTGAACTTCCATCCCAATTTCAGCTTTCTTGCAGAAGGAAGCAGGTTTTCTTCTTGGAATTTTCTGTGTTTTGCAATATTCCTTTTCCCTTCTATCCTGACAAGTACCCCAGTCCCTGCTAATGAGAAACATCCCCATAACATGATGCTGCCACCATCATACTTTACAGTAGGGTTGGTGTTCTTTGGGTGATGTGCTGTGTTGGGTTTCTGCCAAATGTAACATTTTGCATTTGGGCCAAAAAGTTCCATATTGGTTTCATCAGACCACAAAACTACGTTCTAGGTGAGCTAAAAACAAAGACCTACTCACATCTATCACCTGTGAATGGAAGGAATAATGAATGAGCTCTCACCTTTTCAATTTAACCCAGGTGGCTTGGATTATATAAATAAATCGACTCCTCCCATGCTCTTACTTTCAGCTGTGTCTTTGCAGCTGTGGAGGAACTCTGGGAAGGGTTTAAAACATCAAAGGACCAACCTTGCATAGCCTTTCATGGTGGCTTTATGTAGCTTTCTCCAGCTGCAAGAGTTTGGGAGGAGTGTATATATATATATATATATAATTAATTTTTAATATATATATATATATATTATAGTATATATATATATATATAATATATATTATATAATATATATATATATATTACTATTAGGGTGGTCCAAAAACAGCAAAAAAAAAAAAATTCAACGTCTCCACAAGCCTTAAATTATTCCACTCTGATTCAATAACGCGCATAAAACAATTTAAGTTATCGGAGGTGATTAGTGGTCGCTCCATATGACGACTTTTAGGTTCATGAGTTGGTTAAATTAGGGTATGGTCAGTACGATTACGGTACTTCTGGATGTCCGAGTGGGAAATGGAGTGCATTTTCGAACTCTATGGGGTCGATTTACTCTAAGAAATGACTGCACCGACATTGAATTCACTACCATTTCGAAAGTATGACCTAAAACAAGATTTATCATTACTGGAGTTGAGATAACTAATCCTACTCATTTCGATATTTTCTAATCTATAATAATTGTTGTCCGTCTAAACATTTCTTCGAGTAAATCGACCCCACTGAGTTCAAAAATGCAGTCCATTTTCACCTAGAAGTACAGACGTGTACGGATTGCATCTCACCATACCCTAATTTAATATAATAATAACTAAATAAATAACTAACATATTTTTCGTGATCATTGAATCTAAAACACTGGATGTTGGCCGCTGAAATAAGTTCAGCGCGGAGTGGAGCCAACAATAGAGGGGAGATGATAGTGGTATTTGTAAATGAGACGAAAATTCTTGTTTGTAATTCCATTGATTGAAAAATAGGTATGGTGAGATGCGAATCCGTACACTTCTGAACTTCCTAGGTGAAAATGGACTGCATTTTCGAACTCAGTGGGTCGATTTACTCGAAGAAATGTTTAGAGGACAACAAATAATTATAGTTAGAAATATCGAAATGAGTAGGATTAGTAACTCAACTCCAGTAATGAATAAATCTTGTTTAGGTCACATTTTCAGAATGGTAGTGAATTCAATGTCGGTGCAGTCATTTATTAGAGTAAATCGACCCCATAGAGTTCGAAATGCACTCCATGCCACCTCGACATCCAGAAGATACCGTAATCGCACCAGACCATACCCTAATTTATTCAAGTCATGAGACTAAAAGTCGTCATATGGAGCGAACTCTAAATATCAACCTCCCGAATTAAACACATCTAAAAACACACAAAACATGATCACTCCGAGAGTTAACACATGAGATGAATACCCCTTATTAGCAATAATTTACAAGCCATTTGTGAAAAAATTTTATATTTTACTTCTAGACCAACAAACTCCTCTCTTGCCAAAAACAATCAATCACTAATATATACAATATATAATTATACCAACTAATAATATACACCCTAATATATATAACCAACAATAATATATAATACTCTACCAATATAACCACCACCAACATATACATACTAAAACCTAACAAAACACACAATATATACTAATATATTCTACTTCATTATTATAGCACCTAAGCAACAAAACAGTGTACTCGGCGATCCAGCATCAAGGTCCCACCCGTACTCACATAGAGAACCCACCCCCACCCGGATACGCAGACATAAATGGGACACCAAAAAGCAACCAACTACCCCCTGAACCAGAACCATCACTCCCAAAAAAAGGCCCGACCTATCAAACCCCATGAGCCCAACCAGCCACGCCCTTTTGAATTTAAATCCAACACAACCACGACGCCAGGTTGCACCATCAGCACAAACAAACCCAAAAACCCATGATTACAATCACTATCCGAGGTCGGCAAGTGAACACACAAGACAAACACCAAACCCAACAAACAAACAAACGCAAACCAAAACAACAAACCAACCAACCACAAACAAAACCACCAACTCCCAACACCACCCACACAAACCAAAACAACAACACAAACCACAAAACACACACAACCCAAACCAAACCACAAAAACCAACAAAAACACAAACCACAACAACACCAAAAACAAAAAACAAAAAAAACACAATAAACCAAAACCCACACCACAACAACACAACCAAAAAAAACACCACCCAACCCAACCCCAAACAAACAACAAACAACGCCCCACAACGACCAATAAAAACAACACAACCAACAGAACCCAACACAAAAAAAACCCAACAAACCACCCACACCAAACACCACCTAACCAAAAACCAAAACCACGAATACCCACCACAGTGTACTCACGTAAGGCACAACCCGGCAAAAGTGTAAATAGACCCCACCAACCCACAGAATCCAAAACCAACCAACCCACCACACCTCCACGAAAAACCAACGCCGAAACCAAAAATCCGCTACCATCAACCTCCCACATGTGTACAGTTCAAGCAGAAAACGAAACCAGGGTTGACCAAACCAACAGCAAAACGATCAGCGAAACACCTACTTCCGGCGGGCACATCACCAAACAACCACCCCATTGATGCCACCACCACTATTGCGATCAAACGGATGATCCCGGCGTGTGAAAGCGACCACAACCCCTAAACGAAGCATGCCCGTCCCAAAAACCCGACCCCAAAATACAAGAAGAAAGACAAGACACAGCACAAAATACCACAACCAAACAAAAACCAAAAATAAAACATAGTACCATCCAACACAATAAACTAATCCATCACATAGAACAGTAATAACCCCCCGATATCCATCCCGCAGGCGACCACGCACACCAGCCATATACCAACACAACCACACCACAAACACCCACCCACACAACCACACACCAAACAAAACACAACAACAACAACCAAAACCACACCAAACCGCATCTACCAAACCTCCCTAACCCAAGACCGCCAAGCAACTATAAGTGAAAAAAACCTCAACAAACGCCCCTTAGACAAAACAACCCACACCAACACATCACAACCAACCCACACCACCAACCACCCACACACAACACCCCACCACACACCACACATGGACCATACTCACCAACAAAAAAATACGAACATTCGACACAAACTAGGCTAAACTGACGTACCACACGGTGCACCACAACCATATCTCGCGATGAAAACACCGTGGTTATCTGAACCCCCCAAGCAAAACCCAACACACACAAACCAACCAACACCCACACCCACCACCCCACACCATCCCCAACGGAAAACACCCCCCCAAAAACACAACAACAACCCAAACAAGCAACCACACCACCAAAACCCCCACCACCCAAGCAACAACAAACCCACAACAAACAAAACAAACAACAACAAAAGAACCCCACCACAACACAAAAAAACCAAAAACCAAACACCAAACCCAGACCAAAACAACAAACACACCACAAACCGCTATAGCCAGAGAAAAAAACATAAGACAAGACCTACGAAAACCCATGAGATAAAATCAGGCAGTCTGAAGCTAACCCCACAACCAAAACACAACAAACTGCGGTCACAAGGTTGGGCATACAACACCTTGCAGTATCTGAAAACCAAAACAACCAGGCAACCGAGAGACCTCGATAGAGTCCATCAAAAACACCCCACGCAGACTCCTCATGCAGACAACAAAAACCAAACTCGGGTTACTTGACACACACCCAACCCCGTCGCCTGCAACAAACCAGAGCATAGAGCCAA
Organism: Eptatretus atami; assembly: GCA_035128595.1. Classification (NCBI taxonomy): domain Eukaryota; kingdom Metazoa; phylum Chordata; class Myxini; order Myxiniformes; family Myxinidae; genus Eptatretus; species Eptatretus atami. The sequence continues at coordinate 45,242,599 of CM068964.1, forward strand.
TGCTCGATCACACAAGCACAGCGGTTAAACCTTTCTCTCCACCACTTACAACCGAAAAGACAACAAAGACACACACCAACAAATGCAAATACCTCCCGTAGGCCCACCTCTCATACCTTCAACCACGTCTCATCTCCTGATGCCACACAAACCCGAGCGTCCCAGAACCCAGATTCCACACAACCTCTGGCAGCTTACCACACAACAACCAACCAACAACAACCCAAAACCCCGGTATGCCTTGCCAGAAAACTACCTATCGCCAAGAGCTCGGACCAAACAGGGCGCTATAACCAGCATCACGAACAGCGGCCATTATCAGCGAAGAAAGCTGCTATGCAACGGCCACAACCCAAAAGCCCAAGAAAAAACAAAGCGTAGAACAATACATTCGCCACACACGATTAAACACAACACACAGCCATATTAAATGTCTCATGCGTTTACCACACCCAAACACCCTCCAAAACACAAAACACCCAAAGCATACGCTGAACAAAACGCCCAACTGGAACACACATCCCCCACAATCACAGCCAAAAAGCACACACGCGTCAAATAAAATAACAAAATTATCAATTTGCTTAACCCAAATAAGCGTTAAATAATTTCTGGTCCAACATACCAACCAATGATTACCGACGATCCAAACCACCCAAAAAACCAACACACCCAAACCCCACAAACCCTATAGACCTACCGGACAAAAACCCAAGAACAAAAAATAGCCGCAAGAAACCCAATAATCCCACAGCAACACGTCATCACACAAGGCCGAAAAAACCCACGAATCCGCACCAAAGTAAACCCACCGGGCGCGGCAGATTAATGCAGTGAAACCGCGATGAAAAAAGCGGCGCAAGAAATTGCAAACACACCCCGACAAACACAAGTAAACCACAACCCGACTAGCAACCACACAAACACTAAAAAAAATAAACCAAATTAAAAAAATAAAAATATATGTTGCCCCAAGAAATCATCCCAGCCGGCCAAAAACCCAAACCCCAGATCACAAAAAAAGCAGCGAAACACACACCCACCCCACCAAACCAAAACAACACAATAAACGCGAACAGACCTCAGACTCGAATACAGCGGAAACACGCACAATCGCACGGACCCAAACCCCCAACCCAGCCGGACGCCCCCACAAAAGCATTCCTGTCGGTGACCCTCTGGGACTAACGCCGGGAGCCAGTCACAGTGGCCTTTCGAACCTCACCGAACGATCGTGCCAACTTCGGCCCACCAGCGCACAAAGCTCACAAACAACACCACCAAATCCAAAAAACACCGCCCACCACACCACACACCCACAACCAAAAAACACCAACACCCAACAAAAAAAACACTCAAAAAAAAACCAACAACCAAACACACCACCACACAACCCAGACAACAAAAAAAACACCCACACCGCACCACACCACACCCCCCAACCGCACCCCCCCTCCACCACCCCCCAACCCACCAACTACAAAAAACCAACAAACACACAAATCCACACCACCTACCAACCCAGCAACGAAAAAACAAAAACAACAAAACACAACACAAAAAAAAAACTAAAAAAACAAACAAAACACCACCAACCCCCAAAGACCAAAAAACCCCACACGAAAACCTAACGAACACCACCCAACACAAAAAACCACCAATCCACAAAAACAACAACGCCCACACAACCCCCCAACCCCAACGCAACAAGAAAAGCAAACGACCCACAACCCAAAAACAAAAAAGAACATCCAACCATCCACTGCAACCAAACACCCACACACCAACCTCCACAAAGGCACCACCCGACAACCAAACACAAAAACAACAAACAAACAAAAACAAACCCACTCGAAACACCCAGAAAGAAACACAAAACCATCCAACCGAAATCCCAAATCACCGCACTACCACACCAAAACAATCAGCACAACAACAAAAAACAAACAAACGACATAACACCCACAACACCAAGCCAAAAACAACCTAAAAAAATAAAAAACCAAACACACCACACAGCAAACAAACCAATCCAAAGAAAAAAAAACAAAACAAAGACAACGACAACAACACAAAACAACACCCCCACAAAAAAAACCAACAACAAAACAACCCAAAACCATACCCAAACAAACGGTGGATAAAAAAAACACACAGGGAAATAAGATAAATAACAAAAGAGATTTGTATCCGCCCAAACTCGAAGAACCACAACCTCAAAACAACCCTCAGTAACCCCACCACACGCGGATCCCGGTAAACCCCCGAAGAGACAACCCGAGAATCGCAACCTCGCCGCCAGGTTCATACCAACTAAGCAAGCTCCAGACAGGAGACGCACAACGAGACAAGAACCCCCAACCCCAAACCAAGCACACAAAACACAACACACAAAAACAAAAGAACCCACTCATACCACACCAAAACAAAGCAGTACAAAGTTTCCACCCGCGTGACCGCTCTACGGGAACCAACCATAAAAAAAAACTGCACCAAGCAAAAACCACAAAAAAAATACAGCACAAAAACCCAAAATCACACAAAACCCACACAGAAGGTACATCCCGAAGAAAGTTATGCCCACAAAAAAAAAAAAAAAAGGCCCATGCGCCACCTAAAAAAAAAAATAAGACGATAAAAAAACACAAATATAAAAAATCGCCTCAAATCACGAGTCGATTAAATCGCAGCCAACGACAAAACCGCCCACACTCCCCCAACCCAAGAACCCCAACCCTTATCAAAACAAGTGAAACAGACGAAGATCGCAGAGAAAGAACCCAAACCAAATTAAAACATGAAGGAAAGCGACAAGCACGACAGACACAGAGAACACACACAGACAAGCAGACCTCACGAAATCCCAGACAACAAACAAAAGCACCAACAATTTCCCTAACACTATGATTCAAACCACAAACACACGAAGTAGCCAACACAACACAATACAGCCACACCACAAGATCCTACACCATCGATACAAGCCAATAAATACTGCCAGAATACACCACAACAAAAAAACAGCCTCCCAAAAAATACCACTGATCCACGACACCACAACAAACGCAAATTAAAAAAGTATAATAACCACGAATACCCAGCCGCAAGTAAAATTACACCCACTAGCGGAAAAGAAACCACGTCAAAAACAAACAAACGACCAACAGGCAACGACAAACACTAATACCCATACTCCTCCAAACACCATTTACACCAAACAAGCAACCGACAACAAAGCCACCCCACAGCCGACAGGTTGACAGCCCCTCACAAGCAAAACACACCACACGCCTCTACAAAAGACAAGGGCGGCAAACGCCGCGCGGAGCTAACACAACCACCACAACAACAGTGCAAACACTGGCAATAACGGAGCCCGAATCAAACCGCTCCGACCACAGCAAATCACCAAAACACCCATAACAAAAAACACCAGCACAACAACAAAACCCAAGACTCCAAAACCACCACCACGCCAAGCACCAAACACAACAAATAACAAACAGCCAGCACACAAACAAAGACACAGCAATGGCAAAAAAACACAAACGCAAACAAGCGCCCAACGACCACAAACCAAACAACAGCAACCAAAACCACACCAGCCAAAGCCCACCACGGCCACACCACACACAAGAGCAAGCAAAAACACAAGCAAACAACCCCCAAAGACATAACCAAAGACAACCAAAAAAAAAGCAAACACAATATGTTCCAGGCAAACACATAAAAAACAAAACACCTGAAAAAAACCGACACCCACAAACAAAACCCAACCCCTGCGAGACCAAAAAACAAAAACACAAAAAAGACATGGACAAACCCGAACCCAACCTCAACACAATAAAAAACTCACTTCATCGTGCATAACAGCCTTCGCGGGTTTCAAGAAAAAAAAAAAAGCAAAAACAAATTCAAGGCAAGACGCACATATCGAAACCAAGAAAAAACAAACCGAAAAACCTCCGCAACCACACAGACAAAACCAAACCAAAAGCATCACACAAACAGACCCACCCAAAACAACCCACCGACAAAAAACAACCACCCAGACGTCCGGAACACGGACCCCCGGTAGCTGCCCAGAGCTTTCCTAACTCAAGCCACTCTACCTACAGACAAAGCCGCGAAGAAGAAAAAAACCAGCCGCCGAGCGAATTATAGTTCGATTGCCAGAAGAACAAATAGGGAGGAGAAATGCTCTCCCTCCGACAGAAAAGAAGGTCACAAGACCAGAAAGCAACGATTATCGAGGAAAAAAAAAAAGAAGACAAGAAACAAGCTATAACTAAATATGTTGTTTTTAAATCATCCGCTGACATCATCCTTACTCTCATGTTTAATTCCTGACATGGCCAATATAACATGACTCAATACCCACTTACTCATAATAGCAATAGAATTATAGGAAACACCTACACAATTTAATTTTTCCTTCGCTGGCAATAAATTTCACAATTACAGTCGATGAAAACTTCAATGCAAATATAATTATCTAAACTTTCTCAAGACTTTAGAAGTGACTGTAATGACAAAGAAAGTATTGTTTGTGGGTAGCACATAAACGAGCAGTTATCAACAACCTGCACTCTATCTCATTTGTTTATATTTTAATGCAAATTAACACCATAACTTTGCCATTGAATAGATAATAAATACACACGGATGACAGCATATTGCACAACAACTCAGTATACCCACATATTTCTGTTTATTCGAACACCTTACTCCCACAACTGTTAATAGTTATTGTGTTGAAAAACAACGACAGCCGGTCTTGAAGAAATAAGCAATGCCCCCGAAACATGTTATCGTTGGCAGCAGAAATCCTCATCCGTTCTGTTGCCACTTTACATGTTTGGACAATTTCTAAGAACATCACCAAAATTCCATGCAAACTGTCAACAACCCTCCAACTGACCACAAGTCAAATCAACCACATACCACGGACCCAGACATCCGTATTTCCCAACCTTCTCTCTGCCTCAGGATCAACTACGTGCTTGCTAGAACGCACCTTCCTCATTAAGTGTCTCACCTCATTCCCCTATCACCCAATACACACATCCAAGAACAATTAAATTCTCCTACATGCCAAGGAACCTGAACAAAACCCAACTCCGAACTTCTGTTGTTACCGCACACCTGTGAACCTCTGACTTTCTGATTCTATTACCCCCTAATCAATGCATAACCCTCGACTATTATGACTCCTATATCAAAAATCCACTTTACTCTCTGTGCCTCTCTTCTACCATACACCAGCTGAACTACTTGAATATTATGCATTACTTCCAGAGTCTAGCGTATAATACTCAATAACTGCCACACAATACCCTAGACTTCTGCCTCTCCTCTGAACCGGATCGACTGCCATTCACATTGTCCGGTGTCAGCGCTCTGGCAGATCCAATACTAATCACTAAATTGTACTTTTATCGCCGGCCAGTGAAACCAATATGCAGATTTCCGGATCAGGATGTAGCTCGCCCAGCGGGGCGGTCGAGCCAGTAACGTCACAATCTACAATTCCGCATTGACCGGACATAACTCATTATCTACTCAAAATGAGAACCAGACAAATATGATGGAGACTCTCCATCCTGATCCTACAGGCGAATATAATGCAATATGTGCGATTACCACAACAACAAGAAAAGACGTAGACCTAAGTAAAAATGAGGCGTTTCTGAGAAAGACGCCTAAACGCCGACTTCCGCATTCCACCGTGCTGTACTCCTATAGATCTAGAAGCATCAATGAAGTATCTGAGCAACTCAGAATATCCTCAGCGTGAGGACAAAGTCCAGTACTTATTCTCAATAAAACCACCCACACCAACCCAACAACACTTGGATCGCCCGCAGACTGTGGTGATGCCATTCCTAATAGATGCCCGTACATTCCTCATCTCCAGTGATCTAAAGGTACCAGCCTGAGTGTTTGGCCACACCGTGCGGAGCTCTGTCGTGAGACGTAGCATATTCGCATCAAATAACGTGCCACACTGTTACTCGTTCTTTCACTCACCAGCCCAACAGCGGATATACTTACAACCCGAAAACGCTCACCTAACTTGCTTCTTACCCTATGCTGGCTGCTTCGCGTGCGGTGTGACCAATGCCACGTAAAGTCTAGCCAGCATGAGGATCGAGCATTTAGCCACCACACCCCAAACCCACACAATTCACAATAACCAAGTTTCTTCAGGACACTCAACAATATGGACTGCCCTTCACACCAAAACTGGGACACACCAAATAAGCAGTAAAGGTACGGATTAAGAGGATCTTTTCGAGATTGCCTGTAATTTGGTTCATGTAAACAAAGGTAACATCTGGCGTCGGTTGATTCCAAAAGTTAAAGTCTTGATGGGCTAGACACATTCAAGTAAAACGGCTCAGACTCAACCTTCGCAGACCAGCCATGAAATCACAATATAAATTCCCTACCAACACTATCGGGCGCAGCATTTCGAGGGAGGTCTGACCCTGAATAAACAACCTACACAGTGTGGTTACTTAGGAAGGTACCTCACTATCACCTGTCGGGAGCGCTAGTAAGAGTCGAAGATGTTATATTACGAACTTCTCAAAGCACCGAGAACTGCAGGCCATTATAAGCCCCGACCAAAACCAAAATCAGGTGTTATACACTAAAATTCAGAACAGAGCGTAGAGCATCGCCTCTAAATGAACGAGCATCAACATACCTCAATCCCCTAACACCAACCACACAATATACCTTACGCAAGCATACACAAGTCGCCCACTACACAGTACAAACCCGACCCCATCAACCCACTCACCACCTACCAATCACTACTCACATATAAAATATACCTACTATACAATAAAAAACAACCTACATCACACCCCCCATACCACTATACCTATACTACTACCATACATCACTATCACATACAATCTACATTAGATAGTGTTACGTTGAATGGAAATTAACAGAACACCATTCAGGGTTCCCCGAGATCCCCAGTTACTGCCTACCATAAGTGCGCCCTCTCTCCCAGCGTCCATCCAGATTTCCCCAACCGAATGATCAATACCCACGGGCCATTAATTCTTGTTGCCAGGCTTCCGTGAACCTTTGAGTGAGTGTTATTCTTTTCTGTTCTTTATTTTAACAAACTATACTCCTCACATCTTCTCCACAAAAAACAAACATCTCCTCACCATCTTTCTCCACAATAAACAAACATCTCCTCACCATCTCTCTCCACAGCCCGCCTCCATCCACTCATCTTCTCCCAACAACCCGCATCATCTCACCCCCCTAACCACTCTTCCCCTCCACCCCAAACACCACAAAACAATCTCTTCACCCACCTTCTCTCCGACAGCCCGCCTCCATCTCCTTCCCCACCACCACCATCTCCTCCTCCACCACATCCATCCTCCCCTCCCACTCTCCTCTCCACTACCGCCATCTTCTCACCCATCTTCTCCACCCGCCACCATCATCTCCTCCCACTTCTCCAACCGAAAACCATACCCTCTAACCTAACACACATACTTCCATCCACAACAACAAACAAACATCTTCAACTCACCATCATTCTCCACAGCCGCCATCATCTCCTCACCATACATTCTCAAAACACAACGCCAAAAAATCGATTTACCCACATCACACAATTCGTTACACACAGTACGCTGAAACCAAAAACCCGTAAGATCTCAAGCCCACATCCGCGGGAAGCCGGTGATTCACCAACAACGGACGGCGTCCTACAAAAAGGATAAGAATCGGATCCCAAAAACGCGAAAAAAAAGCGGCGGAGCCAAGCCGAGAGAAAAAAACAAAAAAAAACCCAAAAAAACAAAAACACCCACCAACACAAAAAAAAAAAACAAAAACATGATACAACACCCAAACAACACCTACACA
>CM068964.1:45254933-45269648 GCA_035128595.1 Eptatretus atami
AAAAAGAGAGAGATGATATGTTGCGCGTGAACCTGAAGAGTGGCCAGGCCCGCCGAGACCGGGGGGGGTCCTACCGCTCCTCGTGACGAGCCGCAAATGTCGCTGCGCGGCGTGATGCCCCAACTTCGGCTCCTTCGCGGGTTTCGTTTGGCACCGCTTGGAGTGGGGCAGGTGGGAACGGGCCCCCTTTTTTGCACTTCTCAGCGCGGGGCGAAAAAGGGGGGATTGTTGATGCCCTGGGGGAGCGAGAATGGCTTGCTGCTGAGATCCCAACGTAAAACGAGCGATCCCGCCGCGACCTGTCATGCGCAGTGTCGACCGCGCGTCTTCCCTGCCTCGGTAACACGAGCTCCTTGGCCTGCTTCCCCCAATTCTCCTCAGCCGACCTGCAGAAACCAACTCGATGGTTTTCGCCACCCGACTCGACTCCGTTCTGCAACCCGACTTTACTTGACTCCTTTCAATACCCTTTGACTCCGTTCCTCCAACCCGACTTGACTTCTCTCGACTTCACTTCCGTGGCCAACACTCTCTGCTTCTTGCCTCTCCTCTGCACTCCGACTCGACTTGCCATTCACTGCGTTGCGCCGGACTTTTAATCGGCCGCAGGAGATTAACCAATATGCAGATTTCCGGATCAGGATGAGCTCGGGCGGAGCCACGCTCACACATTGGCACGGAGGTAAAGTGGGCGTGAACCTCCCCTGATCTAGGAATTTGCATATATGGATTCCACACAGACGCACCCCTGGGAGGGCCGGGCCCAAAGCGCGCTCCGCGCTTGCGATTGGACGGATCAGAATGGGCGTGTAGCATTCCCTGATCCGAATTCTCTTCGTCGGAAAGGCGCGCTATTTTGGCACTTCGCAGCTCGGGCGTATCGCGGAACGAGCCCAAGACAGAGCCCGACGCTGCAGTGTTCACAGTGGTGCGGGAATGCCGGTAGCAGGAGAGAGGTGAGGGTGGTGGAGGGTTTTTGGTGGTGGTTTGATGGTTATGGCGTGTGATTCAAAATAAAGATATAACAGAAAAACCGCCTAACTCAAAGTCCGCTCGCAGCCCGAATGAATCACACATAAAATTCCCTCTAAACAACGGGTTTGGGGCTAACTTATACATGTACTTATAGTTATCTCACCTACGGGACCTGAATGGTGGTTTGCGAATTTCCACCAGCCGTAAAATATATATATACATATACATATATATACATACATATATATACATATAAATATATTACATATATATACATATACAGTACATATATACATACATACATATATAGTGTTACGGTTGTGGAAATTAACAGAACACCATTCAGGTTCCCCGAAGATCAGTTATGTCGATAAGTGTGTGTTCCAGGTTAGATTTCCCCACCGATGTATAACGGGCAGATTGTTCGATGGCCGGGCTGTGAACCTTGAGGTAGTGTTATTCTTTTCTGTCTTTTATTTTTAAACAACATCTCCTCACCATACAAACATCTTCACCATCTTTCCACAACAAACAAACATCTCCTCACCATCTTCTCCACAATAAACAAACATCTCCTCACCATTTCCTCCACAACGCGCATCATTCTCCTAACCATCTTCTCCACAACAAACAAACATCTCCTCACCATCTTCTCCACAGCCGCCATCAATCTCCTCACCATCTTCTCCACAACCGCCATCATCTCCTCACCATCTCTCCACAGCCGCCATCATCTCCTCACCATCTTCTCCACAGCCGCCATCATCTCCTCACCATCTTCTCCACAACCGCCATCATCTCCTAACCATCTTCTCCACAACAAACAAACATCTCCTCACCATCTTCTCCACAGCCGCCATCATCTCCTCACCATCTTTCCACAACCGCCATCATTTACTCACCATCTTACCACGTTCGCGTGAAGACGGTGATCTCAGCCACATCCGCGTGAAGCCGGGATTTCAAACACGGCCCGCGTTCTGACGGCAAGGTCGGATCAAAACGGCGAAAGGGGCGGAGCCAGCTGGGGGTGAAGGGTCGAAGGTGAAAGAGGGAGCACCCCCCCCCCCCCGAACCCCGATAAAAAATCCGTGCTGGAACGCGGAGAAGCCAGTTGTTGGAGTGTTGAAGTCCGGGGAGTCCAGTTGAGAACGGTCGAGGATAACGAACGAGGAGAACGAACGAGGAGAACGAACGAGAAAGAACGAGTGAAGAACGAGTTGAGGAGAAACGAGGTTGGAGTACGAGTGGGAGTCGGGAAGAGCGCTTGAGAGAGCGTTTCGAGTTCGCGGCTGCGCTGGTTGTGTGGTTCGTTGGACGCCCGTTGGAGAGCTCGGAGTTGGAGTGCGGGCAGAGACACGACCGAGGTCGCCAACCAGGTAGCCCGCTCCGGTCTCTCGGATCCCCTTCGGTCATCCGGGCTCCGAGCAAATTATAAAGGCTCACGAGCGCGGTTTTCTTCCTTTCTTCTTGGGTTTTGCTGAAAAGTCTGTGGCGCCTTGTCCATAAGTAAAACAAACTGATTAAGTGCATGTACATTACATAATAGACATCGGCCTGTAGGTTTGTGCTCGTGTCTTTTTCCCCATTCCCCCCCCCCCCCCCACCCATTCATTGCATTGCTTGTGGTTTGAATAAAATGTTTCCCATTTTTGAATGTCAACCTGCTCGGTCGTGTCACTTTCTGGCCATAATTGCGTTTGGGATATTAGCTGGCTGATGCTTATAAGCCGACAAAACGTACATCTGGTCCGACGGGGCTTGGCGATATAAAACGCGTCGGCGATGCGCAAAAGAACGAAGCTGCTTAAGCAGCTCGTTTTCGTGCAGGCTCCGTCGAGGTATGAACTCCCGGCATTTCTGTCTGCGCGAATAATTAGGTACATCGACAATTCGGCGATCGACCCTGTAGCGCGTGGACAGAAGAGTTGGCTGGTTTAATGGTGTGTTAAAAACACTTCGTAGCTGGGTTTCGGCGTTGATCCGAAAGCTGCGACTAGATTGCTCGTTCGTGGGCACGCGCGGCCGCATTGAGCTAAAGGCAGGTCGCCCGCACGCCGGACGGGCGGAAATCTACAACAATATATACATACATACATATATATATACAAACATACACATATATATATATATATATACATACACATATATACATACATATATATACACATATATTATATATATATATACACACATACATACATATATATACATACACATATATATACATACATACATAACAATAAATATACATATATATACACATACATAATATATAAATATACATATACACATATATAATATATTATATATATACATATACACACATATTATATAATACACATCATATACATATATTATATATGTATATATATACACGATATATATATATTATATACATATATGCATATACATACATATATATATACATATACAGTAATCCCCCGTTTCTCGGCGGGGTACGTTCCAACCTCCCGCGGTAAGTTGAAAATCCGCGGATGAATGGACGCCTCCACAAAACAACATTTTAAACACATTTTAAATCTCAATTAAACACATAAAGAAAAACATTTGAAGCATAAAAATGCTTACTGTAAAATCAGTAACGTTGGCAAAAACATTGTGATGGGCAGTTGCTGGCGTTGTTTCTTCATGGGTGGTGAGGAGGGTTTTGTAGGTTTCCATTGCGCCATCAATAGCGTTCTTGAATTGCAAACGCACCGAACCATAGAGGGATCCCATGCTTCAGCACTCCCCTGCAATTCTTTGGCCGTTCTCGCCATTGTTGCTAAGCGTTCAAGTAATAGGCCTTCGTCGTCGTGCTCCTGCGATGGATCACATTGTTCCTTCTCCTCCTCGCATGCAGACTTTCGTAGCTCAGCCAAATCCTCGTCCGTTAATGGTCAGAGTTGGTTTTCGATGAGGTCATTCACTTCGTCGGCGTCATGTCATTGGAATCCTCCTCCTAGAATCTTCGCCAGCTTGACCGCCTTATCGATTGCCGAATGGTGAATTTCGTCTGGAGAAAAGGCCTTGTATTCGTGGACGCATTCTGGGCGACAGCTCATCCAACAGGCGTTTAAAGGTTTCTTTTTTCATTTCTGTGTAGAGCCTTCTGATTATTTGGAGACAGGTTGCTATCGTGAAATCACGCCAATACCCCTCAGAGAAAAATTGTCGTCGGAATCCATGGCCTCCACGAGGTGCTGCAGGGCGTTGCGAATGTAAAGCGCTGATGTTGGCTTCGTCCTTCTTGATGTAGCGTATGGTCGATTCATCAAACCGTAATGGCACCCAACCGCGGCAAACATTTTTCCTTTGGCGGCATCATAGGGCTTGGAGAAAAAAAAACGGAGAAAATATCTGTGTCGTTCACAAGCGAAACACTCAAGGACAGCGAGAGTGCGCCTCGTGGGCAGCAGCCATCAGCGCCAAGGAGAAATGAATAGCGCGCTCTCTGTCTCTTGTCTCGTGCGTTGTGTCGACAACATACAAATTTTTTTTTTGTTTGTTTATTATTAAGATAGCTTTCGAGCGCCACGCGTTATAATTTATTGCTTAAATAATTTATATTTATATATATATTACCTGCGAATGTACCGGGGAATCCGCAGAAAAATTAGTTACGTTCCAAGCGAAAACCCGCGATGAACCGGGCGCGAAGGTGAACCCGCGATGAAGCGGGGGTTGACTGTACATACATATACATACATACATATATACTATACACACACCATATATATATTTATATATATATAATATACATTATATATAATTACGAGTGTGTTCAAAAAGTATCCAACCTTAATTTTTCGTGCGTAAAACAAATGAAGCGAGGGAGCGTGGTTTGGTGCAGGTATGTAGGCGATCCTAAACCGTATGCGTGAATATTTTCCCGCCTGCAGAAGCTGTCAGTCGCCGACAGACCGCATGAAGTGAGGAAGTGTAAGTGAGCGCCGTCGGATTCTCGTTTTTGACAAAATGACGGAAAAACTTGATAACGCTACTGCATCAAATTTTGTGTAAAGCTTGGCGAATTCCCAAGTGGAAACGATCCGGCAAGATTCAACAGGCCTTCGGGAACGAAGCAATGGGCCACCACACAGATAAAGAGTGGTACATCCGCTTCAAAGATGGTCGCACATCAGTGGAAAGTGAAGCACGTTCTGGTAGGCCCTCAACATCCCGAAATGAGATCGTCATTGACCAAGTGAGTGACCCCTGCTGATACAGGATCGTCGAATCACTATCAGAGAACTTGCAGACGAGGCAGGCGTCAGCATTGGATCCGTTCATTCCATTGTGACTGAGGGATTTTGGCTTAAGGAGAATCTCAGCGAAGTTCGTGCCAAAGCTGCTAACGATCGTAGCAGAAGCAACTACGCACGAATGCATTCACAGTATCGCAGCTATCGAACATGACTGCGCAGATCATGTGAACAGCGATGCCTCGGTAGACTGTGAACTTAACAGCGATCCTAACTTCTTCAACACAGTGATCACTGGCGATGAGACCACAGTGATCCATCATTTTGTCAAAAAACCGAAAAATCCGACGGCGCTCACTTACACTTCCTCACTCATCGGCGGTCTGTCGGCGACTGACAGCTTCTGCAGGCGGGAAATATTCACGCATACGGATATTAGGATCGCCTACATACGTGCACCAAACCACGCCTCCCTAGCTTCATTTGTTTACGCACGAAAAATTAAGGTTGGATACTTTTTGAACACACCTCGTATGTATGTACAGTAATCCCCCGTTTTCTCGCGGGGGTTACGTTCCAAACCTCCCCGCGCTAAGTGAAAATCCGCGATGAATGGACGCCTCCCCAAAAAATCGACCTCGTCTGGTCTTGTCGGTTTGGAGTGATTGGGTTTTGAGGTGCTTGAGACGACTAGTCTGGTCTGGTCAGTTTGACAGTGATTGGGTTGAGGCGCCGGGATCGACTAGTCTGGTCTGGTTGTTTGGCAGTGATTGGGTTTGAGGTGCCGGAGATCGACTAGTCTGGTCTGGTCGGTTTTGGGGTGCTGGGTATGAGCAGTGCTCGTCCAAGCGGCGCAAATCTTTTTCCTTCCCGAAGCATATATCGAGCACCTTAACCTTCCTGGAGCGTCCCAGGACCTTCCTCTGGCGCTTCGGTTCTTGCCAGAACCTTAGAAGGTGCAGGGCGTTTGGGCGCCATCGTGGGGCTTGGAGAAAAAACGTAGAAAATATTCAAGTTCACAAGCGAAACTTTGTTTCGTGCGTTGTGTGACTGGTCGAGCACCACGCGTATATATTTATTGCTTAAATAATTTATATTTTTATATATATTACCGCGACTGTACCGGGGAATCCGCAGAAAAAATTAGTTACGTTCCAAGGGAAAACCCACGATGACCGGGGGCGCGATAGTGAACCGCGATGAAGCGGGGGTTGACTGTATATATATATATATATATTTATTATTATATATTATATATATGTATGATATATATATATATGTATATATATATATATGTATATATGATCTTGGGAACATCCACTGATACGAGTTCCCTCTCCGGAGTAGACTGGTCTATTTCCTCTGCAGGGTGGACTGGCTTATGACTCACAGCATGGGTAAAATGGCAGAGAAGTGGCTGTATCAATAGCAGATGTAAACAATACATTATAAGCACAACAAACTTAAATGACAAAAATTCATAACGACAGGAATATAACTTGCAGATGACCTCATTTCAGTTGTAACAGGAGAACTACTGGATGTGCAACAACGAGCAGCTTCTCTCTGCAAATCCCCCATGTTGCATGCAACATTTAAGGTTTTACAATGCCCTAAAGGAAGTCTATGGCTCAAAAACAAAAACAATTCTACCCCTTAAGAGCTTGTCTGGAAACAAGTTTTAAACAGATAAACATGATGTCATTGATCATTGGAAAGAGCATTTCTATCCTCTGCTGAATCAAGATGGAAAGGATTACGAAGAATTACAAGGAAATTTTGCACAGGAGGAGGCAACTCGGCCTATCATGCCTGCGCAAACACCACACTAATTTATCTACACAAGATCCAAGGAAGAAAATGCAAAAAAAAAATTAATTAAATGATTTGGGGGGGGGCGGGGGGTATATTTTTTCATTTTTTTGTTTGTTTTTGTTGTTTTTGTTTATTTATTTATTTTACTTTATGTATTTTTTGGGGGGGGGGGTATGGCTTGGATAAAAACACACATCAATCACACAACCCCCTTTGACAAGACCCCCCAACAGCACTTCGTCCACATGCACACAATCACCCATCAATGCTCAAGCTACAAAAAGTCCGATCAACATCCTATACCCCTCTATCTCCATAACTTCCAGGTACCTATCTAATTCTAATTTAAACTTATCTACTTTTTCTGCTACCACTACCTTTCCAGGGAGGCCATTCCACGCATTAACTACTCTCTGAGTAAAAGTCCCCTGACTTGCTACCGTCTTAACTCTCCTAGTCATTACTCTTAGGATATGGCCCCTGGTCCTATCACTGTCTACTCTGTTGAATAATTCATCTGCACTTATTTTATCTATACCTTTCATTATCTTAAACATCTCCATCATATCTCCTCGTAACCACTCCTTTCCAGTCAATAAAGCCGTCTCCTTCAGCCGCTCCTCATAGCTGAGTCTTGCTCGGCCCGGAATGAATCGAGTAACCCTGCTCTGAACCCTCTCTATGGCATCTATGTCCTTCCTAAGTTGTGATGACCAAAACTGCACACAATATTCTAAATGTGGCCTTCACTAAATTCCTGTACAATGTTAACACAACCTCTTTTGATTTATAAATGACCCCCTCTGAATACAACAATAAAACCCTATTTGCTTTACCTATAGCTGCCTGGCACTGTGCTGCCTGCTTACCTCCCGTATCTATTACCACCCCCAGACCTTCTCCTGTTGACACGCTCCAAAATTACCCTTGCATCCTGTAATCTCTATTTTCATTGTTCTTTCCCATCCCCAACACCTTACACTTGCTCAGGTTAAATTCCATCTGCCAATCTTTTTCCCAATCTATACAAGTATCATTACTTTCCTGTATCTGATCACCACCCCTCTGCTATCCACTTGACCTCCAAGCTTTGTGTCATCTGCAAATTTGGAAGCTTACTCTTCACCACAATTATCCAAATCATTGATGTAAATCATGAATAGTAATGGTCTGAGTACTGATCCCTGAGGTACCCCGCTACTTACATCCTCCAGCAAGACATCCTCCACTCACAGCCACTCTTTGCTTCCTACACTAAGCCAGTTTGCAGTCCAATTAGCTACCTTACCAGCCACTCCACAAGCCCTCACTTTGGCTAACAACCTCCAATGTGGTACCTTATGTGTTGAGGCATTAATTATATCTGCTCAACTTCGATAGCCAACGATGAAGACAAGCTGCTTATTGTCAGGCCACTTGACGAGTGACACTCCACAAGAAAGAGAACCCACCTTGATAGCAATCAAAAAAGAGACGATGCACACTACTCCTAGGTCACTGGGCAATCTCAAGCAAACTTTGTGCGATGATCACATATTCAGCTTCAGCGAAGGTTGAAAGTACTCCACTTCAAATTCTCCTTCCGCACACCACAAAAGGGTAGGTAACCTACTATATTTACTCGAAGAAAGGGTCGTTCGTTTGTCTGTGCACACTATTTTTCGAAAATGGCCAAACAAATCTTTGTCAAATTTTCAGAGGTTCATCAGTGAGTGCTGGGGGGGGGGGGGGTGGGGGGGGGGGGGTTCGGCAAAAAAATTTGGAAAATTTTGAAAAAAAAGAAAGTTGGATATTTTAGCTTATCTGGAATCGAATTCCAGATAAGGTATTGTCATCGTGCACTATCCGTCCGTCCGTCTCCTATTTCAACTTCTCCGGCAAAACCGCTGGGCCGATCTGGCTGAAATTTTTCAGTAAGGTTCTACTCCTGACTGGTAACTCGGATGGCAAAGCTCGTTCCAGTCACGTGACTTGAAGTCGGTCAAAATGGCAGACTTAGTAAATTCCTTCAAAAATTTTCTTCTCCAGACTCACCAGTCAGAATGCTACGAAATTTGGGTTGAAACATGAGGACAGGATCCTGATAAATTGTGGAGATCATGCCGATCACATCACCGGAAGTGTGACAAAATGGCAGTCACGTAAATTCCTTCAAAATCTTCTTCTCCCGACTCACCAGTCAGAGTGCTACCAAATTTGGGTTACATTCGGCCAGGGCCCAGATAAGCTACAGGCACAGTGGTCCTATTTTTTTTCTTAATCGCTCGATTGTGCCAAAACCTTTGTAGCTACGTGAAATAACCATAACCATTCCTTTCACGCCGTGAGGCGCATAGGGCTGCCAAGGCAGTTTCATTTGGCTAAGGAGTGCAGTCCTGGATGGGTTAGTACTCCGTTGCAGGAAACTCAAGTGGCTTATTACCCCAGAAAGCTGGTACTCATTTTTCCGACCATGGAAGAATGATAGGCTATCAACCCACCTGGTATTGTTTCAACGGCTGACAGGGGCTCAAACTCAGGATCATAAAATCTTAAGCCAGCCAACTTAACTGTTAAGCGAATAACAGGATTGTAGATACGTGAAAAGAAACATGAAATGAGCCCTGACCCCATTCATTAATGGGTATAGGGAAGTGTTTTAGGCCCCCACAAAAAAATTCTTCAATATGCTAACATGATTAGGACAGCACCGGGCACGACGGGAACACCTGCTAGTAATGTGTAGGTTAAAGATTGTGGAAGTAGCAAACTATCAGAAAACCAATGCACAAACATGAAAATATGGCAAGGATCATGGCACATGGGATTCACACTCCATCGCCAAATTTCAAGGGCACAAGCACTACCCAATCCAGAATGACCTTCATTCGAATGTCATTTGTTTTATCAAATTTGACCGATCGGGTGCCCATTTTACTGGGCATCTTCGATATCATTGTTGATGTAACGCACAAAGATATGTCTTAAAGTTTGTCAAAACGGCAACAAATCAAGTCAATTGTCCCAAAAGCCTGTATTACCCCCATTTTACCCAAAGATGGTAGAGGGTGTTTCATCTCAAAGTATGCGGTGTTTCATATGGGGGTGTAAAGGAAACCGTCTCATCTGCATTCACGATGTGGACATTAAAGATAGTATATAATATGTTGGAAAGAATAAGCCAAAGTGTACTGGCACATCGGTTGTATAATCTGCCTCCAGATTAATTTGTTTTAGTAGTAGTAGTAGTAGTAGTAGTAGTACTACTACTACTACTACAACGGTCCCATTTAATCCCACTTACTTGTGGGGTCAGCCAGGGAAAGTTTTTGTCCCTAGTCTTTGACAAATTTACTGGCCAGGCCTTACATTTGACGAAACATGGCAGGATTTTGTAAATTATTCAGGGTGCTGGCACCAACTCATCAAGTCTTTGCGAAAGACTTGGGATCTTAATTGTCCACAAACTAATGCTAGTAGATGGGGCTCCCATCTTAATGCCAATTTGAGGAAGGGTAAAACTTGTGATGCAACAACCTGCCCACGGAACACCAATCCGATAGTTCATAGTCGGGTTGGGAATCAAATGCAGACTCGACAGTTCAAAGGCAAGTGCACTACCTCTGCACCATCCCGTTAGATGCCGAGAGATTAAATGGGATATATCAATTTATTACTAAAGGGATTTCGATAATAAGTTAAATCAAGTTAATAGTAAGAATGGAGTTCATACTTGTACTTTGATTTTTAGTAATATATGTGGGAGATAAGTAAATTAATTTATTAAGTTGAGGGTCTATAAATGATGCACCAAAGTTCTTCCTCCTGTGTCAATTTTTACTTGAATTTCCTTGTATAATAGGCCAATGTACAGTGAAATAAACAATTATCAATTTAAATGTGAATTAATACATTAATTTTGTGAAAAGTTAATGCCATGCCTGCAGTGCTTAACCATCCAACCATTGGGACCATACTATGTGCAGAGCGTTGGTGTTGCCTAAAAAGGCTCCTTGGCTATTGGACACAATCCTGGATGGGTCGCCACTCCGACACAGTCCACCAGTAAGCTGGCACTCATTTTGCCGACCTCAGAAGGATGACAGGCAGAGTCAACCCCACCTGGTATTGATTCAACAGCCGAGTGGGATGTGAACTCAGGATCCTAGGATCCCAAGCCCACCACCCTAACCATTAAGCCAACACCAGGCATATCGTGCTTATCTCAGGACAATATAAAGCCTTTCTTTACCTGGTGAGGTTAAGTCTCGTATAACCACTACCCTGATTTATTTCCTCTAACTCATTCATCCACCTTCTTATTCTGTTCTTGCCTTTGCCTAAGGGAGTCCTTATTACTACTTCACTTCTCCTGCCAACATCAATCTCATCCACACTGTATTTTCAATATCTGATATTTCATATCCCCAATACAAGATAAGTCCTCTCAACACTTTGCTATTATGCTCAAAATGTGCTGGAAACACTTGAGGACAACAGACACTCATTGCCTGCTTGTTCTTCCCATGTTGACACTGCCATATCTTCAACTATTATCATCACACCCAAGAAAGTTGCTAAGATTATTCAAGGGGTTGACAACTCAAAAGCTACTGGGCCAGATTGAATCACTGCAATTGATGTGTTCACCTGAACTGTCTTCTGTTCTCTCAAAATTGTATCGCTCGTGTCTGTCAAAGTCTGCGGTTCGAACCACGTCTCCTCCATAAAGTGTCCATGCGAGTGTCACTCTCAATCAGGACCTAGAGAGTGTGATTAACTGGGGAAATGACTGCCTTGTTACTTTCACCCGAAAGAAGACTCACTTGTTGTCCATGTCCAGCTCAAGATCATCTTGTTTTCCAACCCTCTCTATACATTTTTCACCTTTGCAGGAACTCACTGGTGTCCGTCTGCTTGGATTGGATATCAGCTCAAACTTCAGCTGGGAAAGGTACATCTCTGGTATAGCGAAAAGAACCTCCCAGTGCCTTTGCTGCTTATTTGTTGCCTAGCGATTACCTTCCTCCAGCTGCTATGCTCTATCTGTACAAGAACACTACACGACCTGTCATGGAGTATTGTTGCCATATTTGCCTGATGCTCTGGCCTGTCACCTGTCTCTCCTTGACAGAATCCAGCGGTGTGCTGCCAATCTGGTTGGACAGGAGTTGGCATCCTTTCTGAATCTTCTCTGAGTCCGCCGCTCTGTTACTTCTTTGCACCTTTTCTCGGAATGTGCTCTGAGGATCTCGCATGAGTTGTTCCACCTGAGTGTACTTTTATTCACTCTACATGTTTGGCAGCTTCTTCCCATCCAGACTATATCCATCCCGAAGAGTAAGACAATGAGGTACTCTTCTAATTTCTTTCCCTGTACTACATCACTTTGAAACCGTTTACCTGCATCCCACTTCCCCCTCAATCCAAACCGACCTCACTTTAAGAGGAATGTAAATAGATTTCTCTGTTTAACATATATATATATATATATATAATATATAATATATATATATAATTTATATATATATACTGTATATATATATTAATATATATAATATAATATATATATACTTTCTTTTGTGTAGCCCCCACCTTGAGTGGCCTTTGGCTTTGTGGTGGGTGAAATTCCATCGAAAATATATATATTGTTACGGCTGTGGAAATTCGCAGAACACCATAAAGGTCCGTAGTTCAGTTAGACCGATAAGTCTGTGTTCATTTAGATTTCCCCACCGTTGTTTAATGGGATTTATTCGTGTCACAGGGCTGTGATCCTTTGAGATAGCTGTTTTTCTTTTCCTCTCGTTATTTTGACCAAACACCACGATCACCTCAACCACAACAACGCACGACGTCTCAAACCACAACAACCACGATCGCCTCAAACCACAACAACCACGAACACCTAACCACCTTCCCCGCTACGCCAACTGCCGATCCCCTTCTCCACGAACCGAACCACAACTCTCTACCGATGGCGCGCGATTTTCCCTCCTGCTTTTCCGCGCTTTGGTATGGGGGAGGTGCGATTTGAGCCAGAGGTCAAAGGTGAAAAAGGTGGGGGCCTGATTTTGGGGGAATGAATCTCCCTGGACCTGTGCCAAGAAAGATTCTCTCGGCCCCCGCGAGGCGCACGGGAGGGGGGCGAGAGGGCACGCCCCTTTCTGGAAGCTTCCTGCAGGAGCTGGAAGGTGGGCGGAGCGATAAAAGGGGAGGAGCGAGGCGTTGGAACTGGGGATATAAGGGCACGCAGGACGCCAAGTAAAGTGTTGTTGTTGGGGCTTTGTTTTGTCTTCTTATTCGTGGTGGTGCGTGGGGCTTCTTCTTCTTCGTCGTCTTGGTTCGGTGGTTCGGGTCGAGTCGTCGGAGCTCGCAGTCGGTGGGGATCCGGGCGTGGCACCAGGACGCGGACGGGAGCGCCACTTTGCAGCTCTGTCGCGCAAGCCTGCGCATCCGTGTGGAGAGTGCTGGTGAGAGCTCGCCGGCTCCGTGGAAGGCCGAGCTCAGCCGCGGCTGTCCTAGCTGCCGTGGGGACAGACGTCGCGACTCGCCCACATCGCACCACGAGGGTGCAGGTAACCTGCAACGGTCTCGTGGATTCGTTCGGTCTGCCAAGTCCCACGCCATAAAGGTCTACGGACCCTGTCTGACTCCCCTGTCTGTCTGTGGGGGTAGTCTTTTATTTTCCTTGGGTTTGCTTTCGAATGAATGTTGGTGGCGCCGTGTCCTGTAAGTAAAAACTGTGTAAGTTCTGTACATAAATTGCTTATAGTTGGTTGTAGTGCTTTTACCTTGCTCGTGTCTTGTCCCCTCCCTGCATTGATTGCATGGCTGTATATGTGCATGTGTGTAAATAATCAAAATGTGCTGGTCTAAATGTAACCGTTCGTCGTGTCTTTTCCCGATTGGAACGCCATATTGCATCTCGGAATATTAGTTGGGTTTTAATACCCGTTAAATAGAATCGGATCCGGCGAGGTCGGCGATAATACCCGCTCGGTTATCACTGCAGAGGAACGGACCGCGTGAGCGGTTCGTGTCCAAGCCGACCTGCGCCGAGGTACGGTCTCCGGTAGGCTACCCGCGCAGGTACTTAGGTTATTCGATATTCGGCGATTGACCCTATTTTGCGCGGGTAAAAATTGGCTAGGCCGTGGTGGGGTTGAAGACCCACCGTGACAGGGTTCCGGCAGGTCACGACTGAATTATCCGTCCGGTGGGCGAGCGGCTACTATTACTGGAAAGCGGCCGTTCGCACGCCGGTGGGCGCGAATTGTAACAATATAATATATATATATATATATATATATATATATATATATATATATATTACCCATATTGCAATATCTCCTCATCTTTGATTTGTCTCATCTCTGTTTTATAGCTTAAACCTCATTCCTTTACTCAAAAGGCCTGCCAATTTATTTTCAAACTCTGTTACCAATCTACAAGCATCCTTTTCATTCACACATCTCCTCACCTTCTAAGAATACTCTGTCTTTCCATTAAAAGTATCCCAACTATAAATGCAAACCATTTCTTCATGAATCATTGCCCCAGCCGAATGTCGATGTCACTTGCCCCAATATATAATATAATCTGACCCCATTAAAATCTGATGTTGAATTGGTGAAAACATGAATCCAATTCTCCCATTAATCAAGCATTTCCCTATCGGCACAGGCATCTTCATATCCCCTGAATATTTTTTAACTCAATTTGTTAAGAGGAATGA
>CM068964.1:45286136-45301300 GCA_035128595.1 Eptatretus atami
TATATATATATATATATATACATATACATCACTGAGGATTATATATATATATATATGGATTTTGGTACAGTTTAAACTAGAAGGGTGCATACCCCTGCCAGGCTGATTAGTTTATGTTTTGTATCCCACTGATAGGCAGGATCTGGATTCAGATCTGAACTGAAATTTAAATTGGCTTGTTCTTGCCACTTAACCAACTCATCCACCAAGTTTTGTCCAAATCTGTTCACAACTTTTTGAGATATCCTGCTCTATGTCGTTTTAGCCCTATTACTCAATGGTGAAAAATCACTGAAAAAATTTCTAAGATCCGCGTTGGGATCTTCACCAAAACCGAATAATCTCTTCCTTGTTAAATACCCAACCTGCCCACCAAGTTTTGTCCAAATCCATCCACAACTTTTTGAGATGTCCTGCTATATCTCATTTTAGCCTTGTCACTCAATGGTAAATAATCACTTAAAAAATTGTTACATCCAGATCCGGATTCGGATCATCACCAAAATCTAATCATTTCGTCCTTGTCACGTATCCAAGCTCTCCACAAAAATTCGTTCAAATCCGTCTACAGCGTTGAGATATTTTGTTCACAAACAAACAAAATGAAAAATCACTCTGAGAAACACTTGTCAAAATAGAACAAAGTAGAACGGCACTCGATAGAGCGCATACCTCCGCCAGGCTCAACAGTTTATGTTTTGTTTCCCACTGATGGGCTGGACCTGAACCAAAATCTAATCGGCTTGTTCTTGTCACCTAACCAACTCATCCACCGAGTTTTGTCATAACTCATCCACAGTTTTGAGATATCAGATATATGTATATATATATTATATATATATATATATATATATATGTAGCTTTTGGCCCGATCTATCAATTTTAGAAATTAGGCCTGTGTTGACCTTTTGACTTTAAAAGGAATTGGTGTTGATTTCATTGACCTGATATGCAAATCCTGTTCAAATTTCAAGTCAATCGTATGAAAATTGAGGATTTTAGAAATTGCACCCAAGTTGATGGCCTTTGGCCAATGACCTCTTGACCTTTTCACCTCAAAAGTAAATAGGATTCTGTCGGACCACCAACTTCACCATTTGGTGAAGTTTCGTGAAGATCAGTTTAAAATTGTGAACTGTAGGCAAATTAAAGGTGAGCGGACAGATAAACAAACATACAAACGGAAGCGATCAACATACTTGAGAAGAAAAAAAAATTGGCCAAGTAACAGACAGACAGACAGACAGAGATGAAAACATAACCTCCATCCATCTTCCGTGGTGGAGGTAAGAAGTACTTCTGGCTTCTACTTGCGATCTGTGAAACACAACTAACCCACCCCCACCCCCCCCCCCAAACCCCTCAAAGTAAAACAAGAACTGTGTAAGCTGTGACAATGCTACCTGCGGTATCAGCCAACTTTTTCACCTCTGCCACCGAAGGTGAAGGAGGTTATGTTTTCACCCATTTCTGTCTGTTTGTTTGTTTGTTTGTTTGTTTGTTTGTTTGTCTGTTTGTGTACAGGATATCTCAAAAAGTTGTGGATGGATCTGGATGAAATTTGTGGACAGGTTCGGTGTGCAACAACGACAAATCGATTAGATTTTTGTGAAGATCCGGATCCAGATTTGACTACTAGAATTTTTAAAGTGATTCTTCACCATTGAGAGATAGGGCCAAAAACGATATATAGCACGATATCACAAAATGTTGTGGATGGATTCGGACGAAACCTGGTGGACAGGTTGGGTGTGTGACAAGAAAGTATCGATTCAATTTTGGTGAAGATCCGAATCCGGATCTGGACACGATAATTATTTCATTTTTAAAGTGGTTCTTCACCATTGAGAGATCGGGCCAAAAACGATATCATACTGTATAGCATGATCTTTCAAAAATGTATTGGGCCCGATATGTTCTCGTGGATCAGGCATTACGTGGCGGAGGAATGTGCTCTACCGAGTGCCCTTCTAGTTTAACCTGTGACGTGTCGCAGGCCTACAGAAGATCAGCTTTGTTGGTGTTGCTGTTTTTGTTGTTGTGGTTCTTGTTGCGGGTCGATTTCTGAAATGTGCACCCATTAGTTGGAAAGGTGCCAGACCCCAAGCACATTTATCACTTCACTCCACCCACCATGGCGCCCAGACAAAATAATACTGCTGCCATCTGGGTTTTCTGGTGGGCCTTAGACATCAGGTCAGTAGGCCTCTGCTGATTAAATGCGACCCGGGTTTGTTGTGTCAGATTTCCATTGGTTTTGTTTTGGTCAAGTGTTACGAACAATGAGGGACCCCAAAAAATCTAATCACAAGTCAAATAAAAATTATTTGTTAGGTTTAATCAAGCCCATCAGCACCCACGGTGTACTCCTCCCTAAAAGAACAAAAATAATTGCGTTACGTAATTTTTCAGTGACCCCACCATATTCGAGCTAAACAATCCATGACTGTGTCACAAGTCAGTTCGTTCTGATTTAACCGTGGTGGAGGCTGACATGGATGAGAGGTGTCGAGTTAATCATTTAATAACGCAAGAAATGTGTGTTTCCCAATCGTGCTGTTCATCTTTTAAGACTGCTTTAAATGTGAGTTTCCTAATCGGCCCCTTATGAGATCTTATCGCAGGTCGCGACCACAGTGCGGTCATTCTTGGTTTGCAATGCCGGCCCACCCCTTGGGAAGGGAATCAATCCACGGATGCATTTCTGGCTCACAGGTCTTCATCAGCATTGATTGGATTCCCCTCAAGAGTTGAGCTGGCAAGCTTACATCATTGTCATAAATGCCAGAGTTTCTCTTCATTGGAATGGTGACTGTGAACCATTGTGCCACACCAGCATTTTCTGCAAGGGTTCTGAATGTTCACGGTCACAGAATTTACAGATGCATTTCTGGCTAACTGGCCATCATCAGTGTGAGGTGGACTTCCCCCAAAATGTGACCTGTCTTTCCATGAAGGAGTATTAAGAGATACTAGTGCATATATATACATATATATATACACATCATCGTTCCTGCAACAATGAACCCTCAAATGGTTTCATTGTTGCATTAATAAACAATGAACCAGGACAAAACACAATGCTCTCAAAAGGCAAAGCAACGGCAGATTATTCCTTGTACAGGAAACCACTCGAGCATGATTATCACTGCAAAAGCTGAAGGCATAAAATGGCAATTCCTCTTGTTAGTTAACTGCATTCTAATAATTTTATAAGCATCAATGCGCTTTCTGTAAACAAATTAAGATTGCATTCACATTTTTATTAGGGAAGTGCTTCATGGATTTTAATCGTGGTTCCTGAACAAAGCAAATACTTATCTCCACATTAATCTTGCTTCCACTTTTGTTTCTCAATTACTTAATAAAATTAAGTGAAAATAATTAGTTCCAAATGAAATGACACAAATTATTTTCCTTATAAAAATTGCCAGGGTAATTCCATATCTATACCTCAGCCTCCTCTAATGATAGCTAAAGAAAGGTTAAAAAAAGAAAGAAAACAAAAAAGATATGATGGCAATGACGTATTTCTTGGTGTGCAATTTGCATTGCACCAGATTGTGCAATGAAAACCATCATTAGTCACTTGTCAACTCTGGAAGCAAACAATTTAATATTTCATTATTTTCGTGATGTGCACATTATCAGCTTCAATTTAAGGCAGGCGTGGCTATAATCAATTGGGTTAGACACATAATACATATGTATGCGCAGAGGTCATGCTTTTGAGAAAAATGATGGATTGGTGAATTGAAAAAAAATACATTTTGGAAAAGGAATAGTAGGATGGAAGATAAGAAAGCTGTGATAGTAAGGATGAGCTAGAAGAAGGGGAAGGAAGTTGAATTAAATTAGCAGCTATGGAGAGGAGTACAGGAGGCGGATAGAAGGAAAAGACACAGAAAGTCGGAATAACTATTTTTGATGCGTAGTTACTCGTACCCCAATTTAGATGACCCTTTCAGGAAAATAAGTGGTTACTTTTATTAATTTCTCTGATCAGAATACAGTAAGCAATTGAACTTGGTCTATTTAATGATAACTTGAAATAAAAGATGAATTATTATCTTAAGTTGCTGTTTGTTATTTTTGGACCTGATTGTTCATATTCGACAGCCGATGTGGGTTGTTGTAAAAAGTTAAGTTTCTTCTGTTTATAGGTATTCTAATGATGGTTGCAGGGAAGGTTTTGAGTCACACATCAGTATTTACCCTACATTTCTGTTTCATTTTCACCAAGGTGATCAGGATAGAGTCAACCCCAGAACATATAATTGTTTACTACCTCCTCGCTGTTTCAACGAAGTGAGAAAGCTGCATGGCTCTGTTTACACGTCCAACATGATAAATGCACCTGTACCTGTCTTCTGATGTTTAATGACAGGCATTTCGTTGAATTTAATGATAATGCAGTGAAAATATTTCGGCCAGATCGTGGTGATTTCCCTGGGGCAGTAAAGTCAAATGAATTGGTGTCGACGGAGAAGGCCAGACTGTTAAAAACACCTTGTGGAAGCTTTGTGGTTTACAGGATATGATATCACAGCAAGGATTAAGCTAAAAGCTAAAGTAGCAGACCCCCTCCCCCCCCCACAATAAACAACCTTGGTCGTTGGAAAAAGGTTACCCAACGTTTGGGGAAATAAGGTGGGAATGAATTCCAAAAAAAAAATTTTTGGGGAGAAAAAGCAGAGGGGAAATAGTTGTGGAGGAAGTTGGGATAGGAGGGGGGAAAAATATTGGAGGAAGTGGTGTGAAATGACTGATTTCACGAGACATACGTGTGTTGGGAGGTCAAAAGTTTCACATTTTTGCATGTGATGATAGCTCCTAATAAAGTCTCGCAACACTTTTCTGAGCAGGTCTGAGTGCAATGAGCCAAGCAATCATGGTGCCATGGCGAGAGGGCAGGAAAGGGGGTGGGAGGGAGGGGGAGGAGGGTCAGATGTCAGCCAGGTTTGCTGTCTCGGGAGGAGGGGGTTGATTTTTCCCAGAAGATAATACTCACCATCACAAAGCAAATGTAACCACTACTCCAGCACAGATGGGTTGATAAGTTATAAATGAACTCGATATACAGTCCGTACTTGGCACCTTGTGATTTATCATCTGGGTGGCATTAACAGTACAAATGATGAAGATTTGAAAGCACATGTTCAGGAATGGCTATGTACCAGCCCCATTGATATAATTGATCGAATCAACAGTACGTTGATTGAAGTATACTGACCACTAACAGAATGTTAATTGAAGTATGCTCAGCAAGACAGTTAGCATACTTCGATCAATCACACCCTGTTGATTCTATCAACTGTTCTACCCGGCCGGCGAAGCAGATCGCCATGAACCTTCACATCTCCAATGATTTATAAGATACGATGAAGGTACCACTTAATAGATCGGACAAATGTGTATACGTATACTAGGTTAACACGTTGAGAAATAGCTGAAATTTTTACAACTACCCTGTACGTTCTCATTTTCTAAATAAAAGGTCAACCTCTTCCCAAAACTACCCTCATAGTTATTAAGATTCACACACAATTTGAACACATTCAGTTGAAGTCTTGGGGGAAAATCGATTCTGTACATGTGCATATGTCGAAATTGGAGAATTTGGTGTTCCTTGGAATTGAGCAAATTGAAGTTATAAATCCTCTTCATTTCAGGCAGGATATCAATGGATCTGTTAAAGAAAATCACAAAATGATATGTCTGCTCATATCTATCCATCCATTGGAACCATACTCTGTGCAGAGCTTTGGTGCTGCCAAAGCAGTCTCCTTGGCTATTGGGCACAATCCTGGACGGGTTACCACTCGGACACAGGATACCAGCAAGCTGGCACTCATTTTACCAACCTCAGAAGGATGACAGGCAGAGGCAACCCCACCTGGTATTAATTTAACAGCCAAGCGAGATTTGAACTCAGGACCCATGGATCCCAAGCCCACCACCCTAACCATTAAGCCAACACCAGGCATACTTGCTCATATCAGGTGTCAAATAGTATTTTAAATCAGTGCAGTTTTAATTCTCATACATGTAACGGTCGGTATTCCACATGATGGATATCAATTACTGATGGCGCAATCACTTTGCTCCAGCAGTTCGACCTTTTATTTAGCATGACACAAAACACACAGGAAGCTCATTTCATCGTTATTTGAAACCTTTTATTGATTACGGGGTTTTTTTGTTTGTTTTTATTACCTCCACCACACAAAGGTGGATGGAGGTTGTTTTCACCCATCTGTCTATCCATCTGTTTGTTTGGTTGGTTGTTTGTGAACAAAATATCTCAAAAAGTTGTGGACGGATTTGGATGGAATTTGATGGAGAGCTTGGGTATGTGACAAAAACGAAATGATAAGATTTTGCTGAAGATCCGGATCCAGATCTGGATCTGAGAATTTTTAAGTGATATTTCACCATTGCGAGATCGGTCCAAAAACAGCATATAGCAGGATATCTCAAAAAGTTGTGGACAGATTCAGACGAAGCTTGGTGGACGAGTTGGTCATGTGACAAGAACCAGCCGATTCAATTTTAGTTCAGGTCCGAATCCAGATCCGGGCCACCAGAGGGATACAAAACGTAAAGTAATCAGCCTGGTGGAGGGATGCGCTCTACTGAGTGCCCTTCGAAGCTTAATGGTTATTTTTTAAAATGTTTTTATTTGTTTTTTATTTCTATTTCTATCGGGTTTTTTTATTGAGCATTGCGCAAAATACACAGAAAGCGAGTTTCAGCATTGTTTAAAATCTTTTATTTATTAAGTTTTATTTGTTTAATTTTTAATGTTTTGTTTTTTAAAAAGTTTTTATTATTATTATTTTTAATCAGCCTTATATTTTATCTGTGGAGTAGTATCTACAACTATTAGAGAGAGAGAGAGAGAGAGACACACACAGAGAGAGAGAGAGAGAGAGAGAGAGAGAGAGAGAGAGAGAGAGAGAGAGAGAGAGAGAGAGAGAGAGAGAGAGACACAGAGAGAGAGACACAGAGACAGAGACAGAGACAGAGACACAGAGACAGAGACAGAGACAGAGACAGAGACAGGGACAGAGACAGAGAGATATAGATTTGAAGTTATTGTCGGATTGCACCAAGGATCGGCATGGAGCACCTTCCTATTCCTGATTGTCATGGATGTTCTCATTGAGCAAGTGAGACAGGAAGTGCCACTGTCAATGGTGTTTGCAGATGACATTGAGCTATGTGGTGGGGATGATGATAATATTACTGAATATCTTGAGAAATGGAGAAAAGCACTGGATGAATTGGGTTTGAAGATCAGTAGACCAAAGACTCAATACATGGATTGTCAGTTTGAGCCTAGGGAAGAGGATCAGTGTGCAGGTGTAAAGATTATGGGTGAAGACCTAGATAAATTGAGCAGCTTTCAAGGCTTCTATCTGGGGTCAGTGGTGACAGAAGATGGAAATTAAGCAACGGATTAGTTCAGGTTGGAATAATTGGAGGAAGTGTCGTAGAGTGTTGTGTGATAGAAAAGTACTGCTGAAACTGAAAGGAAGAATTTACAAGACAGCTGTGAGACCGGCTTTGCTATATAATGCGGAAACTTGGGAAACATGAAAGAAAAAAGAACAAGAAGAATCAACCTTTTGAAGTTCAAGTTGGATTGCACCAATGACCAGCACTGAGAACCTTCCCATTCCTATAGCATCCCCCACAAGTGTTATTATGATTACAGCATCCTCTAAAGATGAACGGATCAGAGCTGTTTCGACTTGCTATGGCCTCTCGGTAAGTGGCAATGACCTTTCGCTAATAAAGGTGCCCAAACGAGTCTTTACTCATGAATGATGAATCCCATTGCCCGTCTGACTTGTCGAGCCATGATCACATAATATATGGACTGCAAATGAATTGTATATAACTTACATCTTGGGGCCTCACATGTCATTTCTCACAGTTATGGTTCCAAGTGTGGTATGGCCTAATGGTCATTAGCATTGTTTAATACTTACTCAACTTAGGGAATTTGGAGAAAATTGGACGTACTTGGGTGGTGTATTGGCTAACAGTCACCGGTCTGCACGTCTATCGGAAGTAAAAATAATTATTATAACCAGTTATCCAGTTGCGTCATGTCGATACCGACTTCTGGTGACATTCATGACGAGAGAGAGAGAGAGAGAGAGAGAGAGAGAGAGAGAGAGAGAGAGAGAGAGAGAGAGAGAGAGAAAAAGAGAGAGAGAGAGAGAGAGAGAGAGAGAGAGAGAGAGAGAGAGAAGAGAGAAGAGAGGAGAGAAGAGAAAGAGACAGAGAGAGAGAGACAGAGAGAGACAGAGAGAGAGAAAGAGGAGAGAGAGAGAGAGAGAGAGAGAGAGAGAGAGAGAGAGAGAGAGAGAGAGAGAGAGAGAGAGAGAGAGAGAGCAGAGAGAGAGAGAGAGAGAGAGAGAGAGAGAGAGAGAGAGAGACAGAGAGAGACAGAGAGAGACAGAGAGAGAGAGAGAGAGAGAGAGAGAGAGAGAGAGAGAGACAGAGAGAGACAGAGAGAGACAGAGAGAGACAGAGAGAGACAGAGAAGAACAGAAGAGACAGAGAGAGACAGAGAGGACAGAGAGAGACAGAGAGAGAGAGAGAGAGAGAGAGAGAGACAGAGAAGAGAGACAGAAGAGAGAGAGAGGAAGAGAGACAGAAGAGAGAGAGACAGAGAGAGACAGAGAGAGACAGAGAGAGACAGAAGAGAGAGACAGAGAGAGACAGAGAGAGACAGAGAGAGACAAGAGAGAGACAGAGAAGACAGAAGAGAGACAGAGAGAGACAGAGAGAGAGAGAGAGAGAGAGAAGAGAGAGAGAGAGAGAGAAAGAGTGGGTTGTAGCTTTTACCCTGTCCATCAGGCATATACAGTACAAGGTCTTCCTCTTCTTCCTTCAACCATATCCAGCATGGTGGACTTCTCGAGACTTTAGGTTTCTGCACATATGACGTGTCCAAAGAATGACAGTTTATGTTTTCGCATCAGTGCTTCTCATGTATACGGTGGTCTAATTTCTTCTAATTTCTTCAAGCACTGATTTGTTCGTTCTTCTTGCAAGCCGTGGAATTAAAATTAACCTCCAACACGACATTTAAAAACCGTCAATCTTCTTCCTTTCTTCCTTTTTCACTGTCCATCACTCACATCCATACGTTATAACTGGAAATACCAGAGCATCCACCAGCCTCCTCTTGGTTTGTTTTGTCACGTCTTCGTCTTTCCAGATCTTTGTCAATCCTGACATTTTGCTGGTCTCCCCAACATCAACCGTCTATTTATTTCCTCTCCAAATGTTTCAGTTACTTGAGTCTTAGAACCCAGAAAGTGAAACTTTCCGCACGATCACTCCAAATCTGAACACATTCATCTTCTCAGATGACAATATTTGTCTTTTTTAAAGTTAAAATAAAGACCAGCTTTTTCACTTTCCTTCTTCACCGTCTGCAGCAGTTCCATCAAGTCCTCTTTGCGTTTTGCCCATTTCCATTTCTTTCCAAAGTTTGATTATGATGCTGCTGTTAACTTTTTCTCCATTTTTGTTGTTCACGCCCAGGTCCCCATAAATAGTTGGAAAAATACATCCTTTTATTTAGCATTACGCAAAACACACAATAAGCCAGTTTCACCCAGGCAAAAATGCTACAGTTAGAACTATAGTATATGAGAGTTGTACTCTCATACACCATAGTTGTAACAAGTTCTACCACAGGAGTCTGCAGAGAATTACTACAGGAAAGGAATGCTATTTTTTTTACATGGGAGCGTTGTTTGAAACCGAGGGTATAATAGTTTGTGTGAAGTGTGTGATTTATTTTTCAAACTGAACGTAAAGTCAAACGATAGCTTCACACGATGAAAGACGTATGCAATGGCCGGGTGGATGAAAGGGGAAAGAAACACAAGATAACATTAAGGAACATACGCAGTAGGAAAGTGTTCACTTTATAGTTGGTAGACAGAGAGAGAGTCAACAATGGTTCGGAGCACATTGTGCAATTTTTTTCGATTTTAAAAAGGTTTAAAACATTTTCTTGTGAATGGCACACAATGCAGACCATTCTACAAATAGGCTATGAGCTCATTTGTTTGAACATCCATCATGGTGATATTCGTGCAGATCACTATTTGAACTTCACCTGTGTCTGTAGTTAAAGAAAATCAACATATGACAGCATAGGAGCTGTATGTATTTTACTAATGCACAGGGGGTGGGTGTGTGGTTGGACCAACATTACGGAGCGTTATGGAGAGACTAGGGGATACGGGGGGGAAGGGTTCAGCCTGCATTACGTAAGCCCTTCAAAATGTTCAGCAGACTCAATTATTTGCTGAACCATCATAGGAAACACAGGCAAGCAGGTTGGCTTCAAGATGTCCCTGCTTATTCTTTGTCGGAGGCTCACTCTGGGCTTCGGTTCTGGCTTCCTTAACACATATACAGCCTGTCTTTGAGTTTCTTAACAAAAGGCTTTATCACGTTAATAATAACTCCATTTATTATCCATGGAGAATATCCATAAACTCAGGGAGGATTGTCTAACGAATTGATAAAAAAAAATTATTGTGGGAGGTGCATGGGTCATTGGCCCAGCATTGTAGCAAGTGTCTAAAATAACAACATGATGGATGGCCCCAAGTAAATAAAAATACGTGTATGCATTTACAAACCTTATTCTTTTTTATCAAAACTTTTGGGAGATATGAACAATAAAGGTCAAAATAATGACAATGCTGGAGCCAGTAGGGAACAAGAAGTTATGGGTGAAGTTCAAGTTATGGGTGAATGAAATTTGTGGTCAGAGTCACCTCCACACCTCGCATATATTATGTCGTATTTGCATATGTTACCCAGAATATCCTACCTGGTATTTGACTGAGAGAAGAGAAATATTATACAGGTGGACAAGGTTAGCCAGAATAGAAGAGATACTTGGTGGGTATAGAAAATGAGAGATGGTGCTGGTGAACCAACAGATCGATGGACCGAAGGAAAGGGTAGGAATACATGGATAAAAGAAGGAAATCCAAACACAAAACAAGAGGTAAAATATAAAAGGTGTGGATGAGCAGAAAGGTTGTACTTGAAAATGATAACAGAGATGGTGGAAAGGAAGACTGGGTTAAAAGTGGTGAAGGACATCATTTTGCTAGCACGGTGTTTCACCATGATCAATTGTTTCCTGAAAAATAAAACGAATAATGACCACGGGTACTTAGTCTCCCAATGCAAGGTGACTCGATGGGACCATCTCCAACTTGAGTATATCAAATGGGTCCTGCTGACACTGCCATCATGAATGAATTTCAGCAAACATGAGGATGAGCCAGACTGAGAACAATTGCTCTGTAACAGCAAAATCAGACTCAAAACCAATTGTGTATTGTATTGATAGTAAAATGCTTCATGAAAAATGCCATAAAAGAGAGTAAAGATAACACGTGAACCTCATGTCTCATTGAAGGATTATGGACCCCCATTCCTTGAGGCATGGATCACGCTGCAGCAATTATGGAAAAGACTAAGCTGATGCCAGCGCTGCCTATTGACTAAGACTTCGATCGTCCGAAAAGAGAGCGGTCCTTGTTCTTGGAGGGACGGCACTTCCGGCCTCTTACATGGCCAAACCTTTGGTCTATCTTTCCCAATAAAAGAGCATGCGGTGATCAACCAACAGGCATGGGCTGTTGTAAAAAGGTAGTTATGTGTCACGGATCAACTGCAATAGGAATAGACTATGGACCTTGAACGAGTGATAGCAGGGAGTCAGGCGACTTGATGTGCTTGGAATGTATACTTTTCACTTGGCGCCATGTTGGAAATGGCCTGCCATGTTGGTTTAAGCAACGTGTGCCTGATGGATGAAGCATCAGTTCCTTTGGCACGAAGCAACTATTCGCACTATCATCATCCACGTTCATTCCACAGACAACCTCAAAACACCAAAGTTCTCTCACTGTTGAAGAAATATTCTCGAAATAGAGTCCAGATTATTCCCGATGCATTTTCCATTGTGATGGAAATAGTTTCACACATGAACACAAAGTTTCCAACGTGGTGGATTGTAGTAGCATTTGTTTCATAATTATTTGGTTATGCTAGGTTCCCACTGTCGTGCGATCCGTTACGAACGCCACGATTGGCCATTCGTAGCTGATCATGAAAATTTCTCTGAAAGCTGTTCCCACTATCACGATGCGCGGCACGATTGAAATCGTGGTCTCACAGAGCGTGGTGTTTGTCTTGTCTAAGATCGATCCCGATCACCACAATTAGGAAGCACGATTAGATGCGATCTGTCGCGCTTTGTTATGATGCAATACGATCTGATACGATGATCCCGATTGACAATTGATCGTAGAAAATTTTGAACCGTTCAAAAATTTTCTACGATTAACATGATTGCCACGACTGACCTCAAGATCTGATAAGATCTGATTAGGATCACCACGATTAGTCCACGATTAAGACCACGATTTCAATCGTGCCGCGCATCGTGATAGTGGGAACCTAGTATAGCATTAAATCAGTATGTCGAATATAGGAAAGGTGCAATAAATTAAAGAACTTATTTTGAATTAGTTGCTGTGAAATGTTTTCAGAGTATGTGTTAAATACTTTTGGAGGGTACAGTAGTGGTGTGTTGGTGAAGACACTGGACTGGCATCACAGAGGTCATGTGTTCAAATCCAGCAATATTTGAGATTTTTATTCTAGTCTTCAGGACGTCCACTTAGTTTCAGGAAAACCATCACATTACGACTGCATTATCATTGAAAACATCTGACTCATTATTTATCTTCACATGGAGATAACCTGCCTGCCTCACTTGGTATGCTCTAGCTGTCAAAATGACCTGTGATCCTACCCGATGCAGTCTACCTGAGATCCCACCTGGCATGTAGACTACCTGAGATCCAACCTCGTATAGTCAACCGGAAATCGCATCTAGTATAGTCGACCTGAGATCCCACCTGGTATAGTCGACCTGAGATCCCACCTGGTATAGTCGACCTGAGACCAACCTGGTATAGTCGACCTGAGATCCAACCTGGATAGTCGACCTGAGATCCAACCTGGTATAGTCGACCTGAGATCCCACCTGGTATAGTCGACCTGAGATCCCACCTGGTATAGTCGACCTGAGATCCCACCTGGTATAGTCGACCTGAGATCCCACCTGGTATAGTCGACCTGGAGATCCAACTGGTAGAGTGGACCTGAGATCCCACCTGGAAGAGTGGACCTGAGATCCCTCCTGTTATAGCGACCTGAGATCCCACCTGGTAGAAGTCGACCTGAGATCCCACCTGTAGAGTCGACCTGAGATCCCACCTGGGTAGAGTCGACCTGAGATCCCACCGGTAGAGTCGACCTGAGATCCCACCTGGTAGAGTACCTGAGATCCCACCTGTAGAGTCGACCTGAGATCCCACCTGTAGAGTCGACCTGAAGATCCCACCTGGTAGAGTCGACCTGAGATCCCACCTGGTAGAGTCGACCTGAGATCCCACCTGGTAGAGTCTACCTGAGATCCCACCTGGTGGAGTCGACCTGAGATCCCACCTGGTTTTGTCGACCTGAGATCTAACCTCGTGTAGTCTACATGAGATCCCACCTCATGTAGTTCACATGAGGTCCCACCTGTTGGTAGTAATCAACCTGAGATCTCACCAAGTGTAATATACCTGCAATCACACCTGGTGAAGTCCACCAGTGATCTCACATGGTGTAATATACTGGTGATCCTACCTGGTGTAGTCCACCATGATTGCACCTGATCCCTTATGCCTGTGATCCCACCTGGTCCAGTCTTCCCATGATCCCACCTGCTCCAATCTACCCATGATCCCACCTGGTCTGGTCTACCCATGCTGCCACCTGGCCAAAATACCCATGATCCCACCTGGGATGGGTAATGGTGAAAAAAATTTATGAGAAAAGAGAAAAACTATGCAGGTGGATAGGGATATGTGGAATATAAGAGATACTTGGTGGGTAGAGGAAATGAGAGGTGGTGCTGGTGAACCACCACATGAAGGAATGGAGGGAAGGGAAGAAATACATGGATAAAATAAGCAAATCTACACACAAAACAAAATAGGCAAAATATAAAAGGTGTGTATGAGAAGAAAGGTTGTACCTGGTCCAGCCGACCTGTGATCCCACTTCGTCTAGTCTATGCATGATCCTACCTGGCCCAGTTTACCTGTCAACTATATTATTGCCTTCATAATCATATTTATCATCTGCGTTATCATCCAGATTTTCTTCACACAAGTACATTACATAATTAATCATTCATTTAAATCTATCATCCACATGATAGCCTTTGCAATTTATTATCCTTCAGGTACAATTTTAAAGCTAACGAGTATATATTATGTTGCATTTGCAAGTAAGTGTTTATAACCACTTCTCTCAATGCTCTTTTATCTTTAGGAAATACTTATGTTCCCACTCCTATAAAATTAGTTGATTAGTATTGGCATTTCGTTCTATCAAAAATTGCATGGGATGTTCTCGATCCACCACCTCCCTTACGGAGACATCGATCTACTCATAAATCAATGGGTGCGTGAGTATAGAAAGAGTTCCGGAAAGATGACATCAAAATAAATGGATGATAAATATACAACTCGGTGTAATCTTCGTTTTTCAGTTGATGGTGAAGGAAGCTTTTTATAAGCAGCAAAGCAGCATTTTCAAACCTCTTTTAGGATATTTGGGAGTCAACCACAAAGTGTGGACTTTCCACCATTTGTACGAGACAAAACTGGCAGAGCAGGGAAGGCCTACCCATCCACTCCCCTGAAGGTAAGTTAAGGAGTCAGCTTCGTTAATTTGGACAATCTTATATAAATTAAAACATGTTGATCATCTTTGGGCCCACTCAATTTTCAAAAGGCTTACATGACAAAACCATCAATACTAACGCCTTGGGTCAGATAGATATCAACCTGAAACGCTTCGGATATTGCTTGAATGAGCTCACCACTTTACATCAAATTCACTTCTTGAACGTCTTCCTGAAGCTTTATTCAATCTCAACACACACAAACGAACAAACAAGCCTTGTGCCTCTGCCTCGTTGTGCGAGCATGCAATGTCTCTCTTTCACACAAACACACACACACACACACACACACACA